>CP135554.1:3123112-3340085 GCA_032402905.1 Khaya senegalensis | reverse complement strand
ACAGCAAAGCCCACAAACTGGTTGTTTTACTCTAAATACCTGTAAGTAAACTTTCTCAGAAATGTATGATCACCCCCATGATAAGCCATTCCAAGGTTCGATCGGTATCAAAACATTTCCTCATGTCCAACAAACAATAAGAAAATATTTACAGTAGACTCTTATTTTACCAACAATTAAACTGATCTAGGTTTCTATCTGAAACCTTTGCCTTTCGCGGACATCTTTTATCTTCTTTCTCAAGGTGTTTGGATATTTCAAGACATGATTTTAGGTTGAATCCTGACATATTTGCCGTCCCTGAAGGAGAGGGAACTAGTTCCTTGCTTCCACTCTTAACTTCCCATGGATGAAGCCAAATTTGACATTTTATTTACCAATTACAATCTTCTTCCTCCTTGCATACTGATAAGCAGCCATTGCATCAAGTTGGTATGAAAAAACCACCCGCGCAGAACCAAACCAGTAGAAAAGTAGACATTTGTTTTGAAGGTATCTACTCTGCCAAATAGACTAAACTTTTTTACCAGCTCCCTTGGGAGGGCATACTGCAGCCCTTCGGAAACTCCATCAACAGAGATTTAGAAACCTCAAAATGGTTTCAACTTCTGGTTGCTCTCTCACTTTTGACTTGAACGATAAATCATCGTAACAAACAGGTTGTAAGCGATCATTTTTTTTTCTCCTTAAAGCTAAATCCAAATGCTGCATTCTTGCTTAGTTCTCCATTGATTTCAGCAGAACGGGAATAATCACAGTAGCTAGGTAGCAGCTTGGGTTCATTAGCAACAACATGAGAATATAATTGGTATTTACAGGCTCCTTCTATTATACCGCTAGCTCCCTTTGCATAATTAGACACTGATTGAGCAGCAGAAGGTTGCAGCAGCTTCTCAATCGCATCATCAGCATAAAAGATACAGGTGCAATGTCTTCTCATAATAGCTTCACTTTCTTGTCAATGCTGCATGTTAGCATAAGATACAGGGGTTCAACAATTGACTAGCGCAACTACATTGTCTTCGTGTTTCTGAACTCCACATACTTCAACAATGTCGCTACAAGAAGAGATGTGTGTTATGCAAGGGAAATGTTGAGCAAATTCAGAACCAAGTCGTTCAAGCTACTGCTTGCCATACATATCAAACTTTGAGCTGCAATGGAAGAGAGGTTTGCAGTTTTTAACTTCGCATGGGATCCAGAACAGAAAGAGTCAAAACAAAATTGGCCTTACATCCTGCTATATTTCCAAGAAAATAGGCATATGCTTCAAGGGAAGAAAAAAAGCTCACTATAGAATAATTCTAAAAAATCCAGAAATAATTTGTGCATTTCTCGACAAGTAATCTGAAATTTTTCTCGAAAGAACAAATTCCTTCCTGAAGGAAGATCCAAATAATAACGAGACCATTGGTAATCAAAGGAGACCAATACGCCGAGAAAGTCTGTTCTGAGAACAAGACCAGGCCACCATTGACGAGGATAAACTACTCTTGCCCACAATATTTCTCCTCTGCTGTAATTTTACGTCTCCATTCTTCTTCATCATTTCCCCTTTTGTTCATAAAACACGGGCATATGAAACTGTGTATGTTATTACGCTTTATTATTATTATTATTATTTTCTAATGACTGAGGGGTAAATTTCCCGCCAAATTGAAGCCCAATGGACCGCCAGTGAAGATTTTTGATGGGCCAGCTCGGCCCATTCTACCAGTCTGTAACTCTACATTACTCACCTTCCTTTTCATAGCTTAGTTTTCCAAGCGCGTTCTTCCGTAGTAGAAACACTAAATCATAAAAATTTTTCTGATTTTCAAAAATAACTTTGGAAAACAACATTTTGAAGATTATTCCAAACACAGCCTTGATATACCTAAACCAGAATAGGACTCCTTGGAATGAAATTGAATGAGAGCAACTGTTTTCAAAATGCAGATCCATAGCCTAGCCTCATACATTGTCAGCCTGGTTGCTACAATACTAACACAGTAAGTGCAGATTCACTATTCTGGCCGAAACTACGGTACCCGTCACACAGCACAAATAAACATTCAGTAGTACAACTGCTAGAGCCTATTTCTTGGCATTTATGAAACCAACGGTTACGATACCTCGCTATTCCATGGTGAAACCTTAAGTAATTTCATTGACCAACAAAGTAAGAATGCGAAGGAGTTCTAGCCGAGATCACTAGTGGCTGGCGAAGGAAAACGGGCTATCAACAACCAAGAGTGTCATATGCAGCAAACATAGCGACAACATACATAGATGTGTGCCTGTTTGACAGGCGACAATGCACTTGATAACTCGCCACAGGTTGGATTAGTTGCTGCACTCAGCGGACGTAGCAGTCACATCCCAAAGATGATTATGGAAAGTTAATTAGTCAACAATATACAAAATCCAAGAGCATTAAATCATGGTAAAAAATGCCACAATTAGTTTCAACTGATAGGAGAAAACAAAAGTCCTCTATAGATTCTACAGGGATTTAAAAATGCTGCTCAAGAGAAAAAGAAACTGATTATGCGGCTTAATAAAGAAGTTCAACTCACAGTCATCACAAACAAAAATTTCAAACACAAAGATGATTGAGATTTTGGACCATGGAAGAAGAACTTAAAGAGCTTTTGAACTAAAAAATGACCAGTACCATTTCTATTATATGCACAAAAAGGCATTCAGAATCTTACAGAACCTAGTTGGCAAGACAAACTATGGAGAATGGCAACAAGGCAGTTTTTGTGGGCAGGGGACCCTGCCCATACCCACCAAACCGCACCAAAATTGTCCATTTTCCACACCTCATGCCCCAACGTGAAGCAAACCTCATTCCTTTATCTCCATGCCGTTCTAGGGAACGGAAAGGATTCTTTAGTCAAATGAGACAAGACTAGAGAAATGGTACAGAAGATCGAAGCTGAGAAGAAAAATAGGGCAAATATCATAATCTTCCATTAACAATAAATACATTCAGAAAAATAGAAAACATCCGAGGACAGGCACAAGAGAAGGAGGGCAAAACTCAGATCCACCCTTATCTTGAGTCAGGGAAGAGCTCTAAATGCCACATCATTTTTAAACAAAAACAACACCCCCAATGAAATTGGTTTGGGCAAAGGCCCTGAACTAAAAAGCTTAAATTGCCACTCTACCATTTGCCCATGACACAATGTGAAGGAAAAGAAAATAAAATTAAATATGGCCCAGATCGCACAAGTGAATGGAGCATAGTGGGCAATTGCGTACACATTCTATTGTATTGAAAACTATAAATCACTATGTATTATTTAATCAAGGACTATATGCTTACTGTAGAATGAAAAGGTTTCCACAGAAAAGCAATTTGTGAACAATCATGAGTTGTTGCTTCCACCTGTTCAAACTTTGTCTATGAAAATATTTTTGTTTATAATGTTAATATGTTACCAACTTCTGCATGCATATGTATGCCACATTGCAAGTACAAGTCTCACATAAATTCTTACACTGCATTTAAAGACACCCCATACTCCAAACTTCAAAGATTAATTGCATAATTTTGGCATAAATATTTCACATTTGTGTTGTTCTCTAAGATAAGCATGAATAACAAAACTCAGAGAGAGTCAGAAAACATCACATTTCATTATACAAGTTCATAAATATATAAACATGAGTGAGATTCAGACCTTTTACTCATGACCAGGTTGGCAATACCATCCCTTTCCAGTGGTCTACTTCTAACAGCAAGCAAAGTAACCTCGGCAATTCAGAGATCCACATAAGCATTTCTTTTTCCTGTGGGGTTCATAATTACCCTCATCTGACTGGGCAATCCCATAATCATATGTCAACTCTGTCATGGGAGGAATGTGTCTCATTGCAAAAAATGCAATATGGACAAAATATTCACTGTTTTGTTCAAATATAACTGGCTGCCAGAAAACATTTGGAAGGCAACTGTGATTCATAAACCGAGCAACATTCCCAATATTCTTGGCACTAATGACTAGGGGGAATGGAATGTTGTATTCCTCAGTAGAGTCATTAGAATCATCATCCTCTATTAAACCAGGTTCATAATTCCACTTGAACAAGTCATAAGTACGGGTTGTATCAAAAACGTAATCATCACCATTATCTTCCTCCTCATCCTCCCTTACCTTTACTTTGTCTATGACTTCACCTGCGTATTCACAGATAAAAGTACCAGCACGAATAGGGTCCAAAGATCGCAGGCCCCAACCCCTATCTTTTGTCTTAAATACATCCAGCCGAACCTTGAGACCAGCCTGAGACACTCTGTTTTTGCAGTCACAAAAGCATGGACATGAAGGACCACATTCATATATCAATGGCTTCCGGCTGACTAAGACACCATTGGCAGTATATGGAAAATCACTGCCATTTTTCTGAATGCAAGAGCAACTTGGATTGCCCGGGCCACATGCACTACGACAGTCACAGCCTAAAGAAGGCTGAGTTAATCTGAATGATTTTGAATACTTAATTGTAGTGAAATAAGTAAAATAAGCAGGCCCTTTCTCATTATCAACATCATTTACAAGTGCAACAGGAATGCACTCAGCCCCGGAAGAAAGGTCTGGAAGAATAAGTCCCGCCCTCCCAGTCAAGCCGTCCTTCCACTTCTGCATCAATTTCCAAAGAGCAAAAGCACCAGGCTGCCCAGGTATTCTCATCAATTTATACTTGAAAATACTGCATCCTGATTTCCCCTTTTCACTCCACGATTCTTGAACCTTATAAAGCCCATCATATACATAAACCTTTGAGTTTGGACTAATAGCATCTTTCATTCCCCGGATGACTCTCACTTCATTGGCCCGGCGCAAGCTCCTTTCTAATGCAAGATTACCCCTTTCGAGCTTCTGATCAGATGCTTGCTCACCCTTCTTATTGGCATTCCCGCCCTGGCCACTATATATCAAGATATCACTATCCTCGGCATCATCATCATACCCTCCAGATGATATAATGCTTATAGCCAATGGTTCTTCCTCGAAGTTGCCCTTCGTAAACATATAATCAATTCCAGCCATGGACTGGGAATGCAAACCAATCAAACACATCTCCATCCTAAAGAAGAAAATATCGCCAATTTCCACTCCTGGAACAACACCAACCCTCTTCCTCATATTGGTGCGTATACCTTTGCTCATCAAAATATTGCTGGCTTTCAAATCCGCACGCTTAATTAACCCCGCAGCAGACTCCTTGGCATCCTCAATTTGGCTTATTCTTCTTCTAAGTGCATCAAATCTCATCAGCACATTAATAAAAACTTGCCTATTGCCATCATCTCGCTCGGACGAACTAATCCCCATAGCAAAACCCAGGTCGTAGCTCTTTTTGGCTCTCTTTTGGCTGGAACTGGATCCACGGCGTTTTTGCCCATTGCGAAACCCATTAGAGGCGTCGGTAACTTCAGGTGATTTAAACGACCGAATGGGAGTAGCAAATGAAGCAGGCGGAGTCTGGGTTGGATTGTCAGGAATATTTTCCGGCGCACTAAATGGGTAAAATGGAGAAAACCCAGGTGGAAAAGGGCCGAAAGGAGGTGCACAAACAAAAGGAGGTGCTTGAGGAGCAGATGGTAACACTGGTTTCAGACTACGCAGAGGTTTGACATCCAACACTTTTGATTTATCAAAAGGAGTTGAATGAGTGAAGCTGGAACCTGAACCTCCTTCCATCAATCACAAATTCCCACTAAACCCTCAATTACCACACCACGAAAGGCAAAAGCTTACACCCTTCAAACCCAAAATTAATCCTTTTTCTTTATTCACAAACCCATTTCCCCACAGAAGCCAGCATTTTAGATACTTTTCAGCAGCAACAGAGCTCAAACAAATTTTCCATGATTTTAACGAACAAGCAGCTGATACCGACTGAAAATGAAATTTTAACTCGAGATCTAACCATCCGAAAACAATTTGCAGATCAAAAGTACGAGCATTTTACCTCCAGGGTTTACATAACAGCTACATGCTACTAGGGCTTGAAGTAAGAGTAGAAAAGATATTGGGGGATTCGTTGTCTGCCAAGTCCGTTCGAACAATAACCTGGGCTCTCTGTCCAACGTGCGTTCCGCCTTTTTAGTTGGTGCGTTTTCATTCTTGATTCTGTTCCTTTCACTCAAGACAAACACGTGCACACGTGCTTTAATTCCAGATATCGGTCTCTGTCCCGCAACCACCGTTTGAATTAATTTTTGGGAAAATAATAATTATAATTATAATAATAATTAATGATGTTTAAGGCTTCATAATTAGTTGGCGATTATTGTTGTTAATTATTGTTTACAAATTTATATTTATTTAAATAAAAAATAAAATTAATTTTTTATGAATATTTTTTTTTATAGAACTCAGGGCACTGACCCCATTGCTAACTAAAAGGGGGCTATTTAGAAACCCAAGACTTAAAGGCCCATTCCATTTTCGTTGCGGAGATGGACATGTCTATGTCCTCTGTATAAATACAAAAAATTATAAACAATATTAAATATTTTTAAAATTATTTTCTTAACTTTTTTTTTTAATCAAATGCACAGTGAAATTTTGCCCTGTGAAGATATTTTATGCGATTTTTAATTTTTTTAATTGATAATAATTATAAAAAATTCATTAATAAATCAAGTTTTTTTCTTTTTTTTTTTTTTTTAAGCAATGCAAGGAATGAAAGTGCAAGTAATTTTGTGTGTCGTGAATGCAGATAACCTGCTTGACATAATGCGTAGTCTAGACAGCTGTAAAGTTTGATCCCTCGTGAACAAGATGCCTAGCCATCTTCAAGTGCCCTAAATGCTCTGCTCGGTGGCCAAGACTATATCCCAGTATATATTCCTTGTCCATTTGGTTTGTCAGTTACAAAATGATATGGGATTAACAAATACTCGGTCCCTCCATATCATATATGAAGACATCTTTGAAAAGATATTTGGTGCAATTGCAAATCCCTCCCCGGCCGATGGAACTGAAAACAGTCGAGAACATCTACTCATTTCTCCGCATATTTGAATCACACTGTGAAAAGGGTAAAGGAAGGAAAAAAAAATGGTTGATGGTTGGTTGTTTTTCAAGTAAAAGCTTTTGCTTTAGATCTCGAAAGTATGCACGAATCGTCGATGTTCTTTGTAGCAATTACAGGTAATGAATATGAACTGAAAATATGTGCCATTCTTATAGAATTTTGATGCCATTATAGCGCCCTTTCCCCTGTCATTTTTGCCTCCGCTTGATATTATGTAATGTTGTGTGATAGACATTACTGGCTTGCTTGATAAAATACAGACTTTGAAATGTTGGGCTGTATCCAGTCCTCCAATGTCTTCCACAGCAATTCAGCAGTCAAATCATTGCATCAAAACTACATTTCTTTACAGGAATTAACTAGTGGAATATATTTGGACTTACCAATGTCGGCTATGTCACAACATAACTAATTAACTGCAAATCTGCAATGAATTTTAGTCGCATAACTGTTTAGTGAGGAAAGAAAAGAGAACAAATTAAATTTCAATTCCTTTCTCTCAAGTGTTGTTCAATCTGTTGCAGCTTCCTCATAAGAAGAAATGATTAAAAATTGAAAATGCTATATCCTCCTACTTTTTTCCTTCCCCTTTGAGAAGGAAAGATTTATTGCTGCCATCCATGTATGAAACTAATATTATGCTGTAATTAGCATAAACAATCAGAAAGTAGCAAAATCTTTTAAAATGGAATCCACGTCTGGTGTTAGAATAGCACGCTTGCTGACCTCTCCGATGACACAACAGTTCTTCTCTGCAGTATTAATAGTTGCAACATCCTGGGAAAACATACAATCCATACCTGGGGTAACCTGCACCATTAATTTTACAGGCGATTGGGTAAATTAGAATTTCGTATAGCAAATATTAGAAGGGTTTTTGGCTTTTTGCTTTTTTCTTTTCATGTTCTTGTAGCAAAATGTATTTCAACATGCGTTACTAAAGTCTCCTTCAGAAGTATATGTACTCACATTGTAAAGGGTCTCGCCAAGCTTTATCTTGACATCACCACTCCTGTATACTAGCATTTTACCCATGAATCCTCCCGGTAACTCATTCAAACTACACATATTCTCCTCGTCATGTGCACCCCCGTGCTTACTTGAGCTTTTAGTTACCTGTTGTTCATCTGCTGTTGTTGATGACCGCTTCTTCATAGGCAATGTTGGCGGTAACTGAAGAAAAAACATGCTTGGTTCTGGATTCTCCTCCTGCCAGCCAGCCAACCAACCGACCGACCATCATAAGTATTACAAAGAAACTAGGCATGCAGTCTTACTATCTGAACTTGTTAGGGTTTACCAACCATTAGACCAAGCTCTTCAGCTGGGTTTATGGAATTTTCGTCATAATTACTTGCGGTTTCAGAAGCCTCCCCAAATTCCTCCTCGTCTAGAAGTTCTACAAGTCAAAAGAGGGGAAAAATAAAAGAGTTCAAGGCAGTTCTTTATAGATATCCTATTATTCTTGAATAATTTTTTCCCTCAGAGCAAACCTGGACATCCTGAATACGGTCTCCTCAGAGGAAGAGTTACAGGATAATAACTGTAATAATCCTGCAATATTGAAGTACAATAAAAATGAGTATACACATACAATTTTAGAGAGACAGGCGAGGAAATTCAATTTGAGAATAATTAAAACCAGTAATCCACCAATGTCCCATTTTGTATTGGTTTGAAACTAGTCATGGTTTTACATACCCATGGTTCCTGGTATTCTTTCTCCTGCCTGAGGCCTGAGCCATGTGCACCAGCTTGACTTCTGTTATTACCACTCCAACCTTTGGGATTACTATATGATTTTATAGAAGTTGATGCACCTCCATGACCAAATGCAATTTGTGTTGGTGCAACTGCATATTTTAAGACCAAAGAATTAGAAGAATTAAATTTCATTTTCTTGAAGCACATTATTCAGAGATATACATGACATGATTAAAATGGAATTTCTTTTTCAGTAAAATCTTCAATAGAACAGAAAGAGTAACCGGTCCATAACTGAAATGCCAAAATTTCAGGCATTGCTTGTCATCAGTTGATCAAATGGAAAACAAAAAGATGACATAAACTAGAAGCCATAGTAACCAATTCAAATTTAGGCTTGAGATAGAAAATTAATAATCAAAATGCAGCTTGAGATAGAATATTACTCTTTTTTTCAACTTTAGGCTTTCCCATCAGAGCACCTTGCTAAGGAAGAAGAAGAGAATTCAAATACAAGAACATAAACCACAGGAGAATTAAACTTAGGTAGATGTAAGGAACAAAAAAAAAGAGATTGACAAACACACATTTGCATTGAAACGTTGCAGCAAATCCATGGCCTGGACACCAACAGCATTTTCAACTACTTCACTGCAAACAGCACACAGTGATGAGACGAAAAAGGAAATCACAACAAGAAATGGCATCCACATTGCTTGTAAACAAAATGAAACATACGTTTTAACTTCAGGCTTTGGTACCCGGCGAGGAGGAGCTTTTGGTGCATATTTCATCTGCAGCAGCTCAAAGCAATGCATCGGAAAATGTAAAATGTGATTGACATTTTCATGCAACTCAAGCTCACAAAAGTGACAGTGGTATGAAAACAAACCTTTCTGGTAGCATTTGTGGTGCTGCTAGAGGGTTTTGGCTCCATCAGAACTGAATAGAGATCTTCAAATAAAAAGAGATAACCAAAATGCAATAATTGGTCAGAACATTACTAGACGATTAACAGATACAAAAACATTAGATTCATAATTATGTATGTCGGGGGTTAACAGAGCACCGAGCCCTCACCACCATCTAGCACCGAGATGTAAATATCATCCTCAGTTTCATTGAACTATAATAACAACAAAAAGGCCAACGACCCGAGAATATTAGGACCGAGGACTCAAGTTCCATACATAGTAATGAGAATAGTCGTGAGTCGCAACCATCATACACAAGCTGATGACTATCCACCAGTTGAAATGAGTAACCGTCCTACGTATAAATAACTGCCCATAACATGGAGTAATAACTACTTACAGGGAACAACCGCGTGGGATAATCACCCAACTGAGACCTATAAAAGACAAAAGTCCAGTTCCATAAAAGACAAAGTCCACTTCAAAGCAAGCAGGGACTGTCATGCATATTTCTTAAACCCTTCTCTCACATTTATTCTTCTTAAAGTACTTCAGTTAACAAATTTAAGACATCAGTCTGGCTTCTAACTTAAATCTTGTAGAGTTCTCATCGAAGACACACATTTGCATAAACAAAAAATAATAATAATAAATTGAGGTCATGTAAATATTAATAAACACAATATAATTTTTTTTAAAATACGCATGAATTAAATATTTGAAAAAATCAGAGTTTGTATTATTTACCACCGGCGGCGTGGGGTGGGTGGTCTTGGCGTGCGGCGTCGGTCTGTGTCCGGCGAAGGGCGGCCGCCGTAGTGTTAGGGTATTAAAATAAAAACTTTTGAGTGCAGTGTGTTTTTTATTTTTAGAGTAAGGGTTTGTTTCGTAATTACGACTAAATTTTAATTAATTATTTTTTTTGAAAAATAATTTCAATTAAATAAATATTTTATTTTTATTATTAAAAACAAATAATTCTAATAAACAAAAGTAATGGCGCGGGGTCAAATAGTCAAAGGGTAGAAAACGTAAATTTATCTCTTAAATTCGGTTCTATTGAGAGCAATTAGAATACTGGCTAAACTTCCTAGACGTTCTGCAGAAGAAGAAGGTTACGACAACACGGCGGCGTTTGTGTCTTTTCAGTTTGATTTAGGGCTTCTTTTCCCAGGTATTCATTTCTCAGTCTCACTTTCCACTGCAGATCATTTGCTGAGATTGAATCGTTTTGAATCATCATGTTCTCCTTATCATATTGATAGTGAATTTTTAGCTGAAACTAGTGATCACCGACTGAATTTTTTTTCTTCATTGATACAACCCAGCTGGACTGCAACAATAGGTTTAGAGTTAAGCAATCACTCTCATAGTAGAATCTTTGAATCAAATGCATTTCTATATTTCATAACGTAATCGCCAACTCACAAAAACCCTTCAAAAGTCTAATTCTTCATTCCGCGATTTCCACTAATCTCGTAAGTTATGGTAATACACTCTTGATTAACCTTCTTTCTTTTTTTAATTTTTTCCAAAGTTTTCATTTTCATGCAAGCTGAAGAGGTTCACTTCACTCTGATGTGAAAAAAAAATCAGATATTTTCTGCTTATACTATTTTATCACTGGTATTTTCGATAAACTTGATTTCCTTTTCCTTCGTTCTTTCTTCACGTTATTGTTGCCACTGTATTTATTTATTTATTTATTTAAGTTGTTAATAATGCTGATTAGGAGGAGATCAAGATGACACAACCATTAGTGATACTTGCAACAGCTAGTTATGATCACACAATCAAATTTTGGGAGGCAAAAAGTGGTCGCTGCTACCGTACTATTCAATACCCAGATTCGGTTCGTCCATGTTTGACGATTCTTTTGTCCTTTTAGTGTATTTTGCATCATGTTATGTCGTTTGGGTTTGTTAATCTTCCTTTAGAAGTGAGTTTTATGGTGAATTGATTATTAACTCATAGAGGAGTTAGAACTGACCACAGTAATTACTTTAAATTATTGATATAATCTTTATGAATAAAATATTTAGTTATTGATTGCAATATTAGGTTAATGCACCCTGTACATATGTAATAATGTTTGCAGCTTGTGTAATAAAAGTTTTTTACTTGTCTCTCTTTTTTGGTGGATTCATGTGGGATTTGATTTTTAACATAATGTGTACAGCAAGTTAATCGGCTAGAGATAACTCCAAATAAACACTATCTGGCTGCAGCAGGGAATCCACACATTCGGTTATTTGATGTTAACTCAACTAGCCTGCAACCTGTGCGTATTCATTTTCAATCTTTTGATGTAGTTTTATTTTCAAAAAATCTGTATACCATTTTTTCTTTGTTTCATTCGCTGATGTGAACTTTTTTATAATTGGAATCAGGTGATGAGCTATGATCAGCATACTAACAATGTTATGGCAGTGGGGTTTCAGTGTGATGGAAACTGGATGTATTCTGGTTCTGAAGATGGTACAGTGAAAATTTGGGATTTAAGGTAAACTTATAAACCCTAAACAGAGATTGGATGATAGGTCTGTGTTAGTTTAGTCACTAATTTCCATGCCCATGTTTTCTAAAGTCTTTTAAGTCAAATTCAGGGCCCCGGTTTGTCAAATGGAATATGAAAGTCGTGCTGCTGTTAACACTGTTGTGTTACACCCAAATCAGGTAAAATATTTTATTTTCCTGGAAATATAAATTCTTGAAATAGGAACTGAATCAGCTCTTTTTGGTTTACATTTTTTTTTTTTCCTTTTTTGTTTGTTTTCGCTTGACTCCAATCTAAGGGGATTAGTATTCTATAGCAATTTGGATACATGGTTGAATTCATAAACCTCCCCTGTATAGTTGACATTCTGAATTGCTTTCTCATTTCTTCCCATTGATTATGAGACATTCACTCCTTGACTCCATGCTTTATTAGTGGTTTTGTGGGACTTTGCTAAAATCAGCTTCTGAAATTTTGAAATTGGTTTTTGAAAAAATTAAGAAATATGTGAATCAGATATTTGTGGAATCTTCTTTTTTCTGCATTGATATACTTTAACAGAATGTTCAGATGTGAATTTAAATTAGCTGGCACATCTTTGTAGATTCATGAATAGCCCCTTCTAATCTGAAGGGTACTGCATATGAAAGCAATAAATGCCTATGTTCAATGTTTGGATCAAGAATTTGATTTGTTAGCTAGAGATATACTTACTAACAAGTTCTTGATCTGAAATTGATGCTAGTCTCTGTGTTGTCACAAAACTGGGTTCATTGAATTTGAGATGTATGGAATTCCTTTTTTTTTTCCATCCTAATAAAAAATTTTGATTTTTTTTTGTTCTGTTGTTCACAGTGCTTTTACTTGCTGGTTTCTTGTCTTGTCATAATTGCCTTTCTGTATTTTTATAGACTGAACTTATATCTGGAGACCAAAACGGGAATATTCGTGTGTGGGATTTGACAGCAAATTCATGCAGCTGTGAATTGGTATTCTCTTTCTCTCTTCTATTAGCTTTAAGATCGGAGTTCCAAACTACCAGTAACACATTCAGAACTAAGATCTCAAGTAAAAGCTTCATGAAATTCGGGAATTATTTTACTAAAGGATATTGTTTTCCTTGAGAAGGCTAGTTATTCCAGTTTGTTTGGAGAAAAAAAAAAAAAGAATATATGAGAGGGCTTCTAAATGAAAATTCATAACAAAAATGTAGTCACTGTTTTATCATCAGGATGTGAGACAAAGAAAATCACTGTTTTATATCCTGAGACAGAGAAATAAATGATTGAATTTTTAATGCATATCAAACTAAGGGCCCACCTGATGTGTTTTATAATTGTAGTGTTATGTTTTTTGATTTACTGGATTGAATATACTGCCATCCAGTGGAGCCTGTTTGCACTAGTCCAAATGTGGTACTCTCTCATTTTCTCTTTCATGCACATGTAAACAAACACATACTCACACCATGAAGAGGGAGATACTTAGGAAAATCATTGTGATAGTTTTCCTTTGGCAAAGTTCTTATGCTAATTTATGCTTTAACCTAGGTGCCAGAGGTGGATACAGCTGTAAGGTCGTTAACTATTATGTGGGATGGAAGCCTGGTTGTTGCTGCTAATAATAATGGAACATGTTATGTTTGGCGCTTGATGCGAGGGACCCAGGTATATTTTTCTTGCAAATCGACCATATGATGTTACCCTGTATAATGAGATTTGACTCTTGGACATTTTTTTTTTTCCTTCTGTAGACAATGACCAACTTTGAGCCACTTCATAAGCTACAAGCACACAATGGATACATCCTCAAATGTCTCCTCTCTCCGGAGTTTTGTGAACCCCACAGGTTTTATTTCCTCGTATGCATATATATATTATATTTAGCCTCTTGTCCTACTTAGTAATCCAATGGGACTATGGGACTAGATGTTAATTAATAGTTGGTGTTTATGTCGTATCTACTAGATATCTGGCCACTGCATCCTCTGACCACACTGTCAAGATATGGAATGTTGATGGTTTCACATTAGAGAAAACCTTAATAGGTATTTTTCAAAATCTTTTGCTTTATAGGAACTACTCAAATTTCTAGATAGTATCTGTGAAGATAATACTAAAATTGAATTCTGTTTGATATGTTTTTCAGGACATCAGCGATGGGTTTGGGATTGTGTTTTCTCAGTAGATGGTGCCTATCTCATAACAGGTACTTGAATGTTGAAATATAATTTAAAAGAAAGTTCTTTAACTTGGGTAACTACTTTTTCCTTTAAAGCAACTTAAAGTAGAGTTACTACCAACTAGGGATCTAATCAAAGCCAACAATTCTGTGTTTGAACTATTAGGGTTAGGACTCAAGTCCTATCTGTCATCAAAAGTGGCCTAATGCTGTGGTTTTGATGACATCGCACCTTGGACTCACTGTTTACACCATTTAAACCCAGATTAATAGATAAACAACAGAAACTAGATTGGATTTGAAGTTTGATAAAATAAAATATTACTTAAGTTTCTAGAGTTCATCCTCCTTTTTCTCTTTCCTTATTTACATTTCTAAAGTGTTTGTGAATATACATAGCAGAGGGTCTATTATTAATGTATTTGCAAAGGTGGGCCTGAACCTTGTATTGCGAGCTACTAGCTTAAAGAAAATATTGGTCTTAATTTTGTTGTCTTAATGAAATGTTTGCTTCATAAATATCCAGCCTCTTCTGATACAACTGCAAGACTTTGGTCCATGTCAACGGGTAAAGACATCAGAGTGTATCAAGGACACCACAAAGCAACCATTTGTTGCGCTCTCCATGATGGAGCCGAACCCTCCGCTGCCTGAATCTAGAATCAAACATGAGGTTAGTTTGAGGGCACCACAAAGCAACTGCTGATTGTCTACTCTGCGATAAGCTGAACTCACTGCAACTTGTACCTAGATTCTGCTTTTGGTTCTTGGGTGATCCTGAGTGGGCAAGGACATTTTTAACCCCATTAGAACTCGTATTGAAAGATGTGTGCTTGCATTGGCCTTAAGGTTGTATTGATTTCTGCCTTGAAAATTTGCATGTTGATGTTGAAAGTTTTTCAATGTATATATGGAATTATAAATTTTATAGAAAATTACTGCTTGTGAGGCACTGATAATGTATTTCAATTATTTCTCTGTTGAATAATTAACCATGTTTTCTTATTTAGTTCTTCCAAAATTATGAGTTGCAATCATCTTGATAAATCCACTGGCCTATCTATTTATGTAATATGTGTCGAATGTTTTGATTCTTGCATTGACCAGGATGCATGGAAATGAAAGCAACTCCTGTTGTATGCTGTGCTGGGAACTCTTTCGTTTTCTTCAGTCGTATCTTCCCTTTTATCAGGATCTTTCCCAGAGTAAATCACTTGATTTTTTTTGCAGTCTTGTCATTTTCCGGATGTACGCTGTGTAATTTGCAAACACACAACAAGAATGACAATCACCTTGACTTGAGACAGGGATCAGAACTGGTCAGGTTCGGACAAGGAAATTCGGATAAGGACACCTGAGTTTAAAGAATTTAATGTGAAGATTAGCAACAAGGCTTAATGGGACACCTGAGTTTGTGTGATAAAATTTCTCTTTTATGGGCTTCACAAGACATACCACTAGGCCCAACCCAGGTGTTAATAAATTGTGAAAAGTATTAATTCGGTTAATCCTTCCAATTTCTGGGTGAAATTATAATTTTGAAAATGTTTTGAGGTACTTTTGTAATATTACGAAAAAACGAACAAAAAATTATCTGGACATTCACCGTCTGTCATTCATGTTTCCACGGCAATCAGGAAATCCTGCAGAAGAAGAACCTGTACACGACGACGTTCGTGTCCTTTTTGTCTATCATTTAGGGTTTTCATTTCCTGGTAGGCTCACTCTCTGCTGTAGATCCCTAGCCGAAATTGAACTGTTCTGAGTCATCCAGTTCATTTAAGCACGAAAGTTGTTGCGAGACTGATGAATTTATATCTTTAATATATAATAGTTTGTCGGCGTATTAAATGGAGCTCTTCCCTGCAAAATTTCTGTTCGAATTTGCTGGTTTTGTAGCATTTTGTGGAAGCATTTATTCTAGATTTGATAAGACATGGAATCACCTTCTTAATTTACTCCTGTATTATTTGAATCCACCATTGGTTTGCTTCGACGCTTTTGTCAAATTGAAGCCAAATTGAACCAGATATGAGTTGAATGTAGGTCTTTGGTTTTAGCCAAGCTTCTTGTGAACGGTTCCATATTTGCCCATTTGCGCCTGATGTCTGTATTTGTGTCTCTGTAGATTTGAGCTTAAGAATAACTCACTGCTATAATCAGTTACAATAAGAAAATTTTTGAACCCTCCTTTTGATATTGTGCATTTTCATTGTACTGGGATTTTCGTTAGAAAGTTATCGTCAATACTAGAAAATATTTTTATAGAAATTGGTTTTGATTATTTTTGTGTTTCAGCTGCTGATCAAGATGACACCAGTCTGTCCTTTTGCCAAAGCACGTCTGGATGATGCCTCTCCAGGAAAACCCGGTGAAAACTTGAATAAACACCCAGCAGAATGTCCTTTCTCCTAAGCACGTCCTGATGATGCCTCTTTAAGAAAATCGGTGGAAAACTCAGGTAAAACCCAGGCAGAACATGAAGGAAACAAGGAAAAGAATGACTCCTCTGACTCTGTTATCATCTCTCCAAAGTGTCCCTTTGGATATGATTCTCAAACATTTAAGCTAGGTCCCCTCAGTTGTGTGATTTGCCAAGCGCTTCTCTTTGAAAGTAGCAGATGTGTGCCTTGTTCTCATGTATATTGCAAGTAAGCAAATAATAGAACCTCCTTTCTTTTTTTTTTTTTCATTCTTGCTCCCTCTTGTCTATCCTGAAATTTTGATTTTTTTTTTTCTTCATTTTATTTCTATTGGATATCGGTTGACATTTTATTAACTGTTAAATTGAGATCAGAACATGTATTTCACGCTTTAAGGACTGCCCGTTGTGTGGGACTGACATTGAGAAGATTGAAGCAGATACAAATCTTCAGGGTGTTGTTGACCGCTTCATTGAAGGTCATGCTAGAATCAAGCGGTCTCATGTTACTTCAGAGGAAGAGGAAGATGAAGCGGGTGAAAGAAAAGAAGTTATTTATGAGGATGTTTCTATGGAGAGAGGTGATTTCTTGGTTCAACAAGCCATGAGGGTGAGTTCAGCTGGCTGCTTTGCCATTACTTTGATATCTCTAAGAATGAGTGATTTGGAACTTGCTATTCTGAGTGATTGATATTTTGTCTTTTTGTTATAATTATATTACTGGTTAATATGTTAGAAACCTACCCGAGGCTTCCAATAATTTCAGCTGCAGAAACTTATTTCAAAACTAGGCAGATTTCTGTGTGTCAAACTTCCAGTTAGCAAAGGAACTATCCAAGACTTCAACTAAACAACATAGTTGTCAGGCCAAACTCAGCTTAATGTAATGGAAATAATTGATATCCTAAGCTAGGTACATACTGGGTTGCTATAGAATAGGCAAAAGTGGGAAGCAGGTATAATTAATATGATCATGAAGTGCGCAGAGTGTTGATAAACTTTAAGAATAACAAGGATTTTATATGTGATCAGCAATACTATTTCTACACTGTTTATTTTGTTTGTATTAAAGAAAGATGTTTAGAAGAATGAGATGAACCTCAGTGGTTGTTACCTTGTTGATATGGTGTATATTCGTCCTCAGTGGTACCTACCTTTCAAAATATGAGCACTTTTTAACTTGACATTCTTCTTAAATTCTTTGCAGATTCCTTTTTCCACACAAACACTCTATGTTGTACATCTTTATCACACACCCATTAACGTTGCTACTTGCACTTGATGAAGCATTTGATATGAGTAGAAAAAGAAATTTGTTAAAGAGCATAAGGGTGGAAATGGAACTGTGTGATTTGAGAGACCATAAGTTAATGGGAGTAACTAGGTGGAAAATTACTTGGCAATATTAAGAATTTTCAATGTCTATATTATATCAATTCTTAATGCGATATCCAAGGGCCAGCATTTAAAGATGTGTGTGTGTGTGTAGTGGATCTTGAGACTTTACTTTTTTACTGGTAATGTATCTTAACCGATGATTTAAAAACTTTTGAAGTCTGGAATATTTAAATTTATACTTTATGTTTGTGTGTGTGAAGTGCAGTCACATGAGTGTCTTGGAGTGTGTCAATTGCAACTAGTTCTCATATTCCAATTCACCTAGTGGGTGTGTTGCTCTCCATAAAGTGGGTGACATTGGCCAGTAAATCGTTCCATATATATGTGTGCGTGCGTGTGTGTGCGTGTGTGTGTGTGTGTGTGAAACTGAGAGCTTTTCTGAAATGCCTCATAAAATGATTTTTTTGTTCATCTAGCTGAATTAATTGTTACAAAATTTCAACCTACCATGTAATGATCCATTAGTTGGAAGTCATTTTCATGCTTGATTGCATCTAATTAGCTGTTTGATTTTCATGTGCAGGCATTCTGTGCCCAGAATGTAGAAAGTGCAAAATCTAGACTCAATATCTGTGCAGAAGATATCCGAGGTCAAATAGAAAGAATGGGTAATACATCAGAGTTGTGTTCACGGCTAGGAGCAGTTCTGGGTATGCTTGGTGACTGCTGGTCTGTTCTCTCTGTCTCTCAAATCTTATTGCAAATTATTAGTTTAGTGTCATTTTTCAAAGGGCACTTATTTTATGCATATTAGGAATTGATTGTTGTATGAATATACATTAGGGTGCTTTTAGGGAAATGAAGATAAGGTTTTCACAAAGAACTAGATATTGTGAAGCAGTTTTTCTAGTGGTTGTTATCTACTAGGTAGAAAATTTACCAATTCATGGCAAAAGCTTGATACAATATAAGAGACGTTTCATACAAACAGCAGAAGAATTGAATCTATACCAACTGGACCCCAGCCCAGGGCCCTTAGGAAAAGATCTGCTAGATATAGTGAGGGTCATGGATAAATTAGTGTATGATGAGCAAGGTTTGTTTAAGCAATTGAGGAATTGGTTAATGAAAGTCTTCTCCAAAGTTTTGCTTCCTTTAATTGCCAAACTACTTTATAACCTTTTTTGGTGATCCCCCTAAAAGACGTTAACGAGATTCTTTTTTATTTACCTTCATTTTAGCTCTCATGAAGCCCTTAAATTTCTATCCTGCAAGCCTAGAAGTTTCAACCCATCACACAGCATCCCAAGCCAATCAGTGCCCAGATAGTTTTCACGAGCACCATTAACAGTCTTCAACTGGCCCTTCTTTTGGTTTATTTTAGTCCCCCAAAATTTTCCTACTTTACATTATTATAAACTTTGCATGTCTGTAGATTTATATATCATTTTAATTAAAATTACTGTTGAGCATCCGTCAAAGGATATGTCTATCTTTGTCCCCAGAATCCAAGAATAAATAGCAAAGTTAAAGACGATGACATGACCTTCACCTACATTCTCCAGGAATTTCAACAATCTTTTTCTTTCAATTTTAAAGCAAACCAAGCCTTGAACATTAGCCAATTTACTTAGATCTCCGTAAGTAAGCTCTCCATGTTATCTGATCAAACATAACTTGAAGACTTTAAACCATCTTCCACCTTCTGGATTATGCACTCCTATTGTTCAATTCCAAACTTTGTCCTATATAATGATTGAAGTAGTTTTGTTTTGCTGCTTTGATATGTATTTCTTATTTCTAGTATTTTTGGGAAACAAAAAGTGAAATATTAAGAAGTTTGAGAAAAAAGGAAAATTAAATGGCTTATCATTTAGAAGTTTGAGAAAAAAAAATAAATGGGCTATCTTATTCAAAAAATAATAAACTGGAAAAACTAAGAGGGGAGGATTTGGTTCCAAAAAATAAAAAAAAGAGGTGAAGATTTGTGGAGATAGCCTGATGAGAGCTCTATTTGCAACCTTGCAACATGATGCTTGATAAGTGAACTGTTATTGTCATCTTGAACTCAGAATCACTCAATTCTAAGCATCCATTTATATATTTTCACCTATCCTTTGAAATATTGTTTCTGCATTCGTGATTTGGTCCAATATGTGCTTTTTACTTGGTTTATTTGCTTGTGTAAAGCCTAATACCTCTTGTTTTGGTGCAGTCGAGCAATGGGAGATGCTGGTTCTGCAGTTGCTTATTTCCAGGAGAGTGTTGAGTTCCTCATGAAATTGCCAATGGATGATTTGGAGGTTATAGCATCACGGCTGTTTCTGTTCGTACTGGAGTTTATTCATGATTTCGCTCTAATTATTTGGTACTTCTTGATTTACAGATAATACATACACTTTCTGTTTCGCTTAACAAAATTGGAGATTTGAAATATTATGATGGAGACCTGCAAGCTGCGAGGTCTTACTATGTTCGTTCTCTGAATGTTCGTTGGGATGCCATCAAACATCATTCAAATGTTCCATCCCAGGTCATCCATCTTTTATCTCCTGCCATTTCTTTGTTATTTATTATGTTTCTTTTGACTTGAATGTTATGAATTTCTGATGCTTTAGATGTACGAACTCTTCATCCTTTGTTTCCGTAATCGGCTGAGGGGTATATATCTAGGAGATCAATTTCTTTAAATTACTTGTAGTCTCAGTTGTTTTTGAAATTAATTACTTCTGAGTTGAAACTTTGTCCCCGTTACATTTTTTCAGACTTTGGATGTAGCCGTTTCCCTTGCAAAAGTTGCAGACGTGGATAGGAGTATTGGTAGTGAGGATGTGGCAGTTGATGGATTTCAGGAAGCCATCAGATTGCTGGATTCTTTGACGTTGAAACCTGAAGAAGCTGGTTTGGAGCAACGGGTTAGATAAACCACCTCTAACTTGTTTTTGTAAATAGTTTGGATTCTGAAAATCTTGATCTGACACTTTGTCATACACAGCGTCTTAGTGTGCTGGAATTCCTTAACAGCCAACTTTCAGAAAAACAACCTGAATCAACTGTCTAAGGTCAAGTCCTCTGGAAAATGCAAGGAGATCTGGTAAAATATAAGAGCCTTTCTGTATATAAGTAATAATCTCAGGTTAGCCAAGCTAGCCTCTTGAAGGATTACGAGCTTTCCAGAGTGGCAAATATTTGTACGTCCAGACGTACAAGTGATGGCGGCCATTTAAGAACATTACAACATCTTACCTAATGCAGCTTTAATTTGGAAGAGCACGAAGTTTTGCGGTTGTGGATCACCATTATATTTCATTGCTCTTCTGGCTATCGGTATGTAAGGTTTTTCATTTTTTCCTGTGAATAAGCATCATGCCACTGGGATTTTTCGTAAGACATCTGTAATGGGTACATACAACTTATCAAGCTTCATTATGCAACTAGGAATGGCATTAAAATTGTCATGTTCGAAGTATAAAACACAAGTGCTCATATATTGGCAGAGTGAATATATCTCTATGGATGCATATTGCATGCTATGTTCTTTTACTGTTATAGTTTGTCATCCATTTTTCCTTTGGCAACAGATTCTGGCAGTATGCTTATGGTTATTAAAAGAAGAATTATCTTTTAAATAATTGGTTAGGTAAAATGAAAGGAAAATTTAAAATAAGTGGCATGATTTTATTGGACGATGTTTTAAGTACTTACTCTTGGTTAATATATAAGCCGAGTTATTGGTTCAATAATTTTGGAGGTATTTATCCTGAAACTTTTGACATTCATTATAATTCTGCTCAACTTTTTAACGGACTTTTTGGATTTTTGAAAAGGAAAAGGATTTTACCTTAAGTTATCACAAAATCGATAATGAAGGAACCGTACCTCATTTGTTCAATAATGAAGGAAAACCCATGATGAACAGCCCAGGATGCTGTGCAAATCCACTCGATTGGGGGTTGGGGAAACCAATCCTCTCAAAGCTCTGAATCCAGGATTAGTATTCCAAACAACAATAATGAATTACCTTGGATTCCTTTGTTATTACGGATACTCGGATAAAAATTCCCCGTCCTATGTCAAACACGAACTTCAACTGTCCGAAGAACTCCAGTCGTTCTCATCTCAATTGTCTAACTATCAATCAATTTCCATGAGCAAGCTTGATCGCCATGGAGCTGTCAGAACTGTCAGGAGGTCACCGACCAACATCCGATCTCCAAATGCCACGTACATCATTTCCGGCGTGAATGCTCCTTAAGGATTATCAGTCGAGGTATTTCCTCAGAAACTTATCTTTTAGAGCTTCGTTCTACGGCTAGCAAGCTTCGACCGGCCACAATTTCGGTTCTATAACTTGGTCGGATAATCGACTTTCTGTCCGAATGGTGTTTGCTGTCAATGTTGAATAAGTTGACGGTGAATTCGGAAATCTAAAGACCCTTGCAATGGATTTCGAATGATAAGTACTGTAATTTAGTGTTTGCCGTGTGTTATTTATTTGTAAGTTAAGGCCATGAAATATTAGTCGGTGTTTGGTTATAAACATATAGCTATTCGTTGCTCTCGTATCCAAACACTTGTGCGGGATACGTTTAATCCATCCGATAAGTGCATGCCACGTTGGAGTACATACTGCCAACATATATCTCGTGAGGGAAGGAGGAAGCTTCACTCAAGTAAAATGTGCTGAGGTGGACTTGCATCATACACGTGTCCAAAAGTTAACGTATAACTGATGCCGTAATTTAACAGGGACCGTTGGATCCAGCCGACTTTCATCTTCGTCTTCGTATAAATTGGATCTGGTTTCGGAAGTCCAGACCTCTTACCGTCCTTTCTCGCTCTTCTGTCTTAGCACGGACAGAGAGAGAGAGAGCGCGATTTGGGGGGAAAGATTTCAGCTGAAGCAATCCGTCTGGGTACGTGAAGTTTCTTTCACCTATTATTTTTGAGCTATTTATTTATATAATTATCTAATCTCTTGAATTGTTAGATCGCGGAAGTTCCAGTTTTCCATGTCTCGTGGAAAATGGATTGTTTTAGTTATGAGTTGTTGTAGCTTCATATTTTAGTTTAATACTGAGTAAACTTTTGGTGTTTTCTTAGAATTGTTATTGTTCATATGATTAAAGTTACAGCCGTTTGATATTTCTATATAACATGAGATGATCTTTTCAAGAATATTCTTGAGTATTGTTTCTTTTCATACCGTTGATATTTGAATTCGGTTCAGTCCTGGTTCGTCTAAGACAATTATTTTGAATCGGAACATGATTTAGTATACAATAATTTAGTTAATAAAGTGTTTGTATTATGCATTAAGTATAAGACTTCCAAGGCGAATGCTTATTGTGGGATTTAAGATCTTTAAGATTTCATGGTTATATGCCCTCTCAATATTTCTTGAAGCTATTCTTCTTTTTTCTTTGGGTGAACTTTTAGGATAGTTAATGTGAAACAATCTTTAAATTACAAATTCTAATACAAGAAAAGCATTCATGATTAGGGAAGAGGAAAAGGGATATAGATTAACGTTCAGTTGTTTGGTATGGTGGAGAATTTTGTTTCATGGTCTTGCTTTTTTTTTTTTTCTTTTTCTTTCTCTAAACTTTCTAAATATGTTATTATTAGAGTTACCATGTTGTCTTGCTGAAATTGCCAGTATTAATTATTTTTCTATGTGGTAGTTTGTTTACGCATCTATGAATAATTACTTTTCACATTCAGTACCCAGTAATATTAAAAAGGTTCAACTCATGTTTTTCTTCTTTGATTTGGATGTGGACAGGGAACTATCTTTTGCCTTGTGCTTTAAATTGAATTTGAACTATTCTTCTCAAGTCAAGACCCGATGCCGGTCCTTAAAATGAAAGCTAAATCAAGCACAACTTGCGTAAAAGAAGTAAGTTGTCTCCATGTTACTCAGAAATCAAGGAAGATATGCAAGGATTCATTTCCTCAGGTGCGGGTATGTCGTGAAACAGCAGAAGTGGATACATCAGTTCAGAATTGCAACGACGGTAAATTTGAAAATCCATGTGCCGCTGAAATAATTATAATAAGATAAACAAAATTGCAACACCACCAAGGTTAATCTGTCCTAATAGCAAGTTATGATGAAAGAAAAAAACAAGGTGTGGAGATTGTTGCTCAGGTGCTTTAAGCGAAATTTCTCACTATTTGATCAAACTGATTACTGCAGGTTCTAGAAAAGTTGAATTGTCTGCCATGAAAAATGGATGTGATGGCACCGGTCACCATAAAATGTGGCATGATGGAGAATGTCCTGCATTTCAAAAATGCTTTTCATCAGCTGAAGATTCTATCCCCATTAACAAAATGGTAAGGAGCTTATTGCATTCATGGACATTTGTATATAGATACACTAGCTCACTACAAGATTTTGACATTTATTGTCAAGCATTTCAGTTTACACTTCCCATGTTTTCATACTTTATTCTTTTAAACAAACAATAACTATGGTTGATTGAATCATTAACAGGCAAATTCATGATTCAAGCATTGAATGATGACCAAAAAGAAGCATAATAAACTTGTTGGATCATTTTTACTAATCTAGTCTGTTAAAGCAGTTGCAGCTGTATTCCTTCAATTACTTAATTGTGTTTAAATGGTTCTGTTGACAGGATCCTCCACCTCCTGAATGTCCCACAAATTTTGAAGAAATATCCTCTCCTGTTATGGATGGCGATGGCATTCATTTCGAATCAATTGCTCAAAATGATGAAGGTACCAGCTTAGAATTGTGTTAAGAAAATATCCTAGTCTATTCATGCATTTTCATTTATAATAGCAGCGGTTTCATCTGATTAAGAGAGTTGGTTGTTATCATATGTTGTCCTCATGTGCCCTTAGGTGAAATAGTGGCAAGTGTGCTTGTTGCTTTTAGTTGCTTCATCACTGATTTCTGTTCTTATGTTAACAAAGTGGAGGTGACAGAAGGGAAAATGAAACAGTCAAGAGTTTTTCAAAACTTCCACTTATATTGCAAGGGCCTAGTGATTTCATTGAGGTTCTCTTGTTTAGATCAGTTGCTTTTTTATTTTTGTTAGTTTGATTCTTGTGTTAAACGTTAAAGAACGGTTTTTATTACTGAATCATTGTAGATGCTGCAATTGAAACTGAACTGGCATAACTAATTTTCAGCTAGCAATCTTCAACATTGATGCTATCCCATGATAAGATCTTTTTTTATCTGGATGTTAGCATTACTAAGCTTCAAAAGAATGAAATTTTCCCCTCAAGCTGACCTACATCCAATGTTGCGGTCGTTCATGATGTAATCTTCCTAGATACTATGCCATGACAAGACCTTTGTTTGTATTTTGTTCATAAATATCATAGAACAGGATGCACTATTGTCATTTTTTTTTAATTTTTGGGTCCTTTATTTTGTGGTTTCTGGCACATAAATTGAGTTCCACGACATTGCACTTTTTGCCTAATTTTTGGTATGCTTACTCTTATCTCATATTTTGCTAGGGTGTGAGGATGGTCCTGGTGTTCCAGACATGAAAGCTGATGACTATGATAAGTGGATTAGTGAGTCATCTGGTTGCCAAACCCTTGATGTTCCAGATTACTATACCTTGGACATGAATGTTCCTGTACTCAATGGGATTAGTGGTTTTGATGATATTCTAAATGATAATCTCTTCATTAAATCAGGTTTTGTGGGGCAAAATTTGATGTTTGATATGACTGATGGATTTATGAAGTTGCCTGCGCTCGAAGAAACATCAGAGATGGTAAATATCCATTTTGCAGGATCCTGTGAAGTATTATCAAAGAGTTCCGATTATTCGCTTTCTCATCTAATGAGTCATCAGATGAAACCCTGTGATCAAGAAGTTGATGTTAACTCTGGCAATGTCGATTTAGATGAAGTGGATTTTGATCCACAGTTGTTCATTAGAAATTTTCTGGATCTGTCAGAAGTGGGACTTGATCTGTTTCCAGAATCAGTTTCAAAGGAAACCTGTGAAAGGAAGCGTGTCACATTAGTTCTTGATTTGGATGGTAAGAAGATTTTGCTTATTTGGTATTTCATCTCAGTTTATTTATATGCCTATTGATCTTTGATTTATGTTGTCGAAATTTGATTATGTAATTCTAAGTGTTAGCATTGGAATTTGTTGAGTAAAATTGCCTCTATGGCATGATGGTCTTCTGATTGAGTGTTTATCTTGTGTTGTCAATCCTCAAAATCTGTAGATTGCTAATATGTAAGGTGACAAGTAACTAAGAAAATTTAAATTTTACTCTGGTTTGTATAACTTCAAATGTTGTGATACTCTTTTTTTCCGCAAGGAAATTTCTTTTTCATTTTGTATGTTTTGGCAGCTGGTCCAAAATAATCTTGGGAAGTTTAAAATGTGTTTGTCATTATAGTTGTGTGAAATAGTCCTAAAGCTAATTACGTTTGCCGAAACCTAACTATCTGGTTGTTGTTCTATCTTAATGAATATCAATACCTATGCATAAAGCATGATTTAGATCTCTTTCCTGAGCATGTACGACTCATCATACTTGGCTGCAATTTTTTCAGAAACACTTGTCCACTCGACGATGGAACCCTGTGATGGTGCAGACTTTACCTTTCAAGTTTTCTTCAACATGAAAGAGCACACTGTATACGTGAGGCAAAGACCCTTCCTCAGGACATTTTTGGAGAGAGTGGCAGAGATGTTTGAAATCATAGTTTTTACAGCCAGTGAAAGCATTTATGCCGAAAAGCTGCTAGATAAACTGGATCCTGAAGGAAAGCTTATTGCTAGACGTGCATTTCGGGAATCTTGCATATTTTCTGACGGTAGCTATACCAAGGATCTGACAGTTTTAGGAGTTGACCTGGCAAAAGTAGCTATAGTTGACAACTCTCCGCAGGTATCAGTCTATTTTCCTTTTTCTTTCTGAGGTTGGTTTCTCATGTTTCATCTTGAGCTTTAACCTCTATGGTTTACTGTTAAGAAAGACCTAAGATCATATTTGTTGATTAGATGTGAAGGAATCAAAACAATGATACTGAACTATTAATCACCTCTTCAATTTCAGGTGTTTCAGTTGCAAGTGGATAATGGTATTCCCATTAAGAGTTGGTTTGATGATCCATCGGACCATGCTCTAATCTCTTTAATTCCCTTTTTAGAGACCTTGGCTGATGCCGATGATGTACGTCCCATCATCGCAAAAAAATTTGCCATCAAGCAATAGTTCACCCCTCCTATCACCACTGGTCCTATAATCGAAAACCAAAAACTTTGATTTGGCATTCTTGTTGGAGTTCTTTCTTGCCTCTCTTCTCCCATAGCCTGACTTGTTAATTTATACTAAATGTACAGTTAGTAGTGGGGATTCAGTTCCAATAGTGCTTACACATTATCCCAGTTGTTCCACATAGAAGTCTCTATGAAGAGTTATATAGTTGGTTGTGATGTGACCAATAGTATTGCCACAGAGCGTGTAGTCGTGAAGGGTGGATTTGATTATGTGCAGTCTTATCATATATATCTCTGTAAATCGACGATTTTATAGTGAAATGAAATTGCTCTTGTTCTGCTTTGCTGCACTTTGTGAATACTCCAATGAATTAGAAACAAAATAAATAACTAAAAAACAACCTTGAAGGGACTGAAGCCCTTAGTTTAGTTCAATGAACTTGAACTTGGAGCCCATGAAGAATTAAAGTTGCCCATTGCCAAGAATGGCAAAAACTTCTCTGTCCCTTTCATTCTTTTTATTTTATTTTATTTTTATTTCACTTTTTTGTTATATAATTATTGTTAGAATTTAAGTTGTTATTGCCAAGAAACTAACATCTTTAAAAATTATAAAATAAATAAATTTTGAAATAAGTTGATTGAAAGAATATAAAGTCAAAATATTTATTTATTTATTTATTTATTTATTTACTTACTTAGTTTAGATGGACTGGAATTGGTGAGTTGGAAAAGATAGGGAGTTGAATGATATTTTCCCAAAACGAGAAAATGATTTCTGTCTCTTTGTAATTTAGCAATAGAATCCTTGAAGTTCTTCAAAATATCATTTGTATCTGTCATTGAATAACAATTCTTTGTTTCATTATCTGGCTAAAAGGTTGTTTAATAATGGAATCTACAAAATCTGAAGAAGCTAAAAAACTAGAATCGTTATCACCATCCCTCCAAATGTTGTGCCTCTTCAGTCTGGCCATCCTTGTGAATCATCAAGGAAGGTGACAGGTCCAGAACGCCTTCCAATGGCAAGGCGGGGTTTTGGAACTAGAGGGCAGACAATTCACCTTCAAACTATTCTTTCAAAGTTAGCATGTCAAGAACAGATGATTACTATTGCCATTATAGTGTATCTCTCTTTCTCTCTACCTCTTTCCCCCGAGTTCCTATTTCTCTCTGTGGCCAATGCCTATAACTCTGGCCTTGAACGAAAACACTTTGCTTACGATGGGGAGAAGAGATTGTTTACACTTGGTTCTTGTCATAGTAAGAAGCTTGAGTTTATTTATTTATCATATGTATGTAAGTGATTGGCATGAAAATATAAATTGGTAGAGTTGGAAGGAATGACGGTCCTGGACATAATGGCAGTCCCAGTGAGAGTGATGGAAAGAGTTTTAAGCGTTCGACCCGGGAAAAAGTAACAAAGGTTGAAATCAATTATCCTTCTAAAATCTCAGTGCAAGCAATTGCAAATGCATTACGAGGTCAGGAATCAGAGTATTCTCACGAAGCTATCAGCGTTCTTAATATGACATTGTTGCAGAACGTCGCAAATCAGTAAGTTGTTAATTTTGTTCTGTGCTTTGTCTAGAATTCACATGTTGCTCTGCTCATTGCTAACTTAGTTCCTTCATTTTCGTATTCAGCGGTTGTCTGTCTCCTTCTCCGGCAGTCATTTTTCCACAATGATAGCAGATTTCAGAGTTAGGAGGTGGTGTCTAGGGATGTCGAGGTTTCTATTCAATTTTCCGTTCTACTCAACAGGGTCTATCTTTGAACATGGGTTAGTTGCTTTACTGCAAATTTCTAATATTCTTAACAATTAATCACCCGTCTTTATTTGTGTTGATTATTGTCTTTGTTTCTCTGCAGATGTATCCAATTCAATGATACTCCAACCAGGGCCAGTTGTGGCAAACGGATGAGGGTTCTGACAGACGTAGGTTTCGCTCCCATATACTCATTATTCCTGTACTTTCTTGCCGGTTTCTGAGTTTAACAAGCAATGAGAAATAACAATCATGCTGCTGACCCGCTGCTTCGTTCTTTTGGAGTTTCAATTGTCAATCAATTTACAAAGGTTGAAGGTCGTATTTTACCAGTCCCTAGAGTAAATACGAAGTTATTTTATCATAATATTTTATATTTTTCATCATGATGAATGTTTGAGCTCGTTATTACTTGAATCTGTAGGCTGTTTCTAATTTGTTTGTCTGTTGTTGTCCTTCTGTAGTTGAAAGTGGGAAATTGAGAAGCTCTGCCCTCGAAATGGAAGGTGGAATTTCAACACCAAGGTATTAATTTTTCTCTGTTCTGCTTGAACTATCAAACTGTTCTGTTTAGTTTCTGTGTGTTTTTGTTGTTGCCCCAATATGCTACGCCCACTTGGCAGCCCCGCTCAGATGTCAGCAATTCATATAGTTTGATGAAATGTAGGAAGCATTGTCCAGTGAAGATGGTGTGACAGCTGCCGGCAGTATCCCAGTGCCTGAGCTGCCAAAGCTACATGATGGTGAGGGCAATTCTATGTTCTTCTGTTAAGAGCATGCCTTAAAATCTGCCAGCTACCAAGCAAAGTCGACAGTCTTCAGAACGGATTTTCACTGACACAGTTTCTCTGTTTTGGCTTTTTATGTTATGTGCATGGATGGA
Source organism: Khaya senegalensis (assembly GCA_032402905.1). Lineage (NCBI taxonomy): Eukaryota > Viridiplantae > Streptophyta > Magnoliopsida > Sapindales > Meliaceae > Khaya > Khaya senegalensis. Next base: position 3,310,100 of record CP135554.1, on the reverse strand, counting down.
ATAATCGACTTAGAAACTTGTATAAATCCTTTAGAACTATGCAAAAAATTTATAAGACAACATCACTGAACCAACTATAAAAGAATGGATAAAGGCAGAAAAAAGAAAAGACTATATACGAAACATTTGTAAGAACTCAACTACACTGTTTCTCCTCAAATCTTAAACACTAAATGGTGATAATAAGTACAAAGTTACCATGAAAATTCTAGTGCAATTCATGATAGGGAGAACCGAAACCATCTGCAGACAGCCAGGCAGGGAGGGCGGGCGGGCAGAAACAATAGACAACTGCTTCTAAAAGGTCCACTAATAGGGACATCCTTAACTTTTCACCTTCAAAGCAAAACTAAAAGAAAGAAAACCGAAAGGTGTCATATCTACAATACTTTAATGCAGAGAAACTATGTTAGAATGGGGACGATGATGTTCTGCGAAGCTGATACTTTGGCTGAGGTGGTGGAGCACATGGCAACGTCTTCTCCAGCTCCTACAAGTCAAAGAAAAGAATCAATAATGAGAACATATATACATTGACATACGATTAACTGAAAGGGGAATGGATTTGCAGTATTTAGATGTGTGTCAAACACATTCATTTTCTACTCTGATATCAATTTTAATTGTTGCCAGTGTAATAATATAATTTACACTAACAAAAAATCAGATGGTACAGGAGGAATTACAGGAGAATAGAGTCTGTAACAAATACCGAAAGGAGAAGATAGAACGCTAGAGGAGCTACAAAAAAATTATAGAGCATGCAACAATATCTCAAGACTGCAGGAACTCAAGGCTTCAGAAAGTTGTCAATGTACCAATTGGCATTAACACGAGAAACACCAATTCAAATGCAAATGTCAGACCAGGTTGATACGAAACAGAAAATTTCTATCAATGTACAAGAAAAAGCCATGAAATTATCATACATCATGTAAGCCAGACAATAAATTCAGATTGATAATTAAAAATAAGAGATGCTGCCATGAGTCACAGATGGAAAGCTTAAAGTATTTCTGAAGACTGAACTAACAAAGTTGACTTCATGAGGAGATTCAGTTTCACAAATTACAATGTGTCTGCAAAACCCACTTTCCAGTACAAGATTACCAAAAAGAACATATAAATCAATTATGAGAATGCATCAATGGGATGGAGTATAAATGCTTATTAGATGAAAGAGACTGGTCCTACAGATTGTGTTTCATGTTATAATGAGTTATTACATAAGTACTGATGTACGACTGATGGAAGCCCTCAGCACCCAATGTCCAGGTATGTTGGCCATAGACCTCAAAAGGAAAGTGGGTTTCAAGTAGCATGGCTAACTTTTCATCATGTTGGCTGTAATAAAAACATGTGTGGTGCATAGTGTTAACGGAGCACACCTGAGACTATAATTTAGAAAAAGAAACTTTTAAACAAAGGAGCAACAATTCACATCATTTGTGAAAGTAAGAAATTAACTGACTAGAAAAACTAAAGATTCCCACGTAAGAAGAGCTCAAAATGCCCAGAGAGTATTAAACTCCAATCTCAGTAGAAATGAATTTGGTAATAATAAAAGCAAGGTACCTAACCGGATTAATCCCAAATGTACTTTAAATTAACTCTGTATGATCATGAAATACCATGACACATCAGTTAAAGCAATTGAATTAATTGAACCATGCAGAAATTCCTTTCAAGCAAAAGCACTTCCATCTCAAACATAAGAAAAAGGAATTTACAGTTTCTCTTGGTCAAATCCGGTTGTCGTTTACCACTCAACCAACCCTTTGGGTTAGTTGCTGGTTGTCACACAGTCAGTAATTAAAGTAGAAAAACATTTTAGAGACATACAATGCATCCAAAGAACTCTACTCATGACACATAGCACGAGACACTGAATGTAATTAAGCAACCATGGTGGTACCTGAACAACCAGTAGTGTACAAAACCTAGCCTTTTACAGGCATTTCAACAAACACTGCACAAAGAAGTATGCGAAATTAAATTAAATTTATGTATAATTGATTCAATTTGGTCCACTCATCACTTGACACCACAACTAATCAGTGTGTCTCTTGCTCTGATACAATAGATCTAACCAGCTAGGACACCCTCTTTGGGAAAAAAGAATGAGTGTGAAGCCAATAATGTATGAGGTTGTTGCCTGTGCCACACAACTCAATTGTTTTCAGTCCATTTTTTACTTTGTTGGAGCCTAAACCTCAGTTTCATAAAGGTTGACACACTTTATTCAATCTGTCTCTCATCCCATTGTTTATGCCACACCAAGTTTCACAAGTGATCAGAAATTATTTATTGCAAAGGGCTGCTCAGCGAACCTCTAAATTAAAATATCAAGTCACATCTCCAACAAAACTGATTTATTATCCCTTCTAGATATAATGTTAAAACATCAAATGAAGACTAATTTAGCAACCACCAAGCAGTTAAAGCATCTAACAGCGTCTAACTGTGGTGATTAGATTCTGATAGGAAGTTGTTGCTCACGAGATTCGTTGAGTAGAATTGAAAAGTAAGCCAGCAACTGAAGTCAGAGGATTTGAAGGCTGGCCTAGATCAAGTTTACAAGACAAAATAGGTATTCTATAATGGGCATACAAAAGAAATTTAAAATTCGTCATGCAAGGAAATTTGTACACCTAAACTGTGAACAGAATGTTTCATGTCAAAATTTATGACTTAGATATTGTTCACTACTAACTGTAATATTGCATATTTAAATCTAAACAAATGGACGATATAAAGCACCAATCCATATTAAAAATGTCATCCACTTTCTTCGTATACACAAGGAAGCCATCATAGTAACAAAAAATTTGACAATCTCAGGATATCTAACCACTACAATAATAATTCCAAAAGTTTCATAATGACAAATAAGGAAAATACATTACATACTCAATGCCATTCTTGGTAGCACACATACATCAACACAGAAGTATTTTATATAAAAAATAGCAGTACAACAATGCAGTACCTAAGAAAATGAATATAATACATCTTTGACAAAAATTCCTCCAACACTTAGAAGTACAATAAAATAACAGGCAATTGAAAGCTACTATTTCAGCAAAGAATTTTTTTCAGCTTCATTCTATTTTCTAGTTTCCCTCCAGTTAAACATAGGTTTGAGACTCAATACAATCATACAAATTAAACAGACCAAAGAACTTTGTTCAACACAAAATCCGTTGCACAATGATAATCACAATATTTGAGTAATGAAAATCATGCACCATCGTTATACTTTCAGTCAAATTTTGTGTTTAAGAGCTGAAAGTAAGAATTTTCTTCCATCTTATTTTGAAGAATTCAAGTGGAGAGGAGGAAGCATGTTACTGAACCATTTCAAGATTAAAGGTATTTTCTGAAAACCCAACACAAAGTAAAACATTTAAGAAGTATTTTATAATAGAGAAAACCAACCTTTCGTTTCCTCAGCCGTTCATTTTCCTCCTCCAGACGTGAAACTTTGTTCTCCAGTTCATTTGTGTAAGCCTGTTCAAAGAGGTCAGAGAAAAATGAAAAAAATATTGGGCAAATAAGTAAAAGCAAAACAAAACATCATTTTGCAGATTTTAAGAATGAAAAGGAGTCAAAGTCAACCTGCTTCCTTGCTCTTGAACGGGCAGCAGATTCCCGGTTCTTTATCATCCTCTTCTGCCTCCTCTCAACAGTTTTCTCAATCATCCCTTCAGGAGTGCCTCTTTTCCTTCCTAGCATCTGTGTATCTGATAATGCTCCCATTGAAGGTGAAGTCAATGCCACCGGATTCTCTGGGTATGAGACATCCATCACTGCAACAGTACCCATGTGCATTGGCTGTGGTATAGGCTGAGCTGGCATATAAACTCCCATCATACTTTGTTGTGAATGCTGATATTGCAGATGTGGGTACTGCATCCATTGACCTTGTTGAGGAAACTGCAGTGCTAAATTTTGATCAACACCAACAACAGGACCATCAGTTTTTTTATCCAAAGATGACTCAGCTACAACTCCCGCTTTCACTAAGAAATCCTCCAAAGTCATCTCTCCAAGAGTAGGCTGCTGATCCCGAGACTTTTTTTCCCCATTATTTTTGCTTTCCTGAATATCTCTCCAAACCTCATCAACCGTCTTCTTGCTTAGAGCACTAGTTAATGATAGACTCGCCTGATGTTGCAGAGTAGCTTGATTGGCCGATGTTGTGCCCTCTATTTCCATACCCATAGACTGGTTAGCCTCTGCCGTCCAAACATTCTTCAGAAGCTCATCAAGATTCATGCTGCTAAGTGGTTTCCCCAAGTCACCCAACTGATTTTGGACCTCATCAAGCGTGAGACTATACATCGAATTTTGCCGTACCAACGGCTGAATCTGAGACTGGTTACCATTACTATTACCATCACCTTGAGACCCCATCATCTGCATCCCCTTCAACAACCTTCGCCTAAGACGCTCATCACAAAATATCAAACTCCAACACCTCAATTAACATTTATATGGCCAAAAGTTGCCAACAAAATAAACTAAACCAAATCTTCAAAATCAGAACCTGAAATAACCAGTTCAAAGTAAGGCCTTAATCCTTTCAGATCCTCTCAGAAGCTTTATCTATTCAACGACAGAACTTTATATTGGCAGTATGAGAGAGGAGGAACATAAACATACCCATGAAATGCAGTTCATAATTTCCATTTGCTAAATCATTTGAAACCCTAAAGTCAGAACTCCAAACAGAAGACGGGAAAAATTCACTAAGAAGCACGAAAAAAACAGAAAGAAAGAAAACACATCAAAAAGTATACAGCTTAAAATTCTTTCAGACAACAAATTTTTCTTAAAAAATTCTAGGAATGACAAGACAAACCTTAACCTGATGAAACCAATAAATAAATCAGACCAAGAAATCCATTAAATCTAAAATAGAGTCCAGGGAATGTATTTAGCTGCACAGATAGTGCGATGGAAGTAATTCGAGATGAAAATAATGAAAACAAAATGTGATAAGAGCTAGAGAGTTGTAATCTCTCGCATGCAAAAGCAAACGGTGAAATTGCAGCCTCCATTGATCAGAAGTCTCGAAACTCAAACCCCAAATGCAAAGGGATCCCACAAACCAAAATCATTACCATAATCCAAGATCAACAAATCAAAAAGAAAAAAAATAAAACTTTTTGCATGAAACTAAATCCATGCTTAAAATGACAGCAGAAGAATATTACCACCCAGTAATCCAAACGAAACGAAAATCAGAACCCATAACAGACCAAAATAAAGAAAAAAAACATCCCAAATGTAACAGATGAGTGAAAAATTATCAGAATGTATCAGAGACCGAGCTCGTGAAGATGAAAGAACAAAAAAAAAAAGTTCAACAAAAACAATTACAATAAAACAAAAAGAAAATACTTACTCTGTGAGTTAAGAGTCAGGTTCGAAACAGAGCGGATTCTAAAATTTTTCTCTTTGAGATTTTGGGATTGAAAGAATACAATCAGACGAAATTGTCACCAATTTGTCCTTGGTTGATTTTGTTTTTACTTCAATTTTTTTTTTCCATTTTTGGGCATTTGCAGAAGAAGGACAACTGTGAGAGAGGAGAGAAAGAGAGCAAGTCCCAAAGACCGAGTGCCCAAATATTTTACGTATAAAAGAAAGTTCTCAATTGGCTCATTTTATTTTATATTATCTTATTTTTAAATAATTAAAATTTTAATCAGGTGCGGGTGAGCTTATTTTATAGTCACTCAATTCTTTTAAATAGATTTCTTACATAAATAATTTTATTATAATATTATTTAATTAATAAAAAATAATTTATTTATTAATTTTAAATAAAATAAATTAATTTTATTATAAAAAATATTATAAAATTTATTTTTAATTTTTTTATTTATATTAATAAATTATTTTTTATTAATTAAATAATTTAATTATATTATTTATAATTATTTCACTTTAACACTTTTTCGCCTATTCGAACTGTTTTTCTAATGCGAAAAGCAGGCGGAGAGCAGGCCTGGCGTTGGCGTGGACCCAACTGCCTAAAATTCCTATCCATAACCGACGACGATGAGGCCCTTTTGTCCACTTCACCCTTCCCGGTATCCTCTTTATACCCATTTTGTCTTGTTATTCTTTTTTATTTTTAATTTTTTTAAAAAAAATTACATATTTTTGCTACTAAAATTAAATCCCAATTTAATTTTAGTAGCNTATTTTTAAATAATTAAAATTTTAATCAGGTGCGGGTAAACTCATTTTATAATCACTCAATTCTTTTAAATAAATTTCTTACATAAATAATTTTATTATAATATTATTTAATTAATAAAAAATAATTTATTTATTAATTTTAAATAAAATAAATTAATTTTATTATAAAAAATATTATAAAATTTATTTTTAATTTTTTATTTATATTAATAAATTATTTTTTATTAATTAAATAATTTAATTATATTATTTATAATTATTTCACTTTAACACTTTTTCGCCTACTCGAACTGTTTTTCTAATGCGAAAAGCAGGCGGAGAGCAGGCCTGGCGTTGGCGTGGACCCAACTGCCTAAAATTCCCATCCATAACCGACGACGACGAGGCCCTTTTGTCCACTTCACCCTTCCCGGTATCCTCTTTATACCCTTTTGTCTTGTTATTCTTTTTTATTTTTAATTTTTTAAAAAAAATTACATATTTTTGCTACTAAAATTAAATTGGGATTTTACTTCTTGAATTCATAACCCAATCATCATTTAATTCCTATACTTTTTTTTTTAAAATTTTCTCAATATTATTACTTAAAATTAAATTAACTTCTTTTTTTCAATTTAATACTACCTTACTTTTTGACTAAATTAACTTATTCTTTTAATTTTAGTTATTTTTAGTTATAATAATATTATTAAATTGACTTAATTTTTAATTATAATATTAATAAATTAATTTAATTTTAATTATAATATTAATAAAATTTGATAGACAATTATATCATATCTTTATCAAAATAATTATAAGTGACACTCTCGTATTATATAATTTTGTAAACGATTCAATTTTATTAAATTATTTTTATTTTTAATTGTAATATTATTAAATTAAATTAAATTTTATATATTTTATTTTATTTTTAATTTGTTAAAATAAACAAGTTTGGCTTATGATTCCCTCTCTCTTTTATCCAATCCTAATATTGGTAATTAATTAATTTATAAAATGATAAATGAGAGTTGATTGGGCCTAACGAGAAGTCCAAATCTAAAGCCCATGTCTTAACTGGCAGTGCGACAACCGGAGACATTCAAATGAAATGACAGAAGCGCTCTCGAACGTCGTGTCGGTTAATCGCTTTTCTCCTTGTAATGTCTTAGTTAGATCTTCTTCAGTCTCTCTCTCTCTCCCTCTTTTAGTTTTCTTTACTTAACGATTTAACATTCCCTCCAAATCTCAGTTTCATCTGCAAATTTAGGGTTACGCGATTCCTCCAACAATGTCCGCTTCAGCGGTCTCGATCTCCGCTAACACAGGTTCTCGTCGGAGGCCGGTTATGGTCAACGAAAAGAAGTCTACAAATAACATAGAGCTCGTCTCCGCTGAACCCCAACTCAACGGCGGCGAGGATAAAATCAATGCCGCTCAAAGTAGAGATCTGAGTCACCACTCGATTCGCGGCGAAGCGGTTGTTGATAAAGAATTGGTGCAAGTGAAGAAGAGTTCCTTGGCTAATTCTACGGTATCGCCTCGGCGGAATAGGAAAGCAGCGCCTAAGCCCGAGAAGTCACGGCTGCTGACTGTGGTGAGTATCTTTACTAAGAATTTCTTGCTATTGGTGGCCGTGTTAGGGCTAGGTCAGATGATTAGGAGAGTGTATTTAAAATCTGGGGATTCAGTTGAGGCGCAATTGGGATTTTCGGAATTTGAGAGGCGAATTTCGGAAGTTGAGGATTTTTTAAAGACTACGACGAAAATGATGCAGCTTCAAGTTGAGGTTGTTGATAGAAAAGTTGAGAGTGAAGTTGGAGGTTTGAGAAGAGAAATGAATAAACATATTGAGGATAAAAGTTTAATTTTAGAGCGTGAGTTGAAGAAATTGGAGGAGAAGAGTGAAGGATTGGAGAAGATGTTGAGTGAACTGAAGGCTGTGGATTGGTTGTCAAAAGAGGAATTTGGTAAATTTTTTGAAGAGTTGAAGAAAGGGAAGGGTGGCGAATTGAGGGAAAATGACGTGAGTTTGGATGATATAAGGATTTATGCAAGGGCGATTGTTGAGAAGGAGATTGAGAAGCATGCTGCAGATGGGCTTGGGAGAGTTGACTATGCATTGGCAACTGGTGGGGCTATGGTTGTGAAGCATTCAGAGCCTTATTTGGTTGGGAAGGCAAGTAACTGGTTACCACTTAGTAGTCGAAATGGGGTACAAAGTGATGCTGATAAGATGCTGAAGCCAAGTTTTGGGGAGCCCGGGCAGTGTTTTCCTTTGAAAGGCAGTAGTGGGTTTGTTCAAATTAGGCTGAGGACAGCTATCATACCTGAGGCTGTCACTTTGGAACATGTTGCAAAGGTGAAGTCTTACAGACCATTGATTTTTTGCATCGCAAAGTTATTGAACTTATTGTCTACTTGTTTGTGTTCAGGTTTTCTGTCTTTAGATTGATTTCTGCTTTGATTATAATGAATAACTTAGTTCAATAATGTAGTTAAGTTAGATACTGGATTTGAAATTTTACTATATGGCCTATCGTAACATCTTGACTATGTGCAAACCAATGATCTTAGGAGTACCTCTATGAGATTTGTTGGCTATAGATTTTAGAGTCGAGGCTTGTTCTCAATTACATTGAATCTGTTTTCACTATATTAAGTTGGGCCTAGAGGCTTTAAGGTTTACCCTCCAGTTACGGTACTTTAAGCATTTGACACTATTTATAAGGTTTAAAGAAAAATAAGAGGTCGTTTGTGTGGTGTGAGGAATCTAGTTTGTTAAACTAATGTAATCATATTTCACCTTTTGGATTAGACTTGTCACTATGTGGCTTACATCAGTTGTTCCCTAAAAAATAAGATCCTTTGAGTTCAAGACTCTCTAATCGATTTGAGTAAGGTGTAAATTGCATTCTTATTGCTTAGGAGGTTATCACTACTTTAGACCTTGGATGGAGGTTTACTGTGTTCTCTAAGGTTTTGTAAGCTTGAAGGAAGAGAGTTAAGAGTTCCAATCTCTGATTCTGATGTTCTGAAGGCAAGCATAGCGTACAAACAATTGAATCTTGTGATAACAAAAGAAAAGAGAAGGGTTTAAGTCTTCTTTTAAGGAAGAATGGAAAATTTTGCCTGCTTTGTTCATAAAGTTATGCTAAATGCTCTGGCATGTGTTTTTTTTTTTCCCCTTGCAATTGGTTTCAAGCTATTTTATCCTTATTGTTGTATCTTATACGGGCATAGTTGGACTGAACTTTGTATTAAGCAGTACAAACAAGGATGATTTAGGGAAAACTTAGGATCTTTATGTCTGTTTGTGTGTGTTACTTCGTTTGCGTATGGTAATTTTTATAACAACATATTTTTTATGAGAAGGATTTGTCTTTCCTATGTGAATTTACACCGCATACTTTAGGACAGATGCAATTTGATTTTTTTTCCAAGCAATTGTTCTAGTCCCCTTTTAAGCACATTGTCATCAATGCTTGTTTTCAGTGAGAATGGTGAGACTCAGCTTTTAGAGTTCAATTATGTTTTTATTGTTTGCTGAAAAGAACTCTTTTCTAAAATGAAAACAAGGAAATGAATTCTCCATTTTAAGATCTGAGTATGTCTTTTGCAAATTGAAAAGCAAAGTTTTAATCAAAGTATGTTAACTGTTAGGCCAAACATGCTTAAAACTGTTTATTCTACCTATAAAGTTCCCAAATATCTCATGTTTCTTCAGATATGCTGAAAACTGTCTCAAGAACATTCTGAGGAGTTGTATTTCTTGTAGTTGTTTCTAGTTATAAGAACACATCTATGAGGTTTTGCTTGTTCAAATGAAAAACTGTTTTATAAAATGATACTAGATGCTCCTAAGAAGTTTGTATGTTTGATTTTTAATATGAGGGTTAGATGATGCAATGATAGATGAACAAAATGGAAAGTTCAAGAAAGGCAAAGCATTTTTTTGTTAGCCCTCTTGTGTTACAAGCAGGGAATTGGTAATATACCATGTCTGTTTTATACCAAATGATCCATCTTGGATACTGGTTCCATGTTCCAAAACTGTGATCGAGTCCGCCTTTCAATGTGTCGTGAAGCAAAAGTTTGTTCAACTGGTATTATACCATGTCTTTGTTATATATCAAGTGATCCATCTTTGATACTGATTCCATGTTTTGAAACTGTGTTGGAGTCTGCTTTTCAATGTGTTGTGAAGCAAAATTTGTTCTCTGTAAATGTTATAATGTATAATCTTTAGTTTGGTAGTTGGAAAAATTGTTATTGATTTCAGACATAGGGTCTGTGAAATGATTTGATTATCTTGTTTGACACTATTAACCAGATTTTAATCCTTGCTGGAAGATAGCAATTGTGGGTCAAGATGAATGTGGATTAGTTCTCTTGTCCTCCATAAGGAAAAGAAATGATGTTATATTCTAGTACTTATAAACCAACGGATGCAAAATGATGAAATATTAGTGGGTTCATGATGCATAAATGGTATACACATTTTTCTTTTTTAAAAAAGGGAAATATTTGTGTGTGATATCATGCAATAAATGAGAAGCTTGAGATAATGTCATCAGATAATGCAAATACACAGAGAAATTTATAATTTCAATTTCCTGTGTCTGTAGGAGTGAAAATGGGGATAGAAGTTCTTTCTCGGATTACTAGTGTTTTGTTGCATGAATCTTCTATGCAAAGAATGAGGAATTTATATTTTCATTTGTGTTTTACTTTCTTCTTACTTTATTTTGTTCGAGTTTTCATAAAATAGGGAAGACAGTTATCAATTGTCCATTTAGAAGACATCTAAGTTATAATAAACATAATATATGTTTTCAGTCTTGATTACTCTCTCATTTAATATTTGGAGTGTGTGGCTTGGAATATTGATAGTGCTAGATGCTTCTTGACCTTTTCTTGAAGAAGGAATAAGGTGGTCAAGATTTGAGAGTTAGCACCATCATGCTGTAGTTTCCTTTCTTCTTTTCTTACGCTATTTTGCTATACTGCATGCCTTATGCCTAATTTTCTCTTCTGCATTCAGTCACATGTCATAAATTGAGTGAAGTGGTCTGCCTTTGCTTTTCCAGCTACTTGTGTGGAATTATTATTAGTTGCATTGATGTTGACTATCCCTTTACTAAATCTTTTGTCAATATACTGCAAACAGAGTGTTGCCTACGACAGATCCAGTGCTCCCAAGGACTGTCGTGTCTCTGGATGGCTGCAGGGGCACGATAATGAATTAGCAGTTAGTGTTGAAAAGATGTTTCTGTTGACAGAGTTTACTTATGACCTTGAGAAAAGCAATGCACAGACCTTCAATGTATTGGACTTGCCAGGCTCTGGCATTGTTGACACTGTTAGGCTGGACTTTACATCCAACCATGGAAGTTCTTCCCATACTTGCATTTATCGCTTGAGGGTACACGGTCATGAACCTGATTCTGTCTCCATGTTACCTATGCAATCTTGATGATCAGGTTCTCTCTCCATGTGTCTACAATCCTCTTGTAATTGCCATCCCTGTATTTCTGTTTTCCTCTGCTTAGATTCTACTTCAAACTTTTTGCTTATTAGATGCATATTTTTCCCCTTGTGTTTAGATTTTTGTACTCCCTGATGTTAGTATTATGAACACAAATACGATCATGAAATTGATGTATGATTTTGAACCATGGGTAGTAAAGTTGTATTGACTTGCAAAGACTCTGGGAAGCAGATGTCATTGTAATATGTTGCTGAATGACTAATCTGATTATAGTGTAAACCGGTAACCTGTTAATAGTGTTAGCAAATGCCTCATGATCAAAGGAAAAGTTAGAACATTGATGCAGACAACTTTCATTTTGGAAGGAGATTTAAACAAACTCTTGCTTGAAGCATTCTACGTTTGTGCACACAACAATTAAGTATATACAAGTGTCTAGGAATTATATGTGAAGTATGCACGAGCTTCTGTTTGATGCTCTATTCAGAGTTAGAAGCAGTATTAATAAAATTAAAAATGCTCGAAGATACCCTTGACATAGAAAAATTTTGTAGAAACAGGGCCTGCAAGAGCTGCTCTTAAGAATTCAAATGCTCCCAAATGAATAAGATAAAAGTTGTTTCCCATGTATATGGAAATGGCTGCAATGTGTAATAAATTCATGGGACAAGTTATTTACGCTATTACAAAACTCAGAGAAATGGGGTTATGTCGTGCTTCAAAGAATCTAAGTTTTGAAGCACAAAAATTAGAAACTCCAAACATGCTGTCAGTGAGACAAAATGTTTGTTATTCGTTTTTGAAGGAAGTTTTGGCAATGGAAAAAGTAGCCAGTCTACCATTTTTTTGGGGGATCTGCACTTTCCAAGAAAGCATGCACCAGACCATTTTGTTTTGTTTATTTATTCTGTTGGTGTATTGTAATAGAAGAAGAGAATAGGTCCTCCTTTTGCTGCTTTCTGCCTGCAAGGAATGAATTGATGCCCTATCTATCACATTTTTATGATTTTATTCGATTGAGTTATTGATTTCTTGCTGATTACCAGGGATTTTGGTCTAAGGATCTTCCTCAGTCTTGAGTTTGACTGCAGACTCTGAAAGCTTGTGAATAATCTACCATCTTAACACACACAGATGCCATAACATTCATGTCCTGGATTGGACCCTACCCTACAACAGGTGTTCTTTGATTATCCAATAAGAAAAGTTTCTTCTGTCGCTTCTTCTGTTATTATTCTGAAGTCTTGGAAACATGGTCAAGAGTAGAAGAGAATTTTAGGTTCAATGATACCCACCACAATACCTATCAATTTGTAGCTTCAATAAAATCATTCATTATCATCAACATTTATTATCTAATAAAATCATTCTATTTTAAGTTTTTGATATTCTTTCCAAGGGATATTACATCATTGCCCTAAAGTCATACACATGATTGGAATGGGGAGAGGGTATTACTGGTGAAGTTTGAAATGAAAAATGTCACACTCACAGGAAACCACATTAAATATTAATTAAACAAGTGCTACTTTCTATGATTTGGGGTTTGCGCTTTGCACTTTCCAGTTTGGATTTTGCATGCCAACGCTACACACGTGTGGGTGCACTTTCTCTCTGTCCCTTCCTCTACTTTCCCATTCAGACTTTGTTTAATTATCCAATAAAAAGAAATACAACTCAAAAAAAATATATTATTATTATTATTATTATTATATATGTACGGCAAATAGAAAATGGAAAATAAATTTATGTGAGTGAAATATCAAACTAGTCCCTGTATTTTATTGAAATAATACATTAGTTCATAATATATTGCTTATCTGAAATTAGTCCCTACCATCGAAACCCATCTGCGCAGAGCAAGGAAATATTTTTCTCATTCAAACCAATCAAAGTGACTTGATTATTATATAAGGTTTGGATTGTTTTAATTTATTCTTTAAACAAATGATTAGTTTGCATTAACTCTTAATTTATTGATAAAATCGGTTAAATAAATTAAAATAAATACGAATTGATTAATTTTTTATTTGTTAAATATAAATTAATTAAATTTTTTTTTTATTCAATTGGATTTCATAAAAAATTCAGCTCAATTTGACTTTATCCATTGCTACCCATGTGAACCAAGTTTTATAAGGTTTTAAAATTATGCCCTTGTTTTATCATATAAAGATATGAAAGGATCAAGCAATCTCTTTATTTATAATGAGGGACTAATATAAGTTGAATGATAAATTGATAGAACAAATTGTTATTTGTACAAAATATAGGGATAAATTTGATAAAAACTCACAATTAACTATTAAGAAGAGACTGACAACCAGACGCACACAATTCCCGGTAACAAAGCAGGAGGAGGAGTTTCAAAGTGTTCTGAAGAGACTCGTTAGATTTGATCCCCACTTTTGATCCCTTTCTTAGTTTCTTTTCCATTTTATTTTCTCGAGAAAACGATAAAGAAATAAACGAACCCATTTGCTATTTGCACGTAAAAGAAAATTATACTATATTCATTCGTTCGTTCGTTCGTTCGTTCGTTCTCTTGTTCGTAAAGAAACTTCTAAAAACTCTTTTGGGAAGCCCAATTACTTAAGACATTTCAGTCCTGGGAAAAGCAATTGTTTTGACCACAGACAACTATCTCAGTTCTAGAACATCGGATATCAAATTGTTCAGGTTTCTTTTTTTTTTTTTTTCTTTTTCATTAACAAATTTATTTTATATATGATTTAATTATTTATATCGGTGGTATGGTTGACTTTCTCGGGAAGAACCCCTATGGGCTGGAAATTCTATCATAGCTTGCCACTTATGTTCATGTTTTAGATCTTCTTACCTCCTTCAGGAACGTGGGGTTCTTTTTTTTTTTTTTTTTTGGTAATTTGATTTATTTCGTTATGTTTTTGGATTATCTTGTTATGAATGTTTATATGTGTTGCCATTCTTTGAATCTTTCTTTAATGGGTCTTTTATGTAATTGATGAACGTGACTTTTGTTTATGAAGGTTGGTGATTTATGGTTAGCGCCACTGATGAAATTTCTCTGATCTCAGATATGACGCTAAGTAATCAAGACAGAATGAAAAAGGTCCAATCAGTTAATTTTTGTGTTGCTTTTGATTTTTCAGTGACCTTCTGTTCACTTTTCTAATCAAATTGTTGGGATTTCAGTCCATATTCCAGAAAATTTTCTCAGTGACGGAGAAAAATGCGAGGAAAATGGTTGGAAAAGGTACAGTTGAAAGTATTATCTCTCTTGAATGCTTATTTTCTGTGCTTTGATGGGAGTGCTTATTGACATTTTTAATTTCCTAGTAAGTTATTGACAGAGATATGGAATGTGCTTTCTTCCTCCTTTGTAACTGTGAAAGGAACCTCTTTGTGATAGGAGATTCATTTAGATATATTTCTTCTCATGTTGCGAAGATACCATTCTTAATTTTTCTAAAGGAAGATAATGTATTATTTACTGAATGGAGCATTTTTGTTTTTTACTTTCTTTGGACGATTGAATTCAAAGATATTAAGTTGACGAAAAGCTTGATTTGGATATAAAGAAAATGCAAAAGATAATGACAAAAGGAAAAGAGGGCTGAGAGGATAATGGCAATTTGTTATTGAAATTGAGAATATATTCATGTTTTTAACTCTTATCTAGTACAAGGATAGAAGCAAGAATGGTACAACTTGTCTTTATCTTTCTCTCTCTGCCCTGATAACATTGATGATATTTGTCTTTCCCTTCTCTGTCTTACCGCTTATAAATTCTTGATATCAGTGGAAATGGTTGAGTTAAGAAGTATTAGGTGTTTTCACTTGCATGAGCAGTCTTTAACGAAAATGTCTCTAGGGTGAATTTCAAGAGCATTTTGTTAGTTTACTAGTTTTAATTTCCTTACCTTCAGCTTAATTAGAATGCTTCCTTCTTGTTTCTACCTGCAGAAGCACATCCTGATTCTGCACTTGAGTCTCTGTTCTTTGGGAGTGTACCGATGGCAAGTGGTCGCAATGTCCAGTCATTTCGGTAAAAAGCACAGTTCTATTTTCTCCTCAGTTTGGACCATTCAATGAATTATATTTTTGATATTTCTCATTCAAGGTATGAACTTATCTTTTTGTTTATTTTTCCGACAGAGTTTTTATTGCAACATGGAATGTTGGAGGGAAAACTCCTCACACCGGCCTCAATCTAGATGATATTCTTCAGGTTAACAATCAATCGGATATATATGTTTTAGGGTCTGCTCTCTCTCTCTCTCTCTCTCTCTCTCTCTCATTACTTTGACATACTAAAGCTCACCTACTAAAGCTTTTATAAGAAAAAAAAAAAAACAAGTTCTACCAAAGTTTCTGTGGAAGTTGAATATCTAGTTCAAATGCTATGTATAAGTGAGTTCTGTTGTTTTATTTGCAACCACGCCTTGGTTAGAACAGTATGAGCTGCCTTACATGGTCAATTTGTGATAAAAATACTACAATATGTAGTTGCCAATCCCTGACCATGTGTGAGTTATATACAAAGAACAGTTTTAAAAAAAGTTTGATTGCCCTTATTAAGCAGGGAAACTATGGTTGAAAATTGCCATCACATATTTGATACTGGCATATTTATTTTTGTACATTAGTTTAGTTCTGATATCACATGCATATAAATTTTTTCCTTATGTTAATTGTTATTTGGATCTATCAGTTTTCAGGAAATTGTCCCATTAAATGCTGGTAATGTGCTCGTTATAGAGGATAATGAACCTGCTGCAAGATGGCTAACTTTAATCAACCAGTCACTGAATAAATCACATATTGTGGCTTCTAGAGGATTGAAATCTACTACATCTTTCAGTAGCTCACTCTTCTTCCAAAAACCTTCTCTTAAAAAGATCAGTAAGACTTTTAGGACTGAGAGTAAAAGGAGGCTGAAGACATGTAACTGCACTCCTGAATTTGAAAGGAAATACGGCAAAGAATTTTGTTTTCCATGCCAACAATCTAACAACCTAAGCGAAGATGACTTCTCTTCAGAAAAGGATGAAGCCATGCCTAGCAATTTAGAAATGACTGATATTTCCACCCCCTTCAATACCAGCCAGATGAAATATAGCCTTGTTGCAAGTAAGAAAATGGTGGGAATATTTGTCACAGTTTGGATGAAGAAGGAACTAGTGCAGCATGTTCGTCGCTTGAGGATCTCCTGCATTAGTCGTGGAATCATGGGCTGCCTTGGAAACAAGGTAATTTGAAATTTCATCTGTGTAGTTATATGCATCTTTCTCTCTTTCCTTTAGTTAGTTATTTAAGTAATGTATGCATTTCATATTGACGGAAGAAATCTTTTTAGAAATAAGAAAATTTCTTATTGTTTTACCATATTGACAAGTCAGTACATTGTTCTGTGATTGCAGGGGTGTATTTCTGTTAGCATGTCTTTTCATCGGACAAGCTTTTGTTTTGTATGCAGTCATTTAGCATCTGGAGAGAAAGAGGGTGATGAGCATAGGAGAAATTTAGATGTCATAGGGATACTTAAAAACACACAATTCCCGCTGGTGTGCAGAATGCCTACCGGCAGAGTTCCTGACAAAATTTTAGAACATGAGTGCGCATCTTTGAATTTATCAAAAATAGATTGAAAAGTTTTTATTTTATTATATATTTTTTTTTTCTGAATATCTTATTTTTCTCCTCGTAAACTGGATCTAGTCGGGTTATATGGTTGGGGGATTTGAACTACCGGATAGCATTAAGCTACTCTCACACACGAAAGCTTCTGGAGGAGAATGACTGGGATGCACTGTTTGACAAAGATCAGGTGGTTTCTTCTTCTACTGATAGAATAAAAATAAATATGTTGAGTATTTGGATTTATTGCGGATATAAGGTCATTCGTTTTGTTTCCAGTAGCAATTTGAAGAGCTAAGTGAATTTCTGAAACATTTTTTCTCTCAGGATACTAGAAAAGATCCTTTTATTTGTAACCGAGCAAAATGCCATGGGAAAAAAAAAATTTTGAGTGCTCTTTACAAGTGCTTTGTAAAATATATATAAAGCAATTACTTGGTCATCTTGAAAATATTGAATTTTTTTGTTTTTTTTCCATGGTAGCAGCATTTTTAAGGCTTCCTAACTCAGATTTTTTGCTTTATGCATTTTGGCTATATACTCATATGGAGTTGGCTGCTTCTTGTTGACAGCTCAAGATTGAGAAGGATGCTGGCCGAGTATTCAAGGGATGGCAAGAGGGAAAGATTTACTTTGCGCCTACATACAAATACTCCTATGATTCAGATACATATGCTGGAGACAGTATAAAAACCAAAAGCAAAAGGAGAACTCCAGCTTGGTATGGATAGAGTTAAACCATGTCTACATTTCTCAACTGCAAAAGTTAAAATTATGTTTGACAGTTTAGAATTGCAGGTGTGACAGAATACTGTGGCATGGAAATGGAATTCGACAGCTTTCTTACATACGTGGGGAGTCCCGTTTTTCTGACCACCGGCCAGTGTGTGCAACATTTTCAGTGGATGTTGAGGTCATGGAGAGTGGATCCAGAAAGAAATTATCCAGCTCTAACATGAAAGTTGGAATCGAAGAGCTCTTACCACTTACTAGTAAATAATTGCCGTATAACATGTAAGTCATTGCCATCAGGGGAGATTAATGATAATTTTAGTAGTAAAATGGCGGAATTGAAGAACTAGGTGCCATGTTTCAGAGCAGTTGATTCCGAAAAGGCAACAGAGTTTCAGCTTGGTCTTTCAACCAATTTACCTCCATGATTTCTCTCACTGCTTCCTATGGAGCCTAGTCTTCAAGATTTTAAATTTAGGGCATTGCTTCATTAAATTTTTTACGCTTATATCTCAATGTTGTTTGACTTTTACTGCATATCGTCAGGTACTGATATTCCACTAAGCCATTATGAGAGGTGGAAGAAATGCCAAATTTTACCAATTTATACCATCCATACAGCGCATTCTGCAACTGTATAAAGTGTAAAACGTATCAAAGCTTTCAAGGTGTGTTTCACAATCTACAGTCAAGGTCACATGAAGCATCAGTGATGAAGAAAGATAATTTTTGCTGAGTAGTTGGCTAGGGGGATAACTCAATAACCAGGTGCCTACTGACTCACCGAGGTTACTGACTGGTATAGATCTAGATGGATATAACGGAAAAATTTTCGAACCTGTGTAAATAGCAGGATCTGTTGTTGCTAGATGAAGGAGAGAGCCAAAAATAATTTTATTGGGCTAAGGAATAGGGATGTTTAAGATGCTTAGCAGAGGCGACTGTTTCTGCCATGGTTTTTGGTCTTTGATCTGTAATGAAACTTGCCGTCCAAGGATAAAATATTCTATTCTATAATATTCTTTACTTTACTTTTTAATTTCAAATTAATGGTGCTGTAGAAGAATATCATGGAATTATATGAGAATTATGGTTCTACTTAATATTGAGTGTAGTAGTGAGCTTGTGATTCTATTCTACAGTTGTTGTAGACTAAAAATCTTGGCACCAATTGAAGCTAACTCCCTAGAATTTCAACAAGTTCATTCGCATTCAGCAATTGCAACAACAGAAGTAGCGTAGCATAAAAGTCTTTCTAGCAGAAACAAAATCCAGCATCCATGGCGCATGATTTACTATCAGACAACTTCAAAAACAGCAAAAAGAACAAGGCATGATTCCTGAAAAATCCTGTACAACACCAGTAATATACAAGAACATTTACCATTTTTCCAGCATACATTCACTGAAGAAAAACAACTGCTCAAGGCAATGAAAGTACATATAAACATAAAAATACTACAACTGCTCAAGGGGTGCCATTCTATAACAATATTGCTTCAAACAAGGACAATAATACACTGCTGGAAGAGGAAATTAATAACTATTTGCTGTAAATTTGTAGAATTGCAATCAAATGGAGTTATTCAGTCTTTGAAAGATAAAGCATTCTAATAAATCATTCGAAAAGTTACACCAACTAAAATGAATGAAATTTTTCTCTCTGCCAATTTTAAACTCTACTTCAGATCAAGTAATCCTCGATTAAAAGGAATATCTGTGTCAGGCAACCAAGTATCTCCCAGGGTGAAATTGTAGACAGTAAAATTCATAGCCTGTGAAGCATTCATCAGATTATAACCAGGCCAATTCACTCTCCTTGAAGTATTTGCTCCAGGGCCATAATTATCAAACTCCCCATAATACAAAGTATCTAATCCAACTGTTCCATTCCATTCCAGCCATCCCACAGGATTTATCAGGTTTCCGATGTAAGATTGCATGTAAACCGTCCTGGAAAACTCTTTCCAAGGTCGACCCAGATAATTTGAAGTAGTCGAGTTCAAGTCATTAGCCAAATCTGGAGCAGCATCAATTGTGCAATTATGAATGGATATACCAGTATTTTGATTCGGATCAGTTCTTCCCTGTGCTGTAAACGCATTCTTCTGGTTCGGCAATGGTTTCCGAGCATATATGTTGCAGCTCTGGAAAACAACAGCTGCATTACCAAATATGAAATCGACAGTGCCATAAATGTCGCATTCCCTGTAAAATTGCCTGAGAGAATGCACATAAAGAGTATCCTGATAACCTTCGAAACTGCAACGATAAAATGTGGAGAGATCAGCATTGTTCCTCAGAGCGACTGCTTGGTGCTTTGCAGGGCCAGCCGTGTTCTTAAATGTAACGTCTACTGCTATAAATCGCTCGCCAGAAACAGCTGTAATCATAATAACATTTAAAAATGAAGACAGTTTTTTCATTTATAACAAATAGGTCTATTTAGAAACAAATGAAAGTAATTTTTCTTTTGCATACCGAAGGTAGAAGAATTGAAAGTAGTCCAGCCATCAACGACACTGTGATTTCCAGTAATGACCGTCCGATTAATCCCATCACCAATCAGCAAAATGTTCCTCTTATGCGTTGGGACGATAACATACTCTTCATAAATAGATTCTCTTGCATAGATAACGAAATACCCATCTTCTGGTTTGGAATTATTGGGAGCAAAGGCAACGGCATCGCCTATTGTAGTAAAATTATCAGAGCCAGATGGGCTCACAATCACAGATTGGTTCACAAGAATTCCACCACTCTGTAATTCTTCCAGGGTTCTTCCTCCTTTGTGGCAATCGTGGCATGATGTCTTCCTCAGAGCCTGCAATATTTGATTTTGATAAATCAGTCATTCACCACATTTTATTCATTATGCAATGACACATTATTTATGATGCAAATTACAAGTTGATGGTGCTCCAAATCCCTGACATGCAAGGCCATGTGAATCATGATGTGGCAAGGGGCAAGCTGTGTGCAATTTGCATGTTTGCTTGTGGAAAGAAGTGGGAGAAAGTAGAAGCTTCCCTTTCCACAAACAATGAGATCTAATCTCAGCACTTGGTCAGAGTTGCCAGATTTGACTTTCAACTTACTCTTGTGGTTGACTCGATTAATTTAATAATAATAATAATAATACAAATTTATGTGCCATACATTTATATATTGATAAATTTTAAAATTTTTATTAATATTAATTTAAAATATTTTTTTATAAAAATTTAAAACAAAATTAAATATTTAACATTAAAAAATTTTAAAATTAATAATACAAGTCATTATTTGACCAAGTAAATGTGCAGCTTGATTTGCTGGACTCCTAAGAAAATAAGCTGTCCATGTTGTGTTATGCAGTCTCCAAATCCAATTTATCATCACTTAAACTAATCAACCACTAACTCACTCTTTAAGCCTTTTAAACTTTGACCTATATCATTTCAAGCCTTCTACTCCTACCCTCAACCATGCCCTCATGCTTAATATTCTAACATCAATTTTTATTACTTAATTTTTCACTTAATACAAGATTTAAACTTTCTATCATTGAACGTTTGTAAAAATTAAATTTTATTTTTAAATATTATAAAATTATTTTTAAAAAATTACATTAACATAAGTAAAATTTTAAATCTCGGATCACATTAATAAATTTTATTTTTATCATAAATATAATTTTAATTTTAAAAATTTTATATTATTTAAAAAA
The DNA here is from genome assembly GCA_032402905.1 of Khaya senegalensis. Classification (NCBI taxonomy): domain Eukaryota; kingdom Viridiplantae; phylum Streptophyta; class Magnoliopsida; order Sapindales; family Meliaceae; genus Khaya; species Khaya senegalensis. The sequence goes on along the minus strand of CP135554.1, from coordinate 3,288,354 downwards.
ATGTTACTAGTTGAACTAATTAATATAAATTAATAATTTAAAATTTAAATATAAACTAATAATTGATAATTCATAGCTAATATATTAATGGAAAGATATATATATATATATATAATAACTAGTAGTAATGGTGCACTTAACAAGTCATCATATTTTACCTTGATAAGAGTTTCAAGCGGTTCACGAATCCGGTTCGTATTCTTCAAAAACCAATGTTTAGACCGTTTGGTTCTTTTCTTCTTCGAGTTCCGGTCCAGCGCATGCGTGACCAGACCGAGGGAAACACTGTACAAACGAGTCACATTCGACAGCGGTTCATACAGCACGGCGGCAATGCTGCTCTTGGAATCCGCCAGTTCATCGAAGCAAGTCTGTTGATTCGTCACTATTCCACTCAGTAAGCTCGTGACTCGGTCGACGAGTACATCCGTCATCAACACGGCCGAATTCAGCTCGCCTGAAATCGACTCCAAATAGTCTACATTGAGCTCCATGAGCTGCCGGCAGTCGTCCAGCGCTCCGGCTTCGATGTGAGAGAATTGAGACCGTTTCTTTTGATGGTTGAGGTAATGTCTGATGATTTTCGATAACTTTTTGGCCTGTTTCAGGCATTGCTTGACGGAGAATTTGCCGTAGTCGTAAGGGTTGGAGGGTGAAAATGTGAAGGTTTTGAGAATGGAACGACAGAGTTTTGGGTATGGAGTAGATTTGCAGACATCGGAAGGAGATTGCGGGGAAGATTGGGATGGTGTTAACTGAGCTAAACAGCAGAGAATATGAAGAAAGAAAAGAAAGAAGAAGAAGGAGAAAGAGATGGACTTGTAGTTCATATTTTTGGTTGAATATTTTATCAGAGAAAATGTGATAATATCCCCGATGGGATTGTGAAGAGAGTGGAACGGTATTTATAGTAGAATACAAAAGAGAGCGTGAGTATTATTAAGAGGAGTATGGGTGGTGGGGGGTTGTCGGTTCGAGAATTCAGGGTTTGACAATAAATACAAGTGGGGATGGGTAGGGAACGTGCATGGAAAGACTAAATTGATGGATAAAGGGGTGTGTGTGAGTGTGAAGCAGAAGGAAAAACAGTTGTTGCACTTAACAACTCATAGGTAGCAATAATTAATGCAAGTCTACTTATTATTATATTCTTGTTGTACCATATTTTACCCACTTCCCATCTCTTGCAAGATTTAATTTAATTGAATTTCCTACCCTCTTCCCTGTACGTCAATTTGTAATATCTTACATGGCTCGTGGTATGCAATTTGTAATATCTTACATGGCTCGTGGTATGCAATTTGTAATATGAAATTAAACAGTAGATTTGTCACGAGTTTTGATGTTACAGATTCACTGGTACAGGATGAAAAGTTATAAAAATAGTAGGCACCGACAGATATTGGCACGATGCTGAATTTGGACGTATGGGTTTAGTTAACTCGATCGCTCAGCTTTATTCGGTAGGATGCTTATTTCTTCTCAGAGTTTGCTCAAGTCTACCGGGATTGCAAGGGCTTTTCCAGACTACCGATTTTAATAAGCTGCAATTCTATTCCTATTCTTTTCCACAGATGCTTTCACGTATAGATCTCGGGATTAACCTAAAGCTTTGTTGTTTAACCCCTTAATCCATAAATTTTAACTAATATTTTGCATAGTTTCAAGGTGGAAATTTGATTTTAACGGATAGGATGTGATTCTCTATGAATAGGATGTACTAATGCTGTGTTAACTCTTCCTATTTTGGGCTTGGCAATCTATCCATCTTAGGTTTGGAAGTCAATTCAGATAGACTTGTGAGAACTTATGAGTATAATGTTGAGAATTCAAGAGAGATTAAAATTCTCTCATGATGTTTTGTATTTAAGATGGGGTCTTTATTGTTTTCTTTTTTTTAAGTATGCCCTTCAAATAAATACATATTTGAGGGTCAATTTTTTATAACTCGCACGTTACTGATTTTAACTTGTCTTGATCTCATCAAGAAGATGACTTTAGTCATATCGATCAGTTTTATATTAAAGATGGTCAAATTTTCTTTCACTTCGCGTATATAGAATTAGAGTTGCACTTGTTATTTGTATTTCAACTAGTATGCTTGGAGTTACGGGTGCAACAAACTATCCCCATCAGACAATGTAATGCATGTTCTCGTGTATGAAGTAATTTTCTTGAATCTCAATCCTATTAGTTACTATTATTGAAGTTTTATCCCGCCTGCTATTCTTCCTCGAGAATAATATTCGACATAAATTATTAGAATACTTGGAGTATAGTGATGATAGCTCGAGATGAGAGACACTCTGCATTACCTTACTCAACTTAACAGCTTTTTTTTTAATTTGCCACTTTGCATATGCTTCTTCGAAGTATCGAAGAGATTGTGAGAAAAGTCTCACTCTTACTCTAATACCAACGATCATAAGTACCCTTTGAATCGGTATATATTCGAGGATCAATTTTTTATTGTTCTTATAATTCAAGTTTTGACTTGCCTTGGCTTCATCAGCAGAACAATTCTAACCATCGACTAATTTTGCATTTAGAATGGCCGAATCCCTCTTCTCTCTACGTATGTGAAATTAGAGCCACGCTCAATTATTTGAGTCTCAACTAACATGCTTGCAAATAGAACGTGACACTTATTCATTCAAGAAACCTGAAGACTCCAAACCTAATTTTCACTGTAAACACCCTCATCTCTTGCAAAAAATCTGATTTATTTTAACCAAGATAGCAATAACCGTGGGCTATATTTATAGATATCTAGTAAAATATATTTATTTGAACTCATCAAATTCAATCAATATCAGTGTGTCACTTGTATCAAATAATTTAAAGCTGTAAAAGCCAAAATAATTTTCTGCGAAATGATCCAAACGGAAACAGAAAGGAATAACAAATCCAAACAAAAACCCTCATAAATAATGATCAGAGTCCAGGTTTGTAGCTAACACCAGCATCCGAAATCCACTTTTCCCCAAGAAATTCCTTCACAGTAAATTTACCGGCTTCATTAATGCTAATGCTTCTTAATCCCTTCCACTTCACTCTCCCTTTCGTCGAGGATCCCGGACCATAATTCTGAAACTCAGAGTAAAAAATGGTGCTTGGTGCTGAATCTCCAACCCAAGGAAGCCATCCTTTCGGGTGAATGAAACTTCCCATCGTAGAATGCAAGAAAATAGTCGTCGAGTAATCCTTCCAGGGCCGTCCGAGATATGTCTGGACGTCTTTCAAATTTCCGTACGGCGAAATGGTACAATTGTGTATGGAAATGCCAGTATTTTGGTTCGGATCTTTTTTCCCTTGAGCTGTGATCGTATTTGTCTGGCCACGCATCGGCTGCCTGGGAAATATGTTGCTGTTCTGGATGACAACGGCAGAGTTTCCGAATATGAAATCCACTGTGCCGTAAATGTCGCATTCGCGATAGAATTGGCGATTCGAATGTGCGTAGAGAGTATCCTGGAAAGCATCAATCTGGCATCGGTAGAAGACTGAATGATCGGCGGTTGACATTAGTGCTACTGCTTGATGCTTGCTTGCACCGGCTGTGTTCCGGAATCCCATATCTCGAGCAATAAAACCCTGCCCTAACACAGCTGCAAGAAAAAAGAAACTGATGTTTAATTACTAAATATTTTAATCTTTGTGTTTTTAATCTTAATCAGTTCATGTTTATATGTAAATATAATTTAGTATCAAGAACCCTAAAAATTTATATTAACTGTGTTATTATTATGTAATTATATAATTATTGTATTATGACGCGACATTGTAAAAATAATAATAATAAATTGCGAAGAAGAATAGGAAAATGATACTTAAGCTCAATTAGTTGGTGAATTATGAGAACTTACCAAATGTTGCAGTTGAAAATGTGGGTGTCCCGTCGACAAAGTTCAGGCTTCCGGAAACAATGGTGGCGTTCATTGCATCACCGATCATCATGACATTCCACTTGGGTTTCTCAACCCTAACATTTTCCACATATACTCCTTTCTTCACGTAGATGATGAACCTAGTCTTGCTTTTATCCGGGACAGCCTTAAGTGCAGCAGAGATTGTCTTGTATTTGCCGGTGCCATCTTTTGCCACAACAGCATTTGCCTTCTTCTTGTAAATATCCGGACTGTCAAGCAGCTTCCGATCTTCCGGCCGCAGCCAACCCGGAACTTTCTCGTCTGTCGCAGGAGAATTACTCATCAATCTCCTGAGCTTAACAGAGGCAGCAATCTTTGCAAGCCAGTTCAAAATGGCGAGAGAATTGCTTGTCATTTCACTAGGATTCTTCAGAAACTCAGAAACCTTAGATTTTATTCCAGCATTTGCTTCTTCCAAGCCATCTATGCAAGTCTGTTGATAAGTTTCAGCAGAACTCAGCCATGTCTTGAGATCATCAACAACTTCAAGCAGCGAAGCACCAGAAGATAACGAATTTTCCAAATGATCCAACGCCAAACCCAAAAGATCGGCGCAATTTCGCAGAGCTGCAGCAGTCATTTTCTCAGTAATCCCACTGAAAACAGTACCATTCTCCGCGAAATTGTTAGAGACTTTTGAAAGCTCCTTCGACACAACTTTGATCCCTAACTTCAACAAATCTTCAGGCTGTAATTTGTTTGAATTATCAGACGCACCGCTTAGACTATCGTAACAAGTTTTCTTGTACAACGTTACATCGCACACAGCTTTGATAGACGCAGAAACAGTACGTCCGTCGCCATTTTTGGAACCTCCATCATCGGAACTATTATTACGAGTGACTCCCACCACAGTTGCAACTACAACAGCAACGAGAACAATGGAAGAGAACCCAATAACGGCGATTCTTCTTCTGGTTTTCCGGCGAGCTTCGAGCCTCGCCTGCTCGGCTTCGTTGACCTTTCCGTACGATCTACTGGAGGACATGTTTAGCATTTTATTCTCTCGTTGTTTGTTTTCATATTCTGGTACGGCGGATGAGTTCGTTTTATACACAAACGAAAGCAAGGAAGAGATTAGGATCAGTAATATCATAACGCGGTCTTACGTGCGAGGCACTAAGGGCTTGAAACAGGAAGCAAAAGCGCTTATTCCATGATGAAGTGCTCCTCATGATTGGAAAAAAATATGAGAATTAGTAATATTATACTGCTTTCTGGTGAAGTGAATGATTGTTCTTCTTTGAGCTATAATAATAAACACAATATCTCAAAGAAGATCTGTAACTCTTCTCCCATGGAGGAGACACATGAAATTGTCAACTGCCTCCTCTTTCTCTGCGTCAAAATATTAAAGTATCAATAAGAGCTGGAGCAACTGGTTCTACTTGTATTTATAATTGCCTGCAGCCAGCTTTTAGCTTTCCAAATTCTATCCCATGGACTGTGACCGAAATCAAGTAAATTATTGGGCCAAGCCTCACAGATCAGGGGTGGCAAGGTTTGACAGATTAAGGGTGGCAAGGTTTGATTTAACTCGATCTGGGTTGAAAATTTAAATCCATTTTAAAATTGTGGGTTCTAATTTACAATAAATCAATTCAAATTAATAATAAAAATAAATTAAACTAAATTAAATTAATATTTATCAGTTCAATTTGATTTAATTCAACCGACTGTTATCAGTGATTGTCCCATTTTGGCGTATTCATTTAAGCCCATCTCACCCCCAATCCAAGGATTTGAAACCATGTGAATACTGTTGTCATATTTACATAATACAAGATTGTCGTTTTCGATTTGGAAGAAGAAAAAGAGCGATGAGACTGAAAGCACATCCACCAGGGTTGGTTGAGGCAGACGAAAAGGACGGGAGTCGAAGGAGGTGACGATAACTCCACCTTGACGACAACGTCGGGTCCACGCTGAGGTAACGTGTCAAATCTTAAGTGGTTCGTTATAATGACAGCCCAGCACGTGGATCGTCTTTAAGTGCGGCGGCTCATCCCATCTATGAGATTGGACTCTCAGATTTATCTTTCTTTTTTTCCCCCGGTTCGATACGCTTTTTGCTAAATTATACCCTAACTTGCAGTGAAATTACATAAATAACCATGATCACAGATATTTATGCCAAGGATACAAAATCATGTAAATTATAAAACATTCAAATCCCCACGTGGGTCAAATATTTCTACGTGTATACGGTCATTAGTCAGTAGAAGACCCTTGTACTTTAGTCAATTTTACCTCCTTTCCACGCAAATTTTATCTATATATTATAATAAATAAATTAATTTTTTTATTATTTTTATATAAATTAAATTTAAATTCAAAAATCTTTTATAATATTTTAAAATTTTTTATCAATTTAATCAAATAACAATCGTAATATTTAACTTTTATACTATACAATCGAGTTACAAACATAAATTCATACAAAAATTTATTTATATAAAATAATATTATATTATTATTATATTATTTATTTTTAATAGAGTAAATAAAAATTTAAAAAAATAAATATAAAATTATATAAAATATATTATAATAATATAAATTTACCATATTTTGTAATATTTGCATTTTAATTTAGTTACGTATTTGACTTGCTTTAATATTTTATATTATTTTTAATCTTTATTTTATTTCTAAAAAGTTTGACTAAGAGATAAGATTGAGGAAACATCACATAAGTCTCAATCAAGTTCACCAATAAAGATTTTAAAAATAAATTATTAAAAAAAATATAAAAAATAATTCACAAGAATTATGAAAATTAAAATATTTTTATAATATTAATTTATTTTAAAAAAATTTATCGTATTATTTATTTTTATAATATTACGTATTCAAATTATTAAAATGCATTTGCCCGGAAGTGAGGGCAAATTAATTACAGTCACAAGCGCACAAACTTTCCCGTGACGCACCGAAAAAGGCAAATGGAAAATCAAAGGTCGGTGCCAATGTTGGAAAAAGGTTTCTAGCATGTGGTAAGGGCAAACTTGTAATTACACTTATGCTCTAACGTAATTAAAATAAATTATTCAATAATCGACCGACTTCCGCGAAGCTTGGCTTCCGTTCCGGTGATTTGCTCCTTCGCACGTTCTGCTGCGCGTATTAAATTCCACGGGCGACTCTACAGTGCTATGCTCGCACCGAATCTTATGGGGTGATGGGCGACGACGGAGTGCTGTAAGCGTTGTAATCATTTATGAAACGGTACGAGCGCAATACACTGTATTTTCCCGAGTAATTACCCTCGCAATGACAAATTCTTTGAATGCATACACGTTTCAATATTAAATTCCAAAACTATTATTATATTGTAATCATTTCTGCCCAATTTCTTGCCACGTCTCATTTTAACTTATTGCATACCGTAGTTTAACAACGAGTGATAATACACGAGTTTTTCCCTCCTCCCCCAGGTCGATCAGCGTCATATCCGAGCGCCACCCCACGGCTTAACCGCGGTTAAAACTGAACCTGACCATCGTTATATTTGCCACCAAAAAGTTATTTCTACTGTTTTTATCTTTTCTCTCCCTCCTCTGTCTTTTCGTCTTCTTGCTAACAGCGAAACCAGAACTAAACCAACAAGCTTCTCTTTCTTCTCTGTCTTTCCTTCTTTACGCGCACAGTAGCTCTCTGAGCCTCGCCGACAATCATTTCCATGGCTCTAACAATTATATGATCATCTGGTACAATAATTTTCTCCTCATTTTCCTTTTTTTTTTTTGGTTTTTAATTTTGTGAATGATCCGAAGTTTTATGGTCAGTGTTTGTTAATGGAAACACAGAATTGAGTGTGGTACAAATGAGCATGTGGGTTTACTACGTAAAAACTTATTGGACGACAAAGTTTTACCTTGCGTTTCATGTTTGCTCATGTCGTTTAGTTGGGTTCTCTGGTTTTTTTGTTAGCCTCTCATCTCTCTTTGTATTTCTCTTTCGGGTCTATTAAGTTCTTTTTTCTTCTCCCTTCTGTTTTTGTACTACAACTGTCGATCATGTTTGATCTAAGAATTTTGTGGCCCCGTAATTTCCGGATTTGTATGGATAAGTGGCTCCGTGTTTGTTTAGCTTGTGCTGAAAAAATAATACGGATCTGGTCTCTGTTAATCCTCCGTGTGTGTATATATATATATATGTTAGACTTAATTAGTTTGTTTTTTCTTGCCAATTAACATGTTGTTTGTATAATTATTGTTGTGTTTAATTTTGAAAATTTATACTCACTTGAAAGTACATGTATTGCTTTTTGTGAGACTGTTGCCTTTGTTTGTGTGCCTGTAATTGTTGGATCGTGCAATATTAGTGTATGTTACGTTTATTGTTTTATTACTTGCTGTATTTGTCGAATTTATGGCTTTTAAATGAATTTTGTGCGTGGATTTGTATGTTCTTGAGTAGGAGTTATTACGGATTACAGATTCAATGTACCGGATTTGTATTGTGGGAAATGATTTTATTGTTTTAATTTCTTTTGCAGGAGTTCACACTTGATCTATTTCTGCATCGATTGTGTGAATTGCTAAGTGCTAGATTTTTGAAGTCTTTGACCGATAAATTTTGTGCGAAGTTGACAAAGAGGTAGAGAAGCAAAGTAAATTTTTCCTGGGTTCGATTAAGGTCTTTAACTGATTGATTTTCGTGGATATTGTGAATGGGCATATTTGAAGAAATGGAATTTTGTGGAAACTTAGAGTTCTTCTCAGCTCCCCCTGGCAAAGGAGAGGGAGTTCTGGAGCATGAACAGGAGATACCAGTGGATGAGGATTTTAGTGACGACGAAATGGATGTTGATGAGCTTGAGAGGAGGATGTGGAGAGATCGAATGCTCCTGAAGCGGCTTAAAGATCAGAACAAGAGTAAGGAAGGAGTTAATAATGTGAAGCAGCGTCAATCTCAGGAGCAAGCTCGAAGGAAGAAGATGTCACGAGCACAGGACGGCATCCTGAAGTATATGCTGAAAATGATGGAAGTTTGTAAGGCTCAAGGTTTTGTGTATGGAATCATTCCTGAGAAGGGAAAGCCAGTGAGTGGAGCATCTGATAACCTTCGAGCTTGGTGGAAGGAAAAAGTAAGATTTGATCGAAATGGCCCTGCTGCAGTTGCCAAGTATCAAGCTGATCATGTGATCCCTGGAAAGAATGAAGACTGTGGTACTATGGTGTCTACTCCTCACACCTTGCAAGAGCTTCAAGACACTACTCTTGGATCGCTTTTGTCAGCTCTTATGCAGCACTGTGATCCACCCCAGAGGCGTTTTCCACTAGAGAAAGGTGTTGCTCCGCCATGGTGGCCAATGGGGAAGGAAGACTGGTGGCCTCAGTTGGGTCTGCCCAAGGACCTGGGTCCTCCCCCTTACAAGAAGCCTCATGATCTGAAGAAAGCTTGGAAGGTGAGTGTTCTCACAGCAGTGATCAAGCACATATCCCCTGACATTGCGAAGATCCGAAAGCTCGTTCGTCAATCTAAATGCTTGCAGGATAAGATGACTGCCAAGGAAAGCGCAACTTGGCTGGCAATAATTAACCAGGAAGAAGCACTGTCCAGAAAGTTATATCCTGATAGATGCCCTCCTTTATATGCCGGTGGGAGTGGTTCATTCATCATTAGTGATACCAGTGATTATGATGTTGAAGGTGCAGATGATGACCGAAATAATGAAGTTGAGGAGATGAAGCCTCGTGATATTAATCTCTTCAATTTGGGGGATGTGGGGTCAAGAGATAGGTTTATGATGACTCCACCTATGGTTCCTCAAATTAAGGGAGAGGCTGTTGAAACCAACTCGGATTGCATTCAGAAGAGGAAGCAATTGGCTGATGAGTCACATATGATGATGGATCAAAAGATGTATACCTGTGAGTATCCCCGGTGCCCCTACAATGACAACCGCCTTGGTTTTCTTGACAGGACTTCAAGAAATAATCACCAGCTGAATTGCCCTTATAGGAACAATTCTTCCCAAGGGTTTGGAATGCCGAACTTTCAGGTTAACAATGACCAACCTGCAGCTTTCTCTCGACCCTTTGCTCAACCAACTCAGTGTAAGCCAGTAACTCCAGCAAATAACCAGACCCAACCCCAATTTAATGTGTCAGGACTTGGACTTCCTGGTGATGGGCAAAAAATGATTTCCAATCTGATGTCATTCTATGATACTAATCTTCAGCAGAGCAAGAGCTTGAATCCTGGGAGCCTTAATGTTATGGAGGATCAGACTCAGCAGCAAGAGCAGCAGAAGTTTCAACTTCAGCTGGATGATTGCTTCTATAACCAAGCGGTAATGATGGGAGGCAGCATGCCTGGGCAAACCAGCATGCCAATGAACAACTCCGTTTTCACCTCGGGTGAAATTCAGTTTGATCAGTGCAAATCAATCAAATCCCCATTTGATTCCAATCCTGGTGACAATATGACTGACTTCAGATTTAACTCTCCATTCAACATGGCATCTGTTGACTATGCCATGGATCCAATCCCAAAGCAGGATGCATCTATTTGGTACCTTTGAACAATGAAGCATATCTTGCTTCTAAGTGCCTACCAACAGAAGCGGAAGAAGCCTGTAAAAAAATGAAGTTTACTATTACACACTTATTCTCTGAAGGTGTGAGGCTTCTTTCTTTTAAATTTGGTTGCTACATAAGTCAGTTTTGAGAAGCTCAATATCCATGTAAACTTGGGTTTCTTTCAAGTATAGGGTTATCTAGGTTGCTTTTGTTGCAGTATTGAACAAGGGGTATATAAAGAACTGGTAAGGAACCCTCAACCCACTATTGAATACTGCGGTTGAAGTTTAGGAACATTTTCAGATATTGGCATGTAGTTGTATACATATACATATACATTATGTACACATAATCTTATGTATGCTTGTTTTCTGTCTATCTTTAACCATCTTAATTTTACTAGGATGCTTTTCCTTGTTATTGTGTTCTTGGCATGATGCTAGTATTATCACTGCTGTTTGGAATCTTTAATCTCATTCGGATTCTTATGCATGATGAATAGATGCAAGAAGTAGAAAAGTTTTTGTTGCTGTTTTGGATGTTCATATTGGAATTGCGCATAATGTTTTCAACTTTCTTATATGATTATGAACTGTACATATTCTCTCCAGTGCATATACTGTTACATTCTTCCATGCTGCATAAGTGAATCGGGTAATCTTAGGCCCGGTTCGGGATTGATGTGTTGTTGTTTTTAATTCACTAATGTTACGAAATAGAATCACTGCCATAATATAAGATAGATTGACAGACACTTTGAAAATCATAATGATACTAAATTGGCTAACGCACTTGCTTTTGGGAAATATAGAGAATCTTGTTGACAAACGTATAACCTTAATGCAATTTTGGGGGTGTTTGAGAAGAAAACGTAAGTTTGGGAAGACTTTCATAATCTTGAATGATTGGAGATGTTTAGAGTGTCAAACAAACAACCAATGAAGACCACACAAAACGAACTTGTTTTAGAAAGCAGCAACCAATCAATCGAAGTTGGCGTTTCGAATGAACTTGGCAATTTCGAAATGTCCAGCTCCAATATACTTTTACAGTCAAATAATTGTTCAGTCAAAGTTAGGCATAGACTGGCCAGGCATGGCCTGGCCTTTGGTGTCAAATTGCTGTTAAAAGACATACTTACTACCCACCAAGACATATCCAGTCAAAATTAGCACAGTGTATACTGTAACTCAGAAACTCTGAACTGCCCCCGTAGATGTGTTTGTCAGTTATTCCTCAGCTCAGATCTTAACTGCCGGGACATATTCCCCTTGTTTGATTTACTATTATATTTTGATACTGTGAAAATAAATAAATTATTCACAAGGTACACAGCTACCCATTTATTTATTTATTTATTTTTCTTTTTTCCGAGATTCCATTTTCTAGGGAAAGTTTTGTTTCCATGAACGGAAACAACAAAATTTCAGGTTCATGCATATGTAATTAACTGAGAGATATACCATATAATTGTCTTTTTCACTTAAAGCAACAAGAATAATATAATAAAAATTAAAAACAAATGATTCCTATTTTGAATTTTCCATTTAACTATTTTAAAACTACAATAAAATTCCAAAATGAATAATACTTTAGCCTCCTCGAATTTTCTGTAAATGGGATCCATCTAATCTAATCAAATCAAATCAAATCATTACCATAACTAATAAATATATTATTTTTTTTTTTTTTGGAAAAAGGAAAAAAAAAGTAAAAAGAGATGGTGTTAAATGGAGGTGACGCGTAACCCAATATCAGGACAAGTGGGGCCCGCATGCGTGTCGAGACATGAGTGGATAGTTATAGTGACACCACCACATGGGATTATCTACAAAGGCGGGCGGCTATGGACTTTGTGATTTTTTTTTTTTTTACCAGTTAAATAAGCATTTGGTACACTAAATTCCTTGTAAAAAATACGCAAATGCCCCTCCTTCGTTTTCCTTTTTTTTTTTTTAATTAATTTTTATCACAGTTTATAAATTTAAAATTTCAGACTATAAACTGAAATATTTACAATTTTCCCTATAATTTTTTTAAAAAAATTACTATATTTTCTTTTTCCTATCTGGCTTGGTTTGTCAACACCAATTTATAAGCATCTCTGGCAACAATTTATGGACAACACCTACCACTATGGATAAGCACAACTCCAATCAATGGTGTATTCACAAATATTGTATTGAGACAAAAAAAATATATAAATAAATGGTTTTTATAATATTATGACACTAAATTTAATTAAAAATAAATAAAAATTAATTTGAACCAAAATGAATTAGTTCAAATCAATTTCGATATAATATTATGTATTTAAATTTTATATAATTTAATTTAATTTTAAAAATTATATACTTATATATTAAATATATATAAATAAATATTTTACAAATAATACATTTTGATAAATAAAAATATATTGTGTATAATTTATAAATTTATTTATATTTTTGATAATAGCCCCCAACTTAATTATAGAATTGAATAGAATTAATTTTTAAAATTTAAAATAATATTATATTAATTAAATTTATTAATATGATCTAATTTATTTTAATTTTTAATTTTTTTTCCTTAACACTGCCGACCGCAATGATCTACTATCATGGATTTAACAATCTCATTTAAAAATATAACATTAAAGATCGATACTTAATTTTCCTAAAGGAAGGAAACGATCGACGTTGCATGTTCTTCGTTGACCGAATTTTGAAAAATTGGGCGTAGCGCCCTTATCACGCGTAAAGTTTCACAAATCTAGTAAAAGGAAATTACGATACCCCACGTGCGTCAATAATATAACGAGTTTAATGGTCAAAACAATAACAGAAGGGCGAAATTCTCCCATCAATTTTACGACGAAGCCCAACCCCACCACTTTAATTACGTTCATTGATTCCTAATCCAATCATTAATTCCTAATTCGATCTTCACGTTCACCACTTGTCTTAGTATCGTATAGGCTTACGTTTTGATAATTAACCCATGTTATTCTAATTACTAAACGTTTGACCACCGGGCAGAAGTCAACGGGAGGGGTGGGTGGGCGCGCTAATTACATGAAGAACACGAGCCACCAACCAATCACACAACCTCTTTCTATTTTTGTTATTATTTTTTTAACATGTAAAATAGAAATGTCGACAAGGGTAAAACGGTCTTTCCACCGAAACACAATAATTCAGTTGGTTGCTCTTTTCGCACGTTTGCGCGGCCGTCCCTATCCGATTGGTTGGCGGTAACTCTTCAGTATAAACGCTCGTACTAATTTTGGATGTAATATTTTATCATTTATTTTTCTAATTTTTTATATTTTAACAAATATGAAAATATAAAATTTTGTAACATTTAGAATTTTTTTAATTTAAATTTTCGACTTAAAATTTTAATGAGATCATCAACCATTGAGCGCATAATCATAGCCGCTAATATCTTTCCACGTGTTATCGACTTTGTGGGGTAACCATAGTTTGAGAATGACTAAACGCCAGGTTAGTGAGTGCCATAAGGTAAACTCATGCATACCCAATTCAATCCAAACCAATCCAATCGAAAAGACAGCCCGCGGCTTAACTGCGGTTTAAACTGAACCTGACCATGGTTAAATATGGCAGTACCAAAAGGTTTTACTGTTCTTATCTCTCTTGTCTCTTTCTTTTCTTCTTCCCTGTAATTGAAATACCAGATCATAATCCATCAACCATCTCTCTTTTCTCTTTCTCTCTCTAAGCTGAGCGGATTCAGCCTCCGTGCCGACACCGACGACGGTAGGAACTTCGATGGATCAAACAAGCAAATGATTATCAGGTACGATCACTTTCCGATCGTTTCATTTCTGCTTCGTCTTTAGTTGGAGTTTATTTATTTCGAATTTATTTTTGTTTCTGTTTTCTGTTTACTGCAAACACAGAATCGACAACACTATTAAGAATAATCGTGGGGGTATTTCTTCTACTTGGCCTGAAAGGCTGACACAATCATATAATTGTAATAATCTACGTAAAAGCTAATTATCTGACAAACTTTTATCTACTGAAGCTCGAGACAGGCTCTATCTTTTTCTCTCCCTTTTTATATTTACCTTCTGGGTCCATAAAGTTTTTCTTTGCATTTTTGTTTTAAGTACAATTAACTATTGTTTTGATCTAGTAAAGACAGGATTTATTATGATTTAAACCCCAAATTTCCGGATTTGTGTAGACAATCAGTTCCGTATTTGTTTAGCTTGAGGAAACTTTTTTTTTTTTGTTCTTTGGTTTTTGCTTAGTTAGCGGGGAATCTTGCTGTATGCTTTTGTTATAAGCTAAAACAAATAGTATTTTTTTTTGTTATCATCTACGTATTCTCTAGCTAGTTTATGTCAGGGCAGGCAGATCTGAGCTCTGGTAATCCTGTAGTCTTTTTTTGTTTCCTCTTAGAAATTTTACTAATTTTAATCATAACCGTTAATTTGTTAGTTTGGAATTTTCTAGCTAGTTTATGCCAGTTTTGGTTTATGTTACATATGTTGTTTTATTGCTTGCCTAATTTGTCTAATTTATGGCATATTATGTGAATTCTGTACTTGGGTTTGTATTTTATTGAATTAGAGTAAGTTACAGATTCCAGATTCGGTGTACCAGAGTTGTTTATTTGTTTATTTGATTTGCAGGAGTCCGTGCTTGATCTAATTTTCTGCAACAATTTTGTTAACTGTGAAGCTTTTCAAAGTACTTGCACTTTAATTTTGTCTACACGTTGGTAGAGAGGGAGAAAAGCAAAGTTAAATTGACCTGGGTTCTATTTAGATTGGACTTGGGGTTGATTTTTTTGGCTACAGTGAATGGGAATCTTTGAAGAAATGGGGTTTTGCGGAAACTTTGAGTTCTTCTCGGCCCCAGCTGGGGAAGGAGAGTCAGTACTAGGGCATGAAACGGAGACAGTGGTGGAAGAGGATTGTAGCGACGAAGAAGTGGACGTTGATGAGCTTGAGAGGAGGCTGTGGAGATACCGAATGCTCCTAAGGCGACGGAAGGAACAGAACAAGAGTAAGGAAGGAGTTGATAGTGCTAAGCAGCGTCAATCTCAGGAGCAAGCCCGAAGGAAGAAAATGTCTCGGGCACAAGATGGCATCCTGAAATATATGCTTAAAATGATGGAAGTTTGTAAAGCTCAGGGCTTTGTATATGGAATTATCCCAGAGAAAGGAAAGCCTGTTACTGGAGCGTCTGACAATCTTCGAGCTTGGTGGAAGGAAAAAGTCAGATTTGACAGGAATGGGCCAGCTGCAATTGCCAAGTATCAAGCTGATAATGCAATCCCTGGAAAAAATGAAGATTTTGGAGCTGTGGTGTCTACTCCTCGCACTTTACAAGAGCTTCAGGATACCACTCTTGGATCTCTTTTGTCAGCACTGATGCAGCACTGTGATCCACCCCAGAGGCGTTTTCCACTAGAGAAAGGTGTTGCTCCGCCATGGTGGCCATCTGGGGAGGAGGAGTGGTGGCCTCAGTTGGGTCTGCCGAAGGATCAGGTTCCTCCCCCTTACAAGAAGCCTCATGATCTGAAGAAGGCTTGGAAAGTGGGTGTTCTCACAGCAGTGATCAAGCACATGTCCCCTGATATTTCCAAGATCCGAAAGCTTGTTCGCCAATCTAAATGCTTGCAGGATAAGATGACTGCCAAGGAAAGTGCCACCTGGTTGGCAATAATTAATCAGGAAGAAGCATTGTCCAGAAAACTGTATCCTGATAGCTGCCCTCCCATGTCTGCTGGTGGAGGCGGTTCTTTCATTGTTAGTGATACCAGTGATTATGATGTTGAAGGAGTAGACAATGAAAGAAATGTTGAAGTAGAGGAGTTTAAGCCTCGCAATGTCAATCTATTCAGCTTGGGTGCTGTAGGATCAAGAGATCAGTTTATGATGACTCCACCTGTGGTTCCTCAAATTAAGGGAGAGGTTGTTGAGACCAACTCAGATTTCATTCAGAAGAGGAAGCAGCTAGCTGATGAGCAGCATATGATGATGGATCAAAAGATTTATACCTGTGAGTTTTCCCAGTGCCCGTACAATGACTACCGCCTTGGGTTTCTTGATAGGGCCTCGAGAAACAATCACCAGTTGAATTGCCCATATCGCAATAATTCTTCTCAAGGGTTTGGAATGTCAGACTTTCAAATTAACAATGACCAACCTGCAGTGTTCTCTCTACCATTTGCTCAACCAACTCAACCTAAGCCAGCTACTCCAGCAAAGAATCAGACTCAGCCTCAGTTTAAAGTATCAGGACTTGGTCTTCCTGATGATGGGCAAAAGATGATTTCTGATCTGATGTCATTCTATGATACTAATCTTCAACCGAACAAGAGCATGAATCCTGGGAGCCCTGATGTTATGGAAGATCAGAATCAGCAGAAATTTCAAATTCAGGTGGATGATAGTTTCTATAACGAAGGTGTGATTGTGGGAGGCAACATGCCCGGGCAAACCAACATGTCAATCAACAACTCTGTTTTCTCCTCGACTGAAATCAGGTTTGACCAGTGCAAAGCATTTGACTCACCATTTGATACCAATCCTGGCGATAATATGGCTGACTTCAGATTTAACTCTCCATTCAACATGGCACCGGTTGATTATGCCATGGACCGTCCTATCCCAAAACAAGATGTATCGATGTGGTACCTTTGAAGAATGTAGCCGACCTTGCATCTCCATTCAACAGAAGGGGAAAACGGCTGTACATTATCGGAGGAAGGTTATGATTACACAGTTCTGCTCAGAAGGTGTGAAGGCTTTCTTCCTTCTAAATATCGTTAATAAATATGTTCAGTTTTTAGATGTTTAAAACCCAATGTAAACTTGGGTTTATTTCAAGTCTAGGGTTATCTAGGTTGCAGCCATTGCAGTATCGAATAAGGGTAATAAAAATTGGCAAGGAACCCTAACCCAATGTTCAATACTGCTGCTGAAGTTTAGGATTATTTCTTGTTGTTACGTTTGACATTGGCATGTAGTTATATACATATATATATATATATATATCGTCTGTTCACATACTTCGATTTATATATGTTGGTTTTCCATCCATAACGCATGACTTGTATTATTGTTATTTAACCACTGTATCATATCGTTTTAGCACTGATGGGAATCGTTAATCTCATTCTGGTTCTCCTTAATTTTATGTTTCTTTATAGGATGAATAGATGAAAGAAGTAAAACGCTTCTGCTTGCCATTTTGGATATTCAACTTGGGACTATACATAATTTTGCTACGAAAGAATGACCTCAAGAGGCATTCGATATTTCTATAAGGTAAACAATATGATAGTTGCACCATCCTATAGAGTTGATACAAATTCTGATATCTGTTGTTTTGTTGCTACATACTAATAACGAAACAATAATGTCAACGACGGCAAGTCTGTAACACATATGAGAGATTATTGATAGGTTCGTATGGAAAATGTTTCATGTACTTTCTACGTGTACTCGTGGGAATGAATGGTTTGTATTGGCCAATCTTTTGACTTATTCATAGGGGACCAAGTTAAAAATTTGAAAGGGAAACAAGCAAATGAAATGGCCCTGCTCGTCGGGTCAGAAGTTTTTAGAGTAATGTCGCCATTGTTTACTTAATTTGTCTGGTAATTAAATGGCAGGGCAACAAATATTGTTCGTCCAACTTTGAGGGTGTGGATGTCATGTCATGTCACATGTTTAATCTCAATTTATCTTACCATCAAGTCCGATTCTTTCAATGATGGTAAACAGTCTTCCTTTTCATCGCTTCGGTATACAGTACTACCGTCTAATTATGCCACATTTCGTGTTGTCACACACATATATGATATTTATGATAATCTAAAATTTATTTAGTAATAAAGATATACCCGACCAACTTGTAGTACGACGGCTGGAACTTTACTGCACAAAATTGCATGGTGACTCCAGAATCTCCAACACCCTGAAATTTACAGAAGAAAGAATTTCACAGATAGATATGGAAACTTCGTATGCAAATTTAAGATCAGTTTGACTGTCTTTGTCTCTTCTTCCTCGGCTCCTACCCACCAAATTATATTTCCCTCGTTTCCATCTGAATGTCGCACTTATTTTAATCATATAAACTAATCCCAATCTGTTTCCTGTCCTTGTCATTGAATTCAACTTCCCAGTTCTTGATTATCTTTTCCTCCGGGATTATTCCATTTCTCTGGAATCATTGCTCATTTTCCGGGAAAATTTGTTCCCATGGGACATGAAACAAAGAAACTTACAGCTGAATATGAAGTCACAGACATTTTGGGAAGAGGAGGATTCTCAGTTGAAGAAGAGGTATAAGGAAATAGATGAAAAGAAACCATGTGGCAATCAAAAACCCTCAGAAGAATTGGCCATACAACTCCACATAATTTTCCAGGCAGCCAGAAAAGCTTAGCTTCAACGGGAATTTTTCCGACAAGGAAGTAGGTTTCAGTATCGCATGCCTTGTTGACAAATGAAATCCTGGTAATGAGAAAAATTGTAGAAAATGTTTCTCCTCATCCGAATGTTCTTGATCTCTACGATGTGTTTGGAGATCAAAATGTGGTGCATCTGGTGCTGGAGCTTTGTTATGGGGGAGGATTATTTGATCGGATTGTGGCACAAGAGACGTATTCAGAGGCGGGAGCGGCGGCGGCGATCAGGCAGCATGCACAAGGATTGGAAGCTTCGCAGCAGGCAAATATAGTACACAGGGATTTGAAGCCAGAGAATTGCTTGTTCTTGAATGGAGGGGACGAACAATAACATTGATTCAATTTATTGTACTATGAGACAGCTACTTATTCATCCATGGGTGATCGGAGATTCGGACAAGGAGGAACAAATGGATGCATAAATTGTTTTGGTATCACATAGATTCAATGCTCGCCGCAAATTCGTACTGCAGCAATAGCTAGTGTGTTGAGCAGTACAATTATCCGCAGCAATAGCAGATGTATGTGCACTAAACCAGCAGCCTGACACGTTTTCCATTTTTGTTTTCGGTTTTCGGATTCTAATAGGAAGTGATTTGGTAAAGTGCAGATGTGCAAAAGGGGACAATGCAGCGCTATCTGAGTTTTCGGAGGTTCTGAAAGCAATGAATATGTCATCTCTAATTCCTCTAGAACCTCGGATTTCCGACTTATTCGACGACAATAGTGATGGAACTGTACACACAAGGGAGGTACTCTGGATTTTCCAGCCTCAGGAATTCTCAAGGAGATAATGCTGATTCGTCTCCGTTTCCAGGTATACATTTCAAAAGTACAGACAACCATATACAGTTTGAAATTAAAAGCTTATTACAGCTTTGATGTCACAGCTGTTGCGAAATAAAATCACTACCTTTCAAGTATAAGTATATGAGTGAGCGATAAATATTAGTTCAATGGAAAATTAAATGTTTATCAAGCACTTTTAAATACGTAAGTTCCGAACTAACCCATAGCCTGCATTGTTTCGCGGTAATATAACTATGTATTGTTTCAAATTCGTAATTTCTTCCACTCCCAAAATCAAGTACAAAAGAATTCTGAGCTAATTATGGTTGGTTTGAGCACAGATGTATGATACGGATCGATATGGGTGCATCACATAGGAAGAAGTTGCATCCATGCTTAAGAGTAACCCGTCTGCTTCCCTCGGTAACTTGAATTTTATGGTTGCTTTAAATGTGTACAGGTGTGGCATATACACAATTACATTGAACAGGCTTTGCCGGACGACTGTCGCCCCATTTGATATTACAGAACCTGGAAAACAAGATGAAATATTTGATCAGATGGATGCAAACAGCGATGGAAAAATCACCTACGATGAGTTCAAAGCTGCCATGCAAGGATACAGCTCTCTCCAAGATGTTGTCCTTTCCTCTCTTCGTTAGCAAAATTTTCCAACTTGTTTTTTTCCATTCCCTCCTTATCTTCTGAATGTAATCTTAATTTCTTCTCTCTCTCCCTTTTTTTTTTCCCAATCTTTCTTCCATTCTCAATGTTATAGGCAACGGAAATTGGTGCTGTGAGTGGTCAAATGACACTTCCAATCGAGTTTATCAGAGGATGCATACAATTTTTAACCATCTAAATTACTGCCTTAAGATTTGTTTGAAATTGGTGTGTGCTGCCACTAGAAATATGTTATAGTAGTTTTTTAAAGGAATCGGTTGTCTTCTCCCTGGAAACCAATACTTCGGAATATAAGGGCCATGATCTCAACGTGGCTATCCATTCAACTAGCATTTGATTTGGTGGAAGACAAGTTCAAAACCCTACCTTTACCTGATCATCTTGACTCTTTCTATGAAGCTGTCTTTTCCTTTATTGCGGCTAAGTCAACTTTGGGTTGTGAAGGAATATGGCGTGCAAAAATCTTAGATTAGAATTTCGTTTTCAGAACAACCATCTTCATACATTCTTGAAACAACCGTCAGGTTTTCAGAAGAGGAAGAACAGCGATACAACTTTGATGGTTTATATGTATAAAATTAAAGATGGAAACATGCATGCATTTGGTTATTGATGGGGATAATGGTATCAAACGAGATTCTTTTACAGAATTTGGGTGACGGGTATCTGTTGTGAACCTTGTTCACCCAACAATGCTATGTAGAAATTTATTCTTCAAACTCGTTTCCTACTCATAATTGTTGTAGTTCACATATACCATTCTGGTTCACAGCAAAAAGCAATTTATGGAAAGTGACTATCATGTGATTATCTGTGTTAATTTTCTGTAGGTATTCAAAGATTTTATGAACTAAAAGCAAGAATGCAAATCCCCTAACAGAAGCCGTTCAATAATATAATAAAACTTTATATTGTATGCTTACCGAATGATCAGTTGAGCTAACTTCATCTTTCAGCAATCGTACCAGTGCCTACATGCCTGATGAAAGTCACGGGTTAGAAAAAACTGTGTTTGGAGGATCCCAACCAGCCATCGATGACCAGTACAGAGATCCTGCTCAAGATCTTTGCACCCCGAAACAATCCAAGATATTCAAGTCAAGGAAATAACTGCATATCATAAACCAGAAACAACTAATTCACTTTTGATTGGTAAAGCAGAGACAACAATCAAAACAGCCAACCAAACACCAACTATATCAGCAATCTGGTGTTTTGTTACTCCTCTTCCTCCATATTCCTATGGTTAGTCCTAAGGGGAAGGAGAAGTAACAAACTGCCTAGGCACACTAAAAATGTCCTTCTCTGCAAAAGGAGAAGTCCACTCGTGCAAGCCAGATGATGATGATATTTCTGTCACCACTCCACCATCTTGCAACCCTGAAATAAAGGTGCCATTTGCCATGCCCATCCTCAAGCCGGAATTGTTCCTCAATAGAGAAGAAAGCCCAAACCACAACCCATTAGATTTGGATGATGATAAGCTTGTATCCAAGGTCCAATCTATACTGGTATAGTCACACTCAGGCATCAAGCCCCCAGAATTCCAATCTACGTGAGAAGATGAGCCTAAATTTCCAGTAGAGCCTGAACTTGCAAAGAGTCCAAGAGAAGATGGAACTGCAAGTGAAGGTGAGGACATACCGTTTGTGCTCCATGAACCCCTAGGCTTGGATGGAGTTGTAGCTGACGGAGATGATGAACCTATTGTGCTTGACGAACCTCCCAAACTAGCTGATGAAGAATCTACCTGGATGTGCATGTAAGGCATTTCTTTATAAGGAGATTGTTGGCAGAACTGCTCTGAGCTCTGGTTCTCTGTGCTAACACTTCCTGAACCTTGAAGTATCTTCCCATTTGGCCTTACATTTTCAACAGCCGGAACATTTTTTGTGTACCATCCAGCAGTCAGTGAAGGGGATGCAGTAACACTAGAGACTGGGATCTGCTTGGCAAGCAGGGATTGAGGGCGCTGCATCACAGTCACATGCTCCCTTAGTTGTTGAACAGTTTTCCCTTCATTTCCAACCACAGCACGTCGAACCTCTACTTTTGCAGGAGATACTACTTGCATGGCTGTTGCTGCCGTCAATGGAACAAGATTTGAAACACCAGCAGCCCACCGTTTATCTACCATTGGCTTTGGTTGACTTATACCTGGGGATTGCAGGTTTCTACTTCCAGGTTCTGGATAAGTTGATTGAACTGCGGTCGCCACCTTGGTATAGTTAAAATCTCGATCATTCCTTCTCTGCTGTATTGTAACAGGAGATACAAGTTTTTCTAGTGGTCTCACCAGGTTCTTGATGTCAGCAGTGTCATCTGGCTTCAGGGGAGGAGCAGGTGGTTCATGCTTCTGCAGTTTTAAACTATCTTCTGCCTTATCAAGATCACCTTCACAGGCAACAACTGCCCTTTCAACCTCCTGCTTTGTACATTTATATTTAGCCTCCATTGCCGAGATGCGTGCAAGCTCTTCACTGATATCAATTTTCAAGTTCCCATCACTTTCAAGCTTAGGGTCCTTATTACAAGCTTCTTCACTCACCTCAAAAAGCCAGTTGACTGATTCCTCTACCCTGCCCTCATTCAACATAAGCGCCAAGGTTGCCCGCTCAGATGAGAACCCCATTGCCACAAGCTGCTGGGAAAGTACTTCAAGTTTTCTTGACATTAGATAGCCACAGCAGCGGTCATGCAACTCCTGAGCCCGCTTCTCTTTCTGACGCTGGTGCTTTTTCCCATTCTTTGCACGAATTTTTTCTCGCCTGTCATTGTCAGAACCCGGTAACAGTTCCTGCCTAGTGGTTGGATTGGAAACCTTTTCTTTTGGGTCTTCTGACTCCCCCGAGCAGCTGCCATTGTTGGATACCGAATCATACTCGGATACTGTTCCATGTGGGCTACTAGAACGCTCATCTGTGTCATCAATATTTCGGAACCGACTATTATCATGGTGAGGTGGAGAGGAGGCAACCGATGATCCATCAAGGTTATGGAATGTCCCTGATATGGGATTGTAAGCACTAGCTGGTATTCCATTTCCAGTATTGGTTGAACCAGTAGGCTTAATTGAATCTTTTTGTTGCTCCTTGGCAGCTCTTCCAGAGGACTTAGACTTCGATTTTGATGCTGGAGACATATCTCTCAGTTTAGATTAGGTGATATTCTGAAAAAGTAAATAAAAGTTAAATGATAGGATGCAAATATTCAGGTCATACTATCCAAACAAAGTTACCACTAAATACAACATAATGGAAAACACATTATAAGCCATTAACTGAAAAAGGTGTTTTTGTGTGTGTGTGTGTGTGTGTGTGCAGTCAATGCAGAGCAATTGGATTCAAAGTGACAGTTTATAAAAACATCAATGGGGTGTGTGTGTGTGTGTGCGCGTGTAGTCAATGCAGAGCAATTGGATTCAAAGTGAAAATTTATAAAAACATCACTGTATTACTTTCAGTGCTAAGGAAGAAGAAAATATTATTTTCTGAATTCAGACTGTAATGAAATGCATATTACGAAGTAATTATTGAAGGTGCTACCTATTTCTCATAATTTTAGTACTATCAATCATTCATAACTGGTACATGTGTAAAAGATCAACAATTTAAAGTTTAAAAAATCATGGGTAAATTCTTAGGTTTTTGATGAAGGGAGAAACTGACTTCAATAACTTTTGTAGTGATGTGGAGTCTTTAGTAAATATCACATTGGAGTTGAAGAAGAAAAGAAAGCGTGTTATGTAGATCAGAATCTAAGAGTCCAACCACATTAAAGAATAGAATGCACTCCATTGCCTAATGTTGTCTAAGAAACAACAAAAAGAGGAAAATTCAAGCAGTAAATGAAATTGTCACACCATGACATAAAACATGTGATAAACATCCCAATCAAATAATTGTTGTCTGTAGATAATACCATGACCAAATAGTTGGAATAAAAATACAACTCTCAGATCTACTTACTCCCTGAAATCGTAATGTATGGAAAACATCAGTAAAATGAGAATCATATGAAACCAATTCAACAGTCAGACAAGTCACCAAAAGTAAATAAATGTACCAGAAGTACAACCCTCTAACCAATAAAAAGAAGGAATGCAAGTATCAAATTGTTGAAACAGGGAACGAAAGGCAGTAGATACGATCCCTGAGTCAGTCAAATTATCTGCTTCCTTTGCATTTAAAATTATTAAAAACTAATCTCAGTGAACCTAAATTAATGACATATCAAAACCATGAACAATTTACAGAATATCCCTATACGAAGAAGTACGCAACTTGCCGAGACAAATTCAATGATGAATGCAAAGTAAAACAGCTGCAGCAAAACAAGAGCATTGGTCAAACATGGCATCATTCACCAAACTTGGATTATTAATACCAATGCGTTTTCCGTTGAAAGACAGAAATAAATCAAATAAAAACCAAAAATAATAACAAAAGAATTGGATAACAGAATCGTATACAATGTCCATCCAGTTCGCAAGTTCGCCATTCCTAAAAAAAAAAACCAAACACCCAGATACAACTTATACATCAAAAGGCTATAAAATACCCAAAAAAAAAATGTATAATCTCACCCACAAGGCTTAGATCTCTCACAACTAAATTCCACACCCAAAAACCAAATCGTAAAGAGATCAATATCAGTACATCATACTCAATACGAGGGGGAAAAACCCACAAAGAAAAACACAAAAATAATCATAATAAACAAGTAAATAAACAAACCCAAATGGCATATGAGTTTAATTAAACAAATTGAAGATCTATTACCGTGCAAAAATAAGAAAAAACAAAGAATTTCGAAACAGAAATGTTCCCAAAACAAACCTAAAAACGGAGAAATCAATGACGATTAAGAGTTCTTTGTGTGTTCCTGCTTAACGCCTTCTCTATCGCTCGTTGTTTTTTTTTGCCTTTTATTTTATTTTATTGTTTTGTTTTTGGTTATTTATGGTTCCTTCTCTACAGATGTTGTTGTTGTTGTTGTACCCGAAATAACAATTAGATAATATTTAAATGTGGGTTTCAGTTCCGGGTTGGTTTCATGGCTTTGTTTTGGCCTTTAAAAGATAATTACATTTTCTCCCACAATTTGAGAAAACAATATAATAAGACCCTTTTCATGACCTCTAATTTTCACTATCAAATGGGTTGTGAATGATAAATAAGAACAATTTATATTAAAAAGTCAATAAAATTAAAATTAATGATGCAAAATCATGATCCTTTGACCAAATAATTCTTCTTCAAAAAAAAATTACAATAAATTTATTAAGAAAGTCTAACATGATCAATCTCTTTGTTTCTTTATTTAAGGAAACAAATTAATTAATTTAATTACTTTAATTTTATATGTCCTTATTGACCTGGCAAAAATTAGGAAAAAGTCAATACAGTCCCCCAACTCTTCCGTATTTGAATTTTCTTCAGGGTTTTATGACGTTTTCCCAGAAAGTTTTCGCAGTACAAGTTGACAAAGTTGGAGACTTTTATATGCCACAAATATGGACTTCCATGGTATGACTGAACTTTCGGGAAATCCCAGCTTGCCCATCTCCTCCTTTTCCTTTTCCTTTTCCAGGTACTTACGTGGGATTAATTTCTCTTCTTTTAAATTTATTTATTTTTTGAAATTAGTTTTAGTCGACCAACATGATTATCTGGGTTTTCTTTTATATATATATGAATAAGTTAAGCTTTTGTTGACCATGTCAGGCACCTAAATGTTTTCAGATGGTTTCCTGAAAAACTCAAGCCGCTAAGTTCCAGATGCAGATATACGGATTCAGCATGTCGCGGTTTCTAAAACTTGCACCTTTTATTGTTCCTTTGTCTGTTCTATTCATAGTCCTGCTGATTTACAGAGATGAATTAAATCCAATCATTGCTGCTGGTAAGTCCCTTGCCGGCCTAGTTTAATTTTCAAGTGATGTCTGTATTTTTTTTATTTCGTTCCTGCAATACTCTGGAAATACAACTTGCAAGCCACATCAGTAACAGTAAGTAATTAATTTAATGGTTGAAGTAACTTGTGTTGTTTATTATGATGTTTCAATGGAGGGTTGGGGAGTAAACTCTATTAAAATAAAATCAGCCAAAGTTTTTGCAGGTTAATATTGTTGACATGATTGGGTAATTTGGTCCCAATAAGTAGTAATGTTTAAGCATGGAACTGCAACTCGGTAAATAAACCGATGCATATGAGATATGTCACAATTTGGATGAGAATTTCGGTCAAAACCCTTCTTGAGGTCATTTTGAGTTCAATTTGTGTGTTTATGCTCTTTAATTTAAGGCGTTTTGCATGTCATTTTGTAGAGAGGTTCTTTGTGTATTCAACCTATGTCTTCCTTTAATTCTTAGAGTATGTTTGGGATTGAGGTGCTGACTTTAATCCACAACTGCTGGTGAATGAAATCACTAGTTACCAAGCATAAGTGAGTAAGTAGAAGCACAACAATCCCAAATGTATCCTTCGGGTCAGGCCTTAAGTTTAAATGCTTATGTTGGAGAACTTTGGTTCAAGTGGTTTACTAACACGACAGCGGAGCTAAGGTCTCATGTTCTACCTTGTCTGAATGCTCCAGTGATAGATAGAATTGCATGTTTCTTGTAATTTGCTCATAGACCTTGGAGTATCAAGCGTCCCTTGCAATCTTTTATCTGCTAATTATACTCAGTTTTCCTCTTTTTTCAGGTTTGAAACATGATTCTTCTCAACTTACCAGTGACAAATTGCTCGGTGGACTTCTGGCACCAAATTTCCATAACGCATCTTGCTTAAGCAGGTACCAATCTGTCTTATATCGCAAATCTTCAACATATAAGCCTTCTTCCTACCTTGTTTCCAAGTTACGAGATTATGAAAAGCTTCATAAAAGATGTGGACCTTATACCAAGGCATACAAAAGAAGCATAAAACAACTGATGTCTGGCCAAATTGATAGTTCCTCGGAGTGTAATTATGTTGTTTGGGTAGCTTTCTGTGGACTAGGAAACAGGATATTGAGCATAACTTCGGCTTTTCTGTATGCTGTTCTTACAAACCGAGTTCTGATCATTAATCAAGAACCAGACATGGCTGATCTTTTCTGTGAGCCATTTCCAGATTCATCATGGTTATTGCCTTCGAACTTCCCCTTCAAGGATCAACTCTATAGTTTTGAGCAGAATTATGCTTATAGTTATGGAAATATGCTAAAGAGAAATACGATAAATGCTTCAACACAGTTGCTGCCATCACATCTTTATCTTTATCTATCACATGATTATGATCATCACGACAAGCTCTTTTTCTGTGATCAATATCAAACAATTCTAAGAAAAATACCGTGGCTGATTATGAAATCAAATGTCTACTTCCTTCCATCTCTTTTCCTGATGTCTTCTTTTGAGGAAGAATTGGACAAGCTATTTCCAGACAAAGAAACTGTTTTCCATCACATGGGAAGGTATCTTTTTCATCCCTCTAATCAAGTATGGAGAGTGATCACTAGATACTACAAGCAGCATCTGGCCAAAGCCAAAGAGCGGATTGGCCTCCAAATAAGAGTGTTTGATATCGAAACTAGTCCTGTTCAATATGTTATGGATCAAATTTTGTCCTGCACTCGTAAGGAAAAGCTGTTACCGGAAGTGGATCTAAATAGATCCATAGCTGCTCCAGCTGGAAAACAGATATCAAAAGCTGTTCTTATAACATCTTTGATTCCTGATTACTTTGAGGAAATGAAGAATATGTATCTGAAGCATCCAACTTTGAATGGGGAAGTGATTGCTGTCTATCAGCCTAGTCATGAAGAAGAACAGCAATCCTATAATAATTTGCACAACCAGAAGGCATGGGCTGAAATGAATCTTCTAAGTATGACTGATGTATTAGTCACCAGCGCATGGTCAACCTTTGGCTATGTGGCTCAAGGTCTCGGAGGTAAGAAGCCATGGATACTGTATAAGATAGAGAATCGAACAATACCAGATCCTGTCTGTAGTCGAGGTGTATCAATGGAGCCTTGTTTTCATGCTCCTCCAATTTATGACTGCAAGGCAAAGAGTGAAGTGGATACTGCTACTCTTGTTCCTCATTTGAGGCATTGCGAGGATATAAGGTGGGGAATTAAGCTGTTTAATATTTCTCAATAGTTATTGCTGTAAATATTTTCCCTTGTTGGTTTTTATTATGCAGTTTTTAGGAATGATAGGCTTGAAAACATCATTTTAAGATACACACACGGACGTAGTATTATACATACATTGTGATTCAAATTTTGGACATAGTATTATACATACATTCTGATTCAAATTTATGCTAGATTATATGCATTGCTGTTGCTGATTTTGACTCACATGTCAAGGGAAAAAGTGAATCAAGGTGTAAAAGAAGTCTTCATGATCTGCTTCATTTATTTATTTCTATAAAATGCTAAGTTATAAGTATGTTTACTTGTATGTGGAATTATTTTTCTTTTTTATCTAAGATATGGCAATAGTATTTATATGGAGCACAGTCGGCCAACCATCAAAGTTCATAGGATTCACTAACGATTTGGGATTACACTGAGTAATTTTTTAAAACTGTTGGGTGCATGCTGATAATTATTAAAATATCATGAATAATTCGAAATTAATTATTCTTTTTATCATGTAAAAAGTATTTGCAAATATGTTGGTGTAAATCTAACTTTAATTATTGTACTCCCAATTTTGTTGAAATTATTTGAAGAATAATATGGAAGCCAGTTATCAAACTGGTATATTTACAGGGGAGATATTGTGAGTTTTAGTTCAAGTGACCACATAATTAATATATTAGCTATCAAATAAAAGTTGACATTCATTGATGAATTTGAGAGAATGTACAAACTGCCTCGCCTCGAGCATTTCAAACAAGGCAATGAAACCAAATAGCTAGCTTACAGTATCATATGGTCTGTGGGAAAGCGATTCTCATTGTAAAGTAACTTTTCTGTAGGTGAATTCAACAGAAGCAGTTCATTGATATTGAACATATATTGCTTGCTTAACAAATGTGTTTTTCTTTTAAGCCCTTTATCTTTCATTGATGGCACCAATGGGAAAGGCCGACGCTATTCAACCCTCACTTCTATATTATCAGACCCCTGTTATCACTCCAGTTTCGTTGGTTAACGCCTAAAACTAGGGTATAACAAAGTAAATGTAGGGTTTGAGCGGCACCTCACTGCGCCATGACTTGTTGAGCCGCAACCAGCCAATGCTGACCAAGAGAGCGATCCACCTCCAAGATCATTGCAATCAAAACGATGCAAGAAAATTCAAGACAATGAAATAACTGCATATTCATAAGGCAGAAACAACTAGATTCATTTTTGATTGGTAAAGCAGACAGCCAACCAAGCATCAACAAGACCAGGAATCTGTGTTTTTTTTTTTTTTCCTCCTCTTCTCCCAGATTCCCATGGCTGGTATCAAGGAGAAGGAGAAGTAACAAACTGTCTAGGCACACTAAATATGTCCTTCTCTGCAAAGGGAGAGGTCCACTCGCGCAAGCCAGCAGGTGACGATGTTTCTCTAACCATTCCACCATCTAGCAATCCTGGAGAACAGGTTCCATTAGCACCGCCCACCCTCATGCCTGAACTGTTCCTCAATAGAGAAGAAAGCCCAAACCATAACCCACTAGCTTTAGATGAAGCTAGGTTTGTGTCCAAAGTCCAATCTATACTAGTGTAGTCACACTCTGGCATCAAGCCCCCTGTATTCCAATCCACACGAGACGATGAACCTAAGGTTCCATCAGAGCCACAACCCGCAAAAAGACCGAGAGAAGATGGAACCGCAAGTGAAGGTGTAGGCATACCCACCGTGCTCCATGAACCCCGAGGCTTGGATGGAGATGTAAGTGAAGCAGATGAAGAACCCATAGTGCTCCAAGAACCTCCTAAACCGGCTGATGAAGAATCTACAGGGTTGTGCATGTATGGGATCTCTTTATAAGGTGCTTGTCGATAGAACTGCTCCAAGTTCTGGTTCTCTTTGCCGAGACTTCCTGTACCTTGAAGCACCTTCCCATTCGGCCTCACATTTTCAACGGCTGGAACACTTTTCGCATACCATCCAGAAGTCACTGAAGGTGATGCAGTTCCACTAGAGACTGGGATCTGCTTGGCATTCATGGATTGAGGACGATGCATCATGATCACAGGATCCCTTACTTGCTGAATATTTTTCCCTTCACTTCCAACAACAACCTGCCGAACTTCTATTTCTGCAGGAGGTACTACTTGCAAAGGTGCAGCTGCCGTCAATGAAACAGTAGGGCTACAACCACTAGCAGCCCACCGTTTATCTGCCAGCGACTTTGGCTGCTTTGGAACAGGAGACTGCAGATTTCTACTTCCAGGTTCTGAATATGTTAATGGAACTGTAGCTGCCATCTTCGAATAGCTAAAATCTCGTTCATTTCTTCTCTGCTGCATTGTAACTGGAGCTAAAAAATTTTCTTGCGGCCTCACCACACTCTTGGTGTCAGCAGTGCCCTCTGGTTTCAGTGGAGTAGCAGCTGGTCCCTGCTTCTGCACTTTTATACTATCTTCTGCCTTATCAAGATCACCTTCACAGGCAACAACAGCTCTTTCAATTTCCTGCTTTGAACATTTATACCTCACCTCCATTGCCAAGATACGTGCAAGCTCTTCACTAATATCAATTTTCAAGTTCCCGCCACTTTCAAGCTTAGGGTCCTTACATTGAGCTTCTTCTTCACTCACCTCAAAAAGCCAGTTGACTGATTCCTCTACCCTGCCCTCATTCAACATAAGAGCCAAGGTTGCCCGCTCAGATGAGAACCCCATAGCCACAAGCTGCTGGGAAAGTGATTCCAGTTTTCTTGACATTAGATAGCCACAGCAGCGCTCATGCAACTCCTGAGCCCGCTTCTCTTTCTGGCGCTGGTGCTTTCTCTCATTCTTTGCCCGAATTTTTTCTCGCCTGTCATTGTTAGAACCCGGAATTGGGTCTTGACGAGTAGTTGAATTGGAAAACTTCTCTTTCGGGTCTTCTGACTCACCAGAGCAGCTGCCATTAGTGGAAACTGAATCATATTCACATACAGTTCCATGTGGGCTGCTAGAGTGCTCATCTGTTTCATCAATATTTCGAAACCGACCATTATCATGGTAAGGGGGAGAAGTTGCAACTGATGATGTATCAAGGGTATGGAATGTCCCTGAGATTGGATTGTAAGCATTTGCTGGAATTTCATTTCCGGTGTTGGCAGATCCAGAAGGCTTAGTAGAAGCCTTTTGTTGATCCCTAGCAGCTTTCCCAGAGGACTTAGACTTGGATTTTGATGCTGGAGACATCTCCCTCAAATAAAATTAGGTGATATTCTGAAAATTTTTAATAAAAAATCAATTATTCTATAACAACTCGATAACTGAGAATTAGAAACAATGTCCTTATCGCAACAATCTGCAAATGCAGGGAATCCTTCCCATCTCAACATTTCACTCATATAATAAAGAGTGTATTGTACATATTGAAAAGCTTCTAAAATGCCAACATGAGTAACTACACTTACTAAATGCTTAACGGAAATTTGAACTTCAAGGCCTAATATCATCAAGGAAACAAGAAAAACAGAAGAATTGAAACTGTGAGTCAATAATTTACACATATAATGCAGGCCTTCTAGATCACAATGCCAAACATATGTCTGCAAATGCATATTGTATGTACCAATTGAAGTACTTAGATCTACAATCTACAATTGGTGATGCCTGAAACAAAATTTGGGATAACATCATCAACAAAACACGTGCATCCCAATCAAATAATAGTCATCCACAGATAATAAAAAACACTTGGATATCTACTCTACATGCACTCATTAATCATGTAGACATATCATTCTATTGGAATAGAAAAACAAAACTAATAAACACAAACCTTGATAAGTCACTTCCTTCGCATTAGGCATGGTGAAAAATAATTCAAATAATCTAGAAAATAATGATATAAGTCAAAAATGTTAACCATTCAGAACACGTCCAGGTATTAACATGCATGAATCGCCACAACAAATTCTATGACCAATGCAATCAACATTAATCAGCAGACAGCATAGGTCAAACTGGGGATCATTCATCCAACTTGGATCTTGGATTATAACTACCGACCGGATTATTAGTGAAGGAATAAATAAATCAAAAAAAAACAAAAACAAAAAAATCTGAAACAGACAAATATAATCCCCATACAACATTAGAATTCAACACCAATTCCCCGTTTCTATAAGAAAAACTAATTACCCAGATACAAAAACTAATAATAATAATAAATTAAAAGTTACAAAAAGGAATGCCAAATCTGACCGCAAAATAAAAACCCCAAAAGGCTTAGATCTCTCACAGTTGAATTCTTCACTCCAAGGGAGAAAATCAAAGAACAGATCAATATCAATACATCGCACCCAAAACAAGACAAAGGAAACCCAAATATAATTTAAACAACAAATAAACCCACGAGACATATAGGAAGAATTAAACAAATAAAAGATCTATTAAAAAAAATTAAGAAAAATAATAAATTTCGAGAGAGAAATGACCCATAACAAACCTCAAACGGAGGAGAAATCGATGATGATAATTAAGATGAAGAGAAGTTTGTGTTCGTGCCTAATGCCTCTCTATTGCTCGTTGTTCTTGCTTTATTTTTTGTTCTTATTCTTATCGATGGATTCTGTCTCTAGAAATGTTGTTCTCGTACGCCAAATTAGAATTAGGTGTATTTAAATGTAGGGTTTCAGTTCCGGTAGTTTTCTCGGTCTGTTTTTGCCTAAAATAAGGATCTCATTTTTCTTCCTCGTTTTTATTTTTATTTATCTATTTATTGATGGGATAATAACATCCACATCCTTAGATTTTAGAGCAATTCACAACTTTACTTTTTTCCTACAGGTCCCTTTCTTCATATTTTATTACGCATTTGTCAAAAAAACAAATATTGTATCTGTTTTACCCCTAAAATCTTTGAAACATTGAGTTCATGAATAAACTAATTTCATAGTTATAACAATCAAATTATTGATTTTATTATCAAATTTTCATCGTAAAAGTAAGGGTGATAGATGTTATATAGCTCACCAAATTAACAAAAATATAATACAAAATTAACGGAATCTCTTTAAGTTAAAATTATACAATATTATACAATTATTATTAGTATCATAAAATTTTTAATAGATAAATTTATTTACGATATAATTAATTATTCTAGTAATTATATTATTTATGATGTCACAAAATTATATTATATTTTTAATTAAATAAAAAAAATATATAATTATATTTATATTAAATATATTAAAAATATGATAAACTAATACATATAACTATCCTCTTAACTTATTTAATAATCATATGAGATTAATATTAAAATTTTTGATATAATAACAAACAAAATCATATATGTATTGATCTAAAATATTATTACACTTCTGTATATATATATTTTTAATATACATAAAAATAATATGCTAATTTGAATTTATAATCACATGATAGAAATATGTGCAAAATATTAAAATATTATACACTTATTTGTAATTACTATAAAATAGAGACTCTTATAACATTATCCCTTCGTTTGGGACTCTAATGATATTATCCTTCTTTTTTTGTATTCGATTTGGTGCATGCAGTTAATTTTGGTTTTCATTTGTTTGTTTACAAAATTAAAAAAAAAAAAAAAAAAAAAAAAAAAAAAAAAAAAAAAACCGGCGTGGAACGGGAAATTAGGCGATAACGGAAACCGTTAGATTTCCGGAAACTCCGTACTGCCGCCGACTAAAAATGATACATTGCCCGCATCAACAACCGGCTTAACGGTAATTTTCCAATTTGGAAACTCGACAACTTATAACTCTAATACATCGGCTAAATGACATGTCGGTTCACAAACCATACCAAACTCAAAACTACATGTCGTCTACATACAAAACGTTAACAAAACTTTAATTGTTCCGGTTCTCTCTCATGTATATTTCATTACCTAATAAACCCCTACACAAGAAAAGGGATTTTATTATTTAAATTTTTAAATTTTTATGTGTTATTTAAAAAAATATATATTTCTTAATGCTTTATAAAGTATATTATACAGTTTATATTCATCTATTAATTTAGGACAGCTAAGAAATAAAAAATATAAATTTTAAATTTTATTAAAAAATATATCAATTGACAATTATTTGTTTAATAATACAAATACTTAGCCACCAACTAATTCGATAAATATTTTACTGATTGTTAGATTAATTTTAAAATTTATTTAATTATAATAATATTATAATATGTTATTAAATTTCAACGGATCATTAATTATTACACGATCTATTAATTAATTATTAATTGTTAAATAATGTAACCATGGACAAATTTGAAATAGAATTATGAAACCTACATGTGTTAATATCTTTATTGAAAAGTTATATATAATGGGCCTATAGATTTCTTTCTTTAAATTTCGGAATTTTCTTGTAATATAAAAGGAAAAAGTTTGAATAAATAAACATTAATTAATTTTAATATAAATGGGTTAAAATTAATTATGATGTGATTTGAATTTTAAATCTTTAATATAATTTTAGAGAATTTAGTAGTTCTTTTAATTTTTGTTGCTTGTTGAATATATTCTCCAATAATAATAATATTTCATTCAAAAAACCAATTTTAATTAGAAACCTTTTAAAAATTAACATTCTTTATGGAGAAGAATTATGTACTATCATTTCAAAAACTTTAATTATTTAACATCCTCGTCATTGTAATGATCCAACCAAAATCAACTAAATCAATAATTTAGATTGATTTAAATATATATTAGTTTGTTTTTAATTTAAAAAAATCAAACTGACAATTTTTAATTCAATTCTTAATTTAAATTTAATTTAAATCAAACTGAAATAAATTAATTAAACTATTCTTTTTTTTATTTAAGTTTAAATTAAATTAAACTAAATCAATAAATATCGGTTCAGTTCAATTTATCGTTTATTATTGCTTCATTTCGGTTCAGTTCGATTTCAGTCGAATTAAAATAAATAAATTTGATTTAATTTAATATTTAGCTTGAACCGAATCAAACTAATTTGTATCTACTCTTAAGTGTGGCATATTAAGTTTAATATTAGTACAAAAAAATGAATAATAGTATATAATCTTATACTTAAATTTTAATTTTGACCCAAATTTTAAAAGACATATTTGTTGACTTTTTTCGAACCACCACTCGGTGTTTTATCTAGACTTTATACGAGAGATTAGATGAATAAAAGATTACATAATTACCTGTATGGTAATGTCATTTTTCTTAAACATTCTATATATACAATTAACTACATTAATATTCTTCCATATTTTGAAATCATGTACGTGTTGTCATATAAACCATATCATACATAGTCCCATTTTAGAAATTTGACTGTATGAGCAATTAACTAACGTGTTCAAATCGTACTTCAAAAACATTTTTGGAAATATGGTATGGCAAGCCTTATCATAGACCAAAATCTCAACATAGCTTCGTCATCATTTCAATCTTTTGCTAAATCGATGCAAGCATTTATAACCAATGGGATTTACTTCCTTAAGTAAAACGATGGAGAATCTCAACTCATCCCTCAATATAAAGACCAAGATTTCTCTCTATTCTCCCAAACGCAAAGAAAAATTTATGTGGTCTGCCCCCATGAAAGCACTTTTTACAGAAACAACTTCTTCCGAGGCCGCTAGCAGTGTTCTTCTAGCCGCCGCCCCGTCGTCGACGTCGGAAGGAATCACTATTCCATGCATGAAAATGAAAGGAGTAGCTGTCGAAGCATCTGAATACAAGCTGCCTACTGCATCAAGTGCTGGTCTTCTTCTAGATATGAAGCTCTCCAACGATAATCCGAGGCTTGAACTCAGTCTTCTCAGCGCAAATGATTCATCTCACCAGGAGAAGCAACCCGCAAAGATTAGGGTTTTTCCATGCAGCTTCTGTAAGAGAGAGTTCTCGACGTCCCAGGCCCTAGGTGGTCACCAAAACGCACATAAACGAGAGCGTGCACTAGCAAAACGGCGTGGTCAAGGGATTAATCCAGGAGTTGCTGCAAATTTTGGTGTTGGAAATCAAAACTTTCCTTACTATTATCCTTATAATTCAAGCATTTCCCACCCAAATCAATTTTACAGCACTTCATTCAACAAACCACTTGGGATTAAAATGGATCCCGTGATTCACAAACCCTATGCGAATTCATATCCATGGCGATCCCCATCCGGCTACCGTTTCGGCCTTGGCGGTTTGTTTTCTAGGCAAAACAATAACATGATGAATCCACAACCTCCACTAGAAAGGATGAGAATGAATGGATTTGAAACTTCCGGGGCGTTTCCGAGATTCCGAGAAAATGAAGTACCCAGTGCAACAAATATCCAACAAAACATGCCTAGCGGAATACAATTTCCCCGACCGGGCGAGACTTCGAACAGACCGGGCGAGACTTCGAACAGACATAAAGAAGATGCAACCGGACTTGATCTGTCCCTCAAGCTTTAATAATAATTATTAGTTAAATATTTACTATTAATTGTTTCATTTAAGACTTAATTACACATGCGCCATGCTAATGGTGATTACCACATCAAGACTTGATCGTTCGTATCAAGCATTGATTATTTTTTTATCGTTTTAGTTCTAAGTAAGAGTACAACACATGGTTACTGTTTAATAGTTTGTTTATATTAAATATGAATAAAAAATAATTAAATTATTATTATTTTTTATTTTTTTAAATTAATAACTTTATTAGCATGTACACCTATATATATATATATATATTTTTTTTTTTTTGAGTGGTCTTGGTTACCATATTTTTGAGTAGTATCATTATAGATAAAAATTTTTGTGCATCGGAGACTTGAAATGAAGTTTGTAATACTTGAAATAAAGAAAAATAATGTTAATATATATAAAATAAATGTCAAATAATATTTAAAATATATAATAAAAAATTTAAAATATATAATAAATAATATTTTAAAATATATAAAATAATTTTTAAAAAAATATAACAACTCTAAAAAATATCGTAATCAAACTCATATTTAAGTACATATAATAAATTATGAATTAATTTTATGTATTTTTTTAATACACATATTTCTTTTATTTTATATATAACATAAAATATAAATGTCATTAATATAAAAAATAAATCAAAATAGATGTGAATTTATTAAAATGTGATTAAAAAATTAATAAAAAATAATTTGTTGAATTTGCATATAATTAGTTTGTCAGATCAACCACTTTTACTGTTATCAAATTAGGTTAAATTAAATTAAAGAGTAAGCCCCCACATTAGCATTAAATCAATTTTTGACCAAGTAATCCTAAAAATACATTTTTTTAAAAAGAAAAATCATTCAAAGTATCATCTTCACACGTGTACTTCACTGAACGGGCAGTACTGAGTCTTAAGTCAAATCTCCGTCAGTTTATCTTGGCACCACTTTTCTTTTTTTTTTTTTTTTAAAAAAAAATTTTATTGTTCGTCAAAGTTGTACGGACGGATATTCCGTTGCAACGAGACTCAACCAAATACAAGAAAAGATTACTATCGGATCTGAGATGGGTTTTGTATGTTGGATTTTATGTAATGATTTCAATATTAGTTTAATTTAATTTTAAGAAATAGTGATAATTATCGACTCTGTGTTTTCTGTTCTGGTCTGTTTACTTTAATGCTCCATTTTTTTACAATATGAGGAAGAAGCTCGATACCCGTTTCCCAGCTGTGAGTTATTCTCTTTCTCGCTCTTTTTTTTGTTTGTTTTTACTTAGTAGCTTATTTTATTGCTTGGCCGGTTGATGATTTTGGATCGGTTGCTGTGTTAGGATCGTTTTTTTTTACTGAAATTCAATCGATAGGTATTTGATTTCGTAAATATTTGTGGGAATTTGTGTTTGGTTTTTATGCTTCGATAGTGATTTCTACTTAAAATTAGTTGTGGGGGTCAGTTTTAGGGCATTTTATGGGACACGCGATCTAGGTTATGTGTCGACCTTAATTTGG
This sequence comes from Khaya senegalensis, assembly GCA_032402905.1. Taxonomy (NCBI): domain Eukaryota; kingdom Viridiplantae; phylum Streptophyta; class Magnoliopsida; order Sapindales; family Meliaceae; genus Khaya; species Khaya senegalensis. Next base: position 3,249,866 of record CP135554.1, on the reverse strand, counting down.
GACTTACCGGTTCATTTCAATGCTCATGTTTAGTAAAATTCGGTTGATGAGAGTTCATTTCTGGGAGATTTATGTTAAAAAATGATCCGAGCCTCGTCTTGTTTTGTTCTTCGTTTGAGATATTTGCCTCGTAGGATTGTGGTTTCTGAAAAAATGAAGTTACTATTTAGTTTACTTTTCAGCTGTTGACGAGGATCCATGATTATGAGTAGTTTCAGGGTTGGGGTTTTGGGGTTTTTCCTTTGGTCAACTGATCAAGTTCTGAAGTCTTTGGGTAGGTGTTGTATCTTTGGGGATCTGATCGGTTATGTAATTCGCTTATGTCTTTTGGGTGGTCAATAGAAGTTTTCCTTGGATAACTGAGGTTAACATATCAATTTCGTTGGATCGATGATTCGCACGTTGAGCCTTGTTTGTGCTTTTTTCCATAGACAAGGCAGATATCTGTATAGTTCTGTGATGTGTGGTTCTGTTAGTACGTCATTCTTGCCACTCTCTTGTTTTGATGACAGAAAGGAGAAAGTCATGTTAGATTTGCATAATCTGTTAGCATTATGTATACCTTGACTGGGCAATTTTGGATATGGAATAAATTAATTTTCTGTCCATCAAATTAGTTTTGGTTTTACACATGTGATCTGAGCACTTTGGTTAGTTTTGCACTTGTGATTTTATCTTCTGCTTTATGTTTTGCATGGTACACCATCGCCTTCTTTTCTAGATAATTTAAGGTTGTTGTCAAACCTTTCGCCTTCTCAATTGGCCTTGCCCAATAGAAAGGAAAAAAAATACTAAGCAAAAAGATTGTAATTACACAATGCTACTATGATGTAAATGGACATTTTGGAATGCGTGGTAATCACTGGTTTGTGCTTGAGAGAGGTTGATCTATTTACCAAGTTTTAAGTAGTGTGGAGTTTTCACTTTTGGCCTTCAATTGTCAAGTATAGCATTTGTTTTATTTTCTTTATTCCTTTTGGTTTTGTCTGACCTTATTGAAATGATAAGGCTTATGAGATTGAATTGAAGTTCAGCATTGGCTACCAATCCTTAAATTATCAAGAAATGATCCTATTAGAACTCTACTGTAGAGTTAAACATTTGACAGGCCCGTTTGTTATTGATGTAATTCTACTTAACTTTGGAAGCAAAGTTAAAAAATTGTTAGTAATTCAAACTTTTAGTGGAATCCACCGACCTTTTCATTAGAATCTGACATTTAGTGCTTCCATCCCACAACAGTTGCGGATTTAAAGCTACCATACCTCAATATCTAAATGGACCATTAATCATATTGAGGATATTTGAACCATGTAGTAGGGACCAAATGGAATTAGTTAGTATGTAGACAAGTTTTGAACTCAGGTCTCTGGTGTCATGCCTAAAGGTTCAAGTTATTTGCATTAATTGGTGTCAATTAGATGCTATTACTTAGGAGACCATTTTAATGAAATACTTTCAGAAGTTGCTTTACAATACATGCTGTGCTCCTGACATTCCAGACATTGATAGGTTTTGTTTGCTTTTGTCATTGAATATTTAGAATTCCTCTCGTTGCACTTAATTTTCCTTTTTTCCTTTTCGCTTTTAGGGGACGTGGAAAATTGGCAAATGCTCTTTACTTTTCTATTTGAATATTTTGGGATTATATGTGTCTTTTGATGGGTGACTTAGTCTTGTAATCTGAAAAAAATAAAATAAAAATACAACGCAGGCTCGAATTAAAAAGATAATGCAAGCTGATGAAGACGTTGGAAAGATAGCATTGGCAGTGCCTGTTCTAGTTTGTGAGTCCCTCTAACTGCTTAGGTTCTATTTTCATCATTCCATTGTCAATCTTTCTATGGTACCTATGCTCATTTTGGGTATTATTGTAGCAAAAGCATTGGAATTATTTTTGCAAGATCTTTGTGATCGTACGTATGAGATAACCCTCAAGAGAGGAGCAAAGACTATGAGTTCATTGCATCTGTAAGTGACAAATTACCTTCTTTTGCTCAAAATTTTTTTGTCTCATTTAGGCTAGAAACGTAATTAACATGTAAACTTGGATTAGAATCTGTATTTGCATTCGTTCCCTTACTTGCCAGTGCTCAATTTTTTCTGTGTTTAGAGATTATTGCTTTCCCTTTATTTGGTATGTATCGCATGAGATTACGAAAAGGATTAACTAGATATGAACTTCAATTATGGTGTAGTTTCTGAACAAATCAAGAATCAATATCTATGATATGGTTTCCAATTTATGGGAAAGAATGTATTGTACACCTACTGCTGTTGGATTCTTCTTTCAGTCTTTTTTAACTTTTATTAAAATACACTCCAAAGTATTACATACCTGCTAGACAGTTGAAGTCTCCTATTTTAGGATTCTTAAAAGATTTGATTATTTGCTTTTAAAGTTTGCTGTCTGTTTCGTAAAAGTTTTCTAGCCACCTAATGAAGTCATGAAAATGTTGTGCAAAAATCCCCTAGTAGTCATGATTGTTTATTGAAATTATGGATGGGTGTGGTTCCACAATGCCCTTAATGGTCGTGTGTATTAAAAATGTGTATATACGAAGCATTCTGATTCGTGCATCTGATTGAGTTAGTAGGTTACGTAGCTGCTGTTTTGGGTCACTTTTAGGTTCTATATAAAAAATGTGTTTGACCCTTTTTCTAATTTCTTCTCTCAAGGGAAGGATAGTTCGCACGCGCACACACACACACACATCAAGAAGTGCTTTGTCCCATTTATTCTGTTCTTGGCCAAGCTTATTTGTCAAAGAACGTGCAGTTTATGATGATCATCGCTCACCATCAGAACTAACTTAACTACACTCCTAAACTGCAGAAAACATTGCGTACAAAGCTATAATGTGTTTGATTTTCTGAGGGATATTGTAAGCAGAGTTCCCGACTATAGTCATGGTCATTCTGATGCTGGTGCTGAGGATCGATCCATTTCCAAGAGAAGGTTAGGACAATGTGGGTTTTTTCTTCTTTGTGCTTGTTAGTTTTTGTAGATTTCCTTTTTGACATAAATTCTTCCAGGAAAGCTGTTGGTGATGAATGCAATGACAGTGATGAAGAATCAAAGCGAAGCAGGATGGTGAGCTACTCCTTTTGACACACGAAAGTAGAATTTTTTTTTTTCTGTTACAGCTTGTTATCGATGCTTATTTATAAGTTTGACTGACATTGGGGTTTTCTTATAGTCATTATCTTACACATAAACAAAGGGAAGGAAAAGTATTCAATTTAGGTCATTGAGAGGTTGGAAACTGGAGGTAAGCTAATTTTTGTTTATTCTTTACAGCATGAGATGGCCCATGTTAGTGGCAGCGGCAGAGGGAGGGGCCGGGGTAGAGGAAGAGGCCGTGGACGAGGCGCTAGACATTCAGAAAGAGAAGCTTCTCATCGTGAGGCTGATTCTGAACCTCGTACGGCTCCTCAGCATGGTATCAGTGATAACTCAAACACTGGAATGTTGGTTGACAATGCCCCTGAATCAAAGGAACCATTAAAGGAAAATGTCGTAGCTAGTAGTGATGGTGCTAATCCTGCCACTCGAAATTTTGATCTGAATGCTGATTTAGATGAGAATGTAGATACAAAGACTGCAGCTCCAACAGCACCGACGCCAACTCCATCAGCAGGGCCTTCTGAGGAGAATAAATGTGAAGAATATCCAGGTTGGTCTTCAGAGATGGATAGAATGGCCATTGACCCTCTTCAGATTGCAAACCTGAGCAGAAGAATAGATGAGGAAGATGAAGATTATGACGAAGAAGGGTAAGTAGTTGCGAAGTTGTCGAAGCTTCACAAGAAAGTAATTCAGATCAGATTAATGGTAGCGGACAAAAGGAGGAAGAGCAGGACCGTGGTTGCTGCAAGATATATGGTGCAATTCTCCCCAGGAAATGACCGCATATGTTTTATTTTTTTTTTTTTTTTTTATAAATTGTGTTTTTTGTTCTGGACCTACATCATATGTGAATTTTCTGTGATAAACCATTTTATAACTACCTGTTTCTGAACGTAGAATTTGCAAGAAGACACCTGGAGAACACTAGTTTGTGTGATTCCAGATATGTAATGTAGCAAGAAAATTGCGGCCTCGGTAGAAAGCAACATCATTTAATATTGTTCAACTTTTAGTCATTAGGTTGGTTATATTGCAAGGTGGAGCCTGTCTTCGCTTTTTTGGCATAATATATTGAAGAATGCAGGCATCAGAATGTGCAGACATCAGAATTTAGTACAGGCTGTAAACGCCATATGCTTCCTTGCTTACCTTTATGAATTCGACCCGTGTATGCTTAATTTGAATGATGATCCTTTCCAGATTTGAATTCACCGAGCTCTACTCCACCTTTTCCATTGATCTCTTGACAGCGTGCACAATAATTTGAGTTTCATATAAGACTTAAGTTGCTTGAAGAGCTTCTGTAAATAGATACAGCAGAAACATCCAATTCTAGTTTAACAGTTCAGTGACAATTCAATAACGGGTCGGATTTCATCCTATTTGAAAGCGCGTGCGCCATTCATTTTATTTCCTTCTTTTGGGCACAATATCTTTCCAAGCTTATGCAATATAAAATAGGATAAAACTAGACGTCTTATTGTAAATTCATGTGATAGCAGAGCGCTTCCGATCCCGTTTCGCTAACTTTCTTTGTTTAAGAATGAGAGACGAGTTAACTAGAACTTACTCCTTAAAAGTGAAGGATGGTTAAAACAGATGATCAAATATCCATTTATCACAGCTATAACTATACACTGGTATATAGTTTTGCATTTAGGGAAGTTAAAAAAAAGTAGCAGCAAGACCATATAAAAAGAACAGAAATGTGTAGAAAACCAACAGGATTGATACAAGCAATCACCTCCTGAGATTAGGAGTGATCTTGTTGCATCTGATTGAGATGGAATGTTCCCTCATTCTGTTGGTGTACCTCAACCTTAAACTTCTCCTCTTTGTCTCCCCTCTTCACTTTCAAAAGCATCTCAAATTTTGCTAAATCTTCTATTACCTGTATGCAACGGAAAACCATCAGTACAAATGTGTATGCAACTAAATTCCACTAAAACCCATCTTTTCATGTGGATTCTGTTTTTTTTTTTGGGTCCCAGGTTATCACTTTTCATGTAGATTATGTTTTTTTGTCCCAGGCAATCATTCATTTTGACAAACAATCACAAAACGGTGAAGCTCCCTAAACATGGAGAAATTGGCTTTTAAACTTCTAATGAAGACAGACAGTTACCAATATACTAAGAATGGGTAAATGCATCTGACTTCCCCATTTCGAAGAATCTGACTCCCACACTAAGATTCCACACTTTGCTGGTATACCAAGAGATAAAGAGCAAGAAAGAAGAGAAAACTAATTGTAGTTTCCATCTCAACACATAATATACATACCTTCCTCTTCCTGCTTCTGATGCAAAAGAGATTTGAATCACTTTAGAAGGAAAAGGAAAGCATAAAATCTTCATTGCCTCATGGTGATGCCCCTAGATTGCAACCTCTAATGTCTCTATTCATTTCAATATATAACATAATCTGATAGACACAGAGTCCACCAAAGAAAAAAAAACTAGGCTGCTCTTAAAATTTGTTAGGCATGATAGAATGGAAGCAACCACAAGTGTAGTAAAGCTCTTAAAATACATAAATAAAAATAATAAAAACTACTACCAAACAACATAAACCCACAATCATGTCCTCCCTACTACCAATTACACAAAGCACCAAATAAATGAGGAAAAGAAAGAAAGAAAGAAAGAAAGAAAGAAAGAAAGAAAACCACATAAGGATGAATTGCTGACCTTGGCTTTTGCATGAACGATCTCTTGAAGAACATAAGGGAGGAGGGAGTTGGACCTTTGCTGAATAGTTTGGACAGCATGATTGGCCGCATCCTGGACTTGAGGATCATGTGCTGGCACTTCTTTCCATCCCGGGCCATGACCATCTGATTTACAAATTCACATCAGCAAGAAAAATTTAGAGTTCATAATTATAACATGAACTCAGCAATAATGGTTATTTTCGAGGAATCAATATCTGCTCACTCTTTAAGAATCATCCCAAGGCCACTCACTCTTGATGGATTTATAACCATTTGTTCAACCATTTACAGAGCAGGTTAACCTTACAAATGGAATGAAGTACATGGAATTAACAATAATGCTCCCACTTCATGTCTTTAAAGTGAGCCATCCTATCCTATTCAATCTCCAATGTGGCCAAATAAAAGCAATTATCTCGAAAAACGAGAAACAAAAAGAAAATATCACCAATTATCATGTCATGGCGACAGCTGAGAAATACAATCATCATCTAAGGAGCATTGATTAAACAACTCATCAGAAAACACCCATCACCCATTCCCATTTCATTTAAATTCATTTAACTAGGCAAGAACATGGCAGAATAATCTAGAAAATTTAACGTCAACTAAAACTCTCGGTGTTCCTGTGTAATTTCCCTTTCTAAGCACAGAACTACAAAATACTCCACTCTACATGGATTTCAAAAATAGCATTCTAAAAAATAAAAATAAAATGGGAATCACCTCTTTTAACACCGAGATCAGAAGAGGTAAATGAAGGTGAATCACCAATGTGTTTAAATTCCTGCAAATCCTTGGAATTCAGCCATGGCTTCACCCATACCTTCGCTTCATATAACTTCTTCTTACCAGCATCAATCACCTCCACAGTAAGATGGTGTAAAGTGCCGGCCACCAACTGCTCCTCCGCCTTCACCACTCTCATAAACTCAAGCAGCGCATTCTTCAAACACACACACATTCAACATAATCAAACAAAAAACTCAAATTAAGCAAAAACAGAAGAATGTAAAATTAAACCTCTTTCTTGTTGTGTTCTTCGACGGAAAATCGACCTAGGCCGTCAATTTCGGTGCTGTTTTCGGCTCCTCCACGGGATTCGTGAACTCCCCCGAGCGTCGCCATTTCTTCGTCGCAAAACTCGAATTTTCCGGGCGCGATAACCCCAATCGAAGCGAGAAGAAGAACGAAACAGTGTTGTGTGAGATTAAGGAATTAGATTTCATGGCTTTTATACAGATTTTGCCATTTGCTTTCCATCCACGATCTTCTTCCTTTTGTTGTAGCACAGAGCTAGCTACGGTTACAGACTTGCAGAAGTCAAAAAAATAGGTTGACGACCCGACCGGGTTTGAAAATTTTGGGCCCAACCAAGCCCAGATATGGGTGAACCAACTTGTGGGAGGTCGTCAAGAACCAACGGAAAATAATTGGCCCGGTAAAGGCCATTAAATATAAACGCATAGTAATCGTGCCATACTAATTGGGGCCACACTTAGGCCCAATAATCATTTTACTTGTTTGGTCGCACATTTAAGCTTTATTAACACATTTAAACTTAGTTTAATCATGATCTGTTATGGCTTTTAACCGTTAATTATTGTAAAATAAAAATATTAATTATTAATAAAAATAAATAAATTTTATTAAAATTAATATTATTAAAAAATTTTAATTTACTTTTAAAATTAAATCAATTATTATAATTTTTGATAAAATTTTAATGATTTATAAAAGATTTTTAAAATATAAAATTTGAATTTTTTTATTAATTTAAAATAAATTTAATATAAAATTACACTAAAATATAGATAGTATATTTTTTAATATTTAAATATAATTTTTTAAAATTATTTAATTTCTTAAAATAAAATTGAAAAATCAATACTTTTAGATTCCAATTGAAATTTTGGCACCACCCATTGGCGTCCGTATCAGAGCAATTAAGTAAGGATAAGACAAGACGCTTCGCATTAAAATCGTCTTTTTCAAAACAAAGAAAGCAGATGCAATTTATTTCTCTGCCTAATTGTTACCGTCTACTGGCAGACGTTTGTACAAGCTATGTTCTGTCAACCTTGGAGTAGCCACAGCTTTCAATGGGATCCGCGTACAGGAAACCAGGCTTAACTCTCGACCATGTCGATAATCGCCCGACGATTTTTTTTTTTTTTTAATAATTTTTTTAATTTTAAATTTTTTATAAAATATTAATATGTGATATATTTTATTACAAATTATTTAAATTATATTTTAATTAAATTTATTAAATAATTTTATATTTTATAATATAAATTTAAAAATTAAAATATAATTTAAATAGTTTATTATAAAATAATATTTAATAAAAAAATAGGAGAAAATATTCCCTCCGCCTTCACTCCGTTCGCCGGAGTCCAAGAAAAATGGTGCAACCAACGTGACCAAATTTATACCCGACTGCGCCCCAGGGCAAACCCTTCTTCCCGCGCCAAATGGAAGCAGACGAAAATTGTGATCCTTTATGTCGAAATCTTCTTCTACAAACCTCTCCGGTCAGAATTCCAATGGATTTGTCCAAATGGCGAGTTCTCCAGCTATGGCCCATGAGTTTTTGTGCACGTTGGGCCCTTTTGGGACGTCGTAGCTGCCGATCTTCACGGCGGTCTTGGCTCGTTGCGGAAGCATGAGCGTCGTTTGTTGGATGTAGGCGGAGAGGTTCTTTGGCGACGGATTGGAGGTAAGGAAGATTTGCGAAGTCTGATTCAATCACTACGCGATTGATGCCAGCTACGCGATCTATTTCTTCTTGAGCTTTCTGTTGAACTCTAGGGCTTTTGATGAGTTCTGCCGATGCCCATTCTACAGCGATTGTGATGGTGTATAATTGCAAATGTCATTTTCAGAACAAGTTTCAAAAACACTTTCAAAATTCGTGTATTTTATTTTTATTCCTTCTCAAAAAAGTATAATTACATACCAAAGAAGACCAATCCTTGGCCAATTCCGAACCACGTAGATGCAGAAGAAGAATGTGACCAAGAGTAGGTGGAGAGCCATGCTTTCGTCGTAAGAATATTATGTTAAGACTAGGTATGTTTATATATTAGCATAGAATTCCGGACGAGACAACCTTATTGACAGCGTTAGGTTTGAGCATAAAGACAGTAACAGTTACAATGCTCGTACCAAGTGTAAGCCACGACACAGCCAGTTGAGGCCACACTTGCAAGTGTCAGTCGTTTTATGGTTCAGCTCATAATTATGAAAATTGCTCTTAGTTGCACAATAGATAGTTTGTTGAACTATCTAATACGTTCCCTTACATGAGCATACCAACGCGCGTGGTAGCGACTGGCGAAAGACAGCTGAAAATAAGTTAATTTAATTATTTGAATAAAAATTAGAGATTAATTTAAATTTAAATAAAAGATAACTAAATCCCAATTTATTTAAGAGGATATAAACATTCAGACAATCAAATGTTAATATCCAGATTAAAAATCAAATATCCAGTGGCACTCGTTTGTACAAGTTGTGTGCAGTCAATCTAGGAGTAGCCACAGCTTCCAGCGGAGTCCGCATATACGTCACCTGCCCCGGATTCTCCGCCATGTCGATCTCCTCTGCTTTCACTCCATTCGCCGGGGCCCAAGAAAAATGGTGCAGCAGATGACCCAGCATCGACGTCACCAAATTTATACCCAACTGCGTACCGGGGCAAACCCTTCTTCCTGCACCAAAAGGCAGCAGACGGAAATCGTGACCCTTCATGTCGACATCTTCTTCCATGAACCTCTCAGGTCTGAATTCCAAAGGATTTTTCCAAACGGCGGGGTCTCGAGCTATGGCCCAGACGTTTACGTGGACGTTGGATCCTTTTGGAATGTCGTAGCCGCCGAGTTTTACGGCGGCGTTGGCGCGGTGTGGAAGCATGAGCGGAGTTGGTGGATGAAGCCGGAGAGATTCTTTGGCGACGCAGTGGAGGTAAGGAAGGTTTGGAAAGTCTGACTCGGTCATTATACGATTGACGCCGATGACACGATCGAGTTCTTCTTGAGCTTTCTGCTGCACTCTGGGGTTTTTGATGAGCTCTGCCAGTGCCCATTCTACAGAAATTGTGGTGGTGTCCATGCCAGCAATTATCATGTCCTGTACATGTTATTTGAAGGAATTACAATGTTTACTTGCAAAATTTGTTTACTAACTAAGCATTATTTTTTAATTTTTGTTAACATTCATGTGTATTAACAACAACTTATTCAACGTTACGTACCCAGAGAAGACCGATAACAGTATCGTCACTGAGGTCATATTTTTCCTGCAAACTGAGCAGTGCATCAACAAAATGCTGCTTGGCAGCACCGCCAGCCTTCTGACGAGCTTGTGTATGTTCTTCCATGATTTTTCTCGTAAGCATATCTCTACGTGCGTTATGTTTTTCGTATGCTTCTTCCTCAAGCGGAAACATCCATCTCAGCCACGGAATGTGTTCCGCCATTGTTAATGAAGCTCCGAGCTTCACTCCATTGGCAAGAATTGCTTTGAATTCCATACCTTGCTCATTCACAACTCCCTCTGGACTCATAAATCTCTTCCCAAGAACAAGTCTCGTTATGTTGTTGAATGATACTGATCCCAAGTAACTCCTCACTTGCATGTTCTGCCCTTTCTTATCTGCATAACATTATGGTTAATTGTCTATTAGAAACTATTAGAAATTCGAACTCGATTGCATTAAAATCATTACGTACCTGGATTGATGCAATCCTTGAAGATGGATTCTACCATGGCAGTGACTTCGTCTTCTCTAATAGGCCTAAGAGTTTCAAGTTTTTTGGGAGACAAAAGCTCAAGAGTACAAACTTTTCTGACTTTAACATAGTGAGGGCCGTAGTCAGCCCAGATAAGGTCTTTGCCATCTCTACTAAACCTAGCAGAATTTCTATTTCTATGCCTGTCTGCTAACTGTTGGTCATTTTCTTTTAGTACTTCCTTAGCCAGTTCCGAACTACACACAACTACGTTTAACGTGGAACCGAGCCAAACAGACATTATAGGCCCGTAGGTTTGCGCCCACTCGGCGAAGCATCTGAACCTGACAGGTTTGACGTCGTAGAGGTTTCCCACGACGGGCCATGGGCGTGGCCCTGGCGGGAGCTTGAGTGTGAGATTTTGGTACAGCTTATAGGCAAGGAAGACGAAGAGAAACGAAAGCAAGAGAAATTGGAGAGCCATGCTTGCGTTGTACGTGGACGAGTCACTGACCCTATATAGAAATGCTGAACGGTAGACGTCCTGTTTCTTTCAGTCTGAAAACAAATGTGGAGTCATGAAGCTGCCACGTTGAGTTGTAATAAAGCTGAATTTATAAAATTTATATTCTAAGTTATTGTGGTTTAGAATCAAGAATGTGAATGAATCGTACCGATCAGACCTGAATTAATGTGGGCAAGGGACACGGTACAATTTCAAGATTTTGATTTACGTTGTTTGTCTGGCTCGTTTGGGAGCAAGCAAATGCAGAACAAGAAAGGACACATTTATGGCGCGTTTGGCAGACAGCGTTGGACTGCAATAATGGCACTGTTGGCATTAAAAAAAAATAACCTGTGTTTGACTGCCATCTGTTACAATGCAGACCAGTGAATGCAGGATTGAACCGCACGTTGCCCTGCACCGGTTAGTACAATAAATTATATTAAATTTCAAAAATTATCTGCTGTATTTGAAAGCCCACCGCCGTCCGTTGCTATTTGCAGCCGGTCGCCTGTCGTCTACATCATTTCAAATAAATAAACAAAATTTTAAATTATTCTTTAATTAATCTTCGTATGATTAACATTATTATTTAAGCAATCGTTTATTATGAATTTAAAATTAAATTTTTATTAATTAAAATTTAAAATTTTAATTCATAATTAATTATTAATTAAATGGAAAAAATAATTAAATTATTATATAAATTAATTAAAAAATAATATAAAAATATATTCATTAATTTAAAATAATATTGATTGTGAACAGAAGGTGGTGTACAGAGTTAAGACTGTAATAAATTTTATTTTTAAATATTTTTTAAGAAATTGAATAAAATAATTAATTTAACAATTAAAATAATAAAATAATATTTATATAAAAAATATTATTATATATAATATGTATACATAATTTAATTTAATATTAAATATAATATTATATTATATTAATTTATTTTATTATAATAGAGTACAATCAATTTTAAAATATTAGCAAGGCACCGTTAATCCACTAATGAATTGTTAAATATCAATGAGATCCACAAACATGTCATTTATATCACATTAGTCATTATTGTGAATTATAAAAAAAATAAAAATAAAAAAGGAATAATTGCTGTTGGTACTTGGAGTGCTTGGACCAAGTATTGCCACGACGTTTCATGGCAAACTGACACGTCACTCATAAAAGGGTCCCAACTCCATTACTTACAATTCCCTCGCGACTCCGTTTTTGGACTTATCTCAACGATGGATTATTATTAATTTAATAATATTTGTACAATATTCTAATATTTAGTATGGTTTATGATTTATATTCATCCAACAAGCAAAACGGTGTCATTTTGATTATTTATTGCTCTAAAAATCATTGATAGTTTTCAAAAAGGTTGAGATTTTTTGAGTACATTGACGAGGAATAGTTTGCATTTCGTGGTCGATCAAGACACTATTGATTATTGGTACGCGTCATTATTTCGATAATGATACATACGAGTGATTAATAATTAATAGAATGACAAATTTTAAAAATAATCCAATACAACATATTCAATATAACACGATCCCTTAATTATTTATAAAAAAGATATATCCCAAACAGTGTGAGATTTGTTATGTGGTGGGGATTTTTTCCAAGGAGCCAAACACAGAAGAGCTTCCACCTCAATTTTGAAAAGGAAAAACGCTCTTTTTTCCATCGAAAACCAGTGATTCCATGGATTACATGAAGAAATGACAGTAAATTAATCAGGCCCCAATCCACAGAACCTGTGTTTCTTCTCCCTTTCAGATATAACTTTTCATGAAAACTAACTCGGTATTAGGAAGAAGCTGAAAAACATGATTGTTTATTGTTGGTTTTGGGTTCTTTTCAGTTCCTGGCTGCATCTTTACCTGTTCTTCCATTCAACCAAAAGAATAATTAGAATCCAAAATTCATGTATGGCTAAATTGCACGATATTAGAGCCAAGCTAGTTAAACTAGTGGTCTCTTCAGTTTTTTTTCATGCTATCACTTCCTCAAGATGCAAGCACAAGACTTTCAAAAGATTTATACAGTGATTGTTGGAGTTTGCTCAAAGAATTGGGAAAGTTGAAAGCTGGTTTAAGGTTTCAGAATGCTATTATCAATTTAAACTATAAATTGTCCCCATAACTCCAGAGACTCCTGATTTACCAAAATGCATATTAACGGGGTGCACGCAACCACTAATGCTGCGTAGGAATATGTCAAAGAAGGCACCAATGAGTTATAATCATTTAGCATTTTTAATAGTGCACAATCGGAGTATAATTAGGAGTAAGAAAACTTCAATAAAGATTTAATAACTAGTAGGGTCCAGAAAAAAACTTGTGAATGATACACGGCATTCCTGATCAGATTGTTTTCCAGCCCTTGACAGAGAACGGAAAGAATTAAATTTGAACAGTATTTGAATGCAAATTATAGCAACAACGAATAGCTTTCTTCAGTAATCAGTGTTTACTTTGTTTATTTCAATTTCCAGCCGTGTGCGCTTTCATGCAAGTTTACTCCTTTCAGGAAAACATAAAAAATCCTTGCTTCCTGACAGATTCGATAAGGAATTGTCTATGTCGAATTCCAACACTGAACATGTCATGATTTATTCCTTCGAATGGGGGCTCTCTGCATAGGCTTTCCCACAAAAAAATTAAATACCAGAAAGGTTTCAATCCTTTGCATTCAATTACTGCCATAGACAACTAAAACACAAAAAAAAAAAAAAAAAAAAAAAATCCAATCAACTCATTCATCAAAAACAACAGCACACAGTGCCAAATACATAAATAATTAAGTCAGTCACCAGATCATACCTGGTCGAAAGAGGAAACAAAGAGGCTGAATCGACATTTGACAAAGGCTAAACGAAAAGCCCTTCTGGTCAAATGCAGTTTATCCCCGAGCCTTTGAAAGCATCTTTTTGATTACATAAGGGCTCTGTGTAAATTGGGTTAACCAAAAACAAAGAAGCCCAAAATAATTACAAACCCGCTTCTATTCTATCTCGAAACCATTCATTACTTAATCATACTGACCGGTGAAATTCCGACGGGGAAAGGAGACGTGAGTGGCCGCATAAATAAGAACACGGCGGCCCAGGGATTTTCCTAGCTTGGTTCTATAATCTGAACAGTATTGGATAACCTTTCGGAGCAAAAGAACACCGACAGTAATTATAGATATCCAAGGAAAAGCATTGATTTCCCATTGATCACAGTATCTGAGCAAATTTGAACAACTAATTAAAGAAATAATAAATACTTAAATTGAAGTACTTTAATATTCCTAATATAATTTAAATATCTTCAAATATAACCTATTTTATTTATGCTTTTTTTTTTAGCCAAAAGCCAGGGGTTAATGAAATTTATACCACTTTTGTTTTTAAAATGACATTATTGACCTGGTCAAAGTACGTACTTCTGTATAGTCACAAACTTATAAATAAAGGTAGTTTAGTCATTTCAATAAATAATTATATTTAATTATTAATTAAGAAAAACATAACAATTAAAAAATTAAAAGAGAAAATGGAAAATAATAAAAAAAAAGGGAAAAAGGCGCCAAAATGAAACTCAAAATCCGTAACGCACCGATTTCAAACGGGATTCTCTTTCTTTGTCTCCGCTCTCTTTTAATCATTAATTTCCGGGATCGCTCGAGTCCAGTAGCGGTGAGCGTGAGAATAAATAAGATCAACCTCAAAAAGCAAACGCTCTTGCTCTAAATCATAGGGTTCCAATTTTCGTGTCCTTTTGTGAACAAATCGGAAAATGACAACTTTCTCCCCCTTCCCCTCCCGTTCACCGTCCCAGTCTCAGACCACCTGCGGCTCTCTCCTTCAGGAATTGCAGGTTCTTTCTCCCTTGATTTGTTTGTCATTTTCATTTTTTATTATTTTTCTTTTTCTTGTTCTTAGTGATTCGTTTGGTTGCCGAGAAACTAATTGGAAAAGCAAATTGTTGCGATTACGCCTAGAACTTTATGTGCTTTTGTTTAATTGAAATTGATTAATTATTTGCATATATTGCGTTTGGTTTGGGGTTTTAATTCTTCGAAATTGACGATAAATATTGTTACTAACGGTTATTATTTATTTTTCGTGCTAATGTGATTGTGATTTAGATAATTTGGGATGAAATTGGAGAGAGTAATAGTGAAAGGGACAAGATGTTTTTGGAGCTTGAACAAGAATGCCTTGACATTTACCGACGAAGGGTCGAAAGAACTAGGAAGTACAAGGCTGATTTGCATCAATCTTTGATTGATGCTGAAGCTGAAATTGCCAACCTTGTTTCTGCACTTGGCGAACATGCTTCCTTTTCACGGGTTTGCTCTGTCTAGCTTTGTCATTCTTTCCTATAATAGCGAATGCGATTCCTATTAGATATTTGAGTTAACTTTATGGACATTTATTGAAGATTTTTTCTTGTGAACATTTTGGGGGGAAATTATGCTTATTGTATACTGCAAATAGTTCATTGATTTTAGTTCATTTTGTGCTATTTGTAAAGGGAAAGGGCACTCTTAAGCAGCAAATATCTGCAGCAAGGCCTATTTTGGAGGACTTGAGGTCAAAGAAGAAACAGAGAATGAAGGAATTTTCAGAAACTCAGCTTCAGATTGTTCAGATATGTGCAGAAATTGCAGGAAATGGGCAACCTGTTAAGTCAACTGATCCACAAGTTAATGAATGTGATTTGACTTTGAAGAAGCTAGGGGAGCTTAAGGCACACCTTCTCGAGCTACAAAATGAGAAGGTTTTGTCTACCATCATGAATCTGAGTTTTGACTTTTAGTATAAATTCCTAGGTTTTGTCATTGATTTATATTGGCTTTTTTGGTTTCTTAATTTTGCAGAATCTCCGGTTGCAGAAAGTTAATAATTACGTCAGTACTATTCATGAATTGTCACTTGTGATGTCAATTGATTTTCTTGAGACTGTGAATGACGTTCATCCAAGCTTGAGTGATCCCAAAAATGTTCAATCAAAGAGCATCAGCAATGACACCCTTGCTAGATTGACGGGTGTAATTGATTCACTAAGGCAAGAGAAACAACAAAGGCTTCAGAAGGTGAGTTTACCATGATTGTACGTCTCTTTTTCCTTTTGTGGGTAGCTGCGGGCTCATATGTGTATGAGCATGGACATGTCATACATGTGTGTGCTTGGTCTGTGAATGTGTCACACATTCAATGTAAACAAATGTTTATGCAAATGTTCAGTTCTTAAGAACAATTCTTAGTGCTGGAAAATTGACAGAAAATCTGCTTGTGGTATGCTGTTCTGTAAGAATTCCTTTTTCAGCATCATAAGTCTCAATGATGAGGTCTGAGCTGTAAACTATAATAAATCAATATGGTGCCTTTTTATTTGTTTTCTCAATTAGCTTCTCCAAACCTACAAATGCATTTGATCCATGTTGTTGGTTATTCTAGTTTCTACATGTTAAATGGAGATTGAAAGTAATCATTTTGTGTCTTGGTCTATTTTCTTGAATTTTAATTGGCACCTTCAAAGTATGGGATGATAATTTTACTTCTATTCTTTTGCGCAACTGTGAAGGAGAAACATAAGAAGCTCTCCTTAAGATGTGAAATGGTAGTTTTACTTTCAAATGAAACATTCCTTCATATTGTCTTTTTTACTTTTATCAATAGGCTGAGTCTCGACATGAATATGAACCAAGATGATTTGATTATGATTATGCAATGTAAATATTGTAACAACATATTGGAATATATGCATGGTGAAAATCAAAGGTTAAGAGAACCAAAATCTTTATGTTCTCTTGGGTAGCAGTCCATTAGCAGAATCTGAGTATCAATAAAGTATAAATGCTTTTGAAAGTTCTATGAGTGGATTGATATTTTACGGGATGGATTTGAAAAGAAAAAGTTGAATGTGGGAAAAAATGACCCTTTAGGAGTAGCCTGAGTTGTTGTTGGCTTGAACTTGTGTTGATATGATGAATAGTTATCTCGGTACTTTTCTTTTGTTAGTGTCATATATTTTTCTTCTAATAATATGCTTTAAAGTTAGTTTATCCAAGGATTTATTTTCTACATGAGGCTTTGCTGAATAAGACTGGTTACTAATTATTGAACCTTTCTTAAGACGCACTGCAAAAGCATGCAACTAGTATAGTTCTGCTTCAATAATTTCCAACATTCAGACTTGATTATCACAAGTTTACTATTAGTGGAACTGTTAGACCTCCATTTCATTCTTCACCCTCCATCTCATCTTTTATCTTTGATTCGTAGGGTATTGTATACATTAGCCATGCAGACTTTTGGTGGTAGATAATCACTCAGAACTTACATAATTCTGTTTTATCATGTTTGGCATTTGTGGCAACATAAAGGTGTATACTTCAAATTTCTGTAATAGCTTCCAAAGTTTAAAATTTAACAAAAAAGGAAGAACACTGGCTTAGTAATTTTACATTCATACAAATACTCCTTGGTTGTTCATGGGTGAATAAAAACTGTTTCTCCTTTAAGATTTTTATTTATTTTTTTCTGTAGCTTCAAAATCTTGGGAATGCTCTGTTAAAGCTGTGGGACCTCTTGGAAACTCCAGTTGGTGAACAAAGAAAATTTTTTCATGTCACTAGTCTAGTTTCTTCTTCAGTCGATGAGGTGTTGATGAAAGGATGTCTCGCCCTTGATGTCATTGTGCAGGTGATTTCCTTTGACTGTAATTTGCAGTGGAAATTCCTAATATAGAGTTCCTTTTGTTTTATCTGCCACTTATTGTAGTTTTATTATTTGTATGGTTGCTAGATGGAAGTTGAAGTTGAGCAAATGAATATCCTCAAAGCCAGCAAGACGAAGGAGTTGGTGTTCAAGAGGCAAAATGAGCTTGAAGAAATCTATAGAGGGGTTCATATGGATGTGGATAGTGATGCAGCAAGACAGATTCTCATCAGCCTCATAGATTCTGGTTTAATTCTTGTTTTAGAGTTGTTTTCTGCCTTTGAAATAAAATTAAAATTGCAATTTCCAATTGATATTGCACGTGCTTCAATTCAAGTTTGAATTGCATGAGATTGAAAAGTTTGCAAACCTTCAAACTGACAGACTCACAATTTCTTTGACGTCTAAAATTATCTAAAGCTCTTTCGTAGCAGTATTTAAGGATCATTTTCTTTTTTGAAATTGAATCACTCCAGATTCTATGCTTTCTTATTGTTGGTTACATTAGTTATGCAGTCACTGGCTTCTTTTTTTTTCCCCCTTTCCTTTTGTTAGTAGTGAAAAACATTAAAAATTTCCAATTGTGGCACAATTCAATTACATGTGACTTTCTTGCTTGATATATTCTACTTCCAACTTTCCAAATTAAACTTTGGTGTTGGAGATATAAATCAGTGGTACCATGTCAGGTGCTAATGGGGGCAACTTACCTATAACTGCTATCTGATTATTGTGCTGTCACAGGTACTGTTGATTTGTCTGATCTACTTTCAAGCATGGATGATCAGATTGCAAAAGCCAAAGAAGAAGCTCTTAGCAGAAAGGATATTTTGGACAAAGTAGAGAAATGGAAACATGCAGCTGAGGAAGAGCAGTGGCTTGATGACTATGAAAAGGTAAATGTTGTTCAGAAGGATCTGAAAATCTGTTGAGCATTAACATTTGGTCCATTGGGCGTTTGGAAGGGATGTATGGATATATTTATACCTTTTTGAGACACTCCAAGTATTGATTCTATTTTGTGAGGAGATATTGATTACATGCAGAGATAGTGAGACTATATTAATCTCTTAATGCCCAAGAGTTACTTATAACCAAACATGTCTATGTTTTTATGTCAAATTATTATTACTTTTCATACTCTCATATCATTATGATTAAGCCCTAAACTGATTTATACACGAAAAGCAGTAAAACAGATGGGTGCATAAATATAGCAGTTGATCATATGTTTAGTTAGAGTTTTTATTTAAATTCATTATATAGAGGTCTCACTCATTTAATGCTGTGTTTTATTTGTTTCATATTACAGTGTAGCTATTGAAATTCTTTGTGTTCCTTTCAGATCCATCAAATTTGAAGGACTTGGTGTTTACAGGAATCTGTTTAATTAAAAAGATTCTTAGATAGATTAAACCATTCAAAAGAATTGGAATTTCTTTGATATTTTCCTTTTAGATGATGTTACTACTAGTTTTAATGAACTTGAGAAACATTTATTTACCCCTAGTTTGAAGTGGTTGACTATGTTTTCTTGACTCTTGTTACCATTTGTGCTCTTTCTTGTTGAAAGTTTGCTCAAGTACTTGACTACTGCTACCTTAAATTTCTGTACGTAACATCCTTTCCCTCTTTTTTCCCTTCCTCCTTTTTACAGGATGAAAATCGGTATAGTGCTGGAAGAGGAGCACACAAGAATCTGAAACGTGCCGAGAAAGCACGGATTTTGGTCAGCAAAATACCATGTGAGCGTATATTTATCTTGCCTTTGTGTAGTTATGTTTCTATTCAATAGCTATAGATATTTTTGTCTTTCCAAGTAGATCTGTATACTTTGTTGCTCACATTTGAAGTGCTACCCTTTCAGATGCATTTGTTCATTGAATCTCGAGTTTTATCTTGTTGTGCTCACCTTTTTTTGATTACAAGTCAGTGGATGTTCATGCCTATATAAGAAGTCTTTGTCACAAAGAAATTGTTGGAAGAAGCATGGACATTTTGAAGAATGTGTCAGGAATCTCGATGAGAATCTTACGGAAAGTATATTGGAGAAATATATATGAATGAGGAATTGGTGCCTCTTCATTCTAGTACAAACATGAGTATTGGTTATTCATATGCAACTGTTTTATTTTTTTCAATAGAAAAAAGACCTTTAACGATTTTGATCTCTATTAAGAACCTTAAATTTATTAGCACCATATGCATTAAAATATTCTTATGAGATTTTAACAGGCATAACACAAATTTCTAGAAGGAATAAGATAATGTTTCTATGATAAAACATGTGGAATGAAATTTTCCTGCCTTTGTCTTACAACTATTATCATGTTGATATGAAACTTGATTGGACGATTAAATTTTCCTTCATATATATGGAAAATTGTAACCAGAGAGTATAATTATAAATTGCTTTTGGGCTAGCTGCTGTCGAAAATTTGACTGCGAAGGTAAAAGCTTGGGAAATGGAGAAAGGAATTCCCTTTTTGTATGATAAGGTGATTGACAAGTTTTTCTGTTTTGTGGTTCATTGTTCAAGTTAGCTTGTGATTGTTTCGCTCTCTGTAACTGTTATCAATTTCCAGGCCCCCCTCTTACATATATTGGAGGAATACAAAATGCAACGCCTTGATAGAGAGGAGGAAAAGCGTAGATCTCGGGTATGATTTTTATCTATGTTTCTGTGATTGTATGGACGTATGAAAATATGTACATACATAGAGGTTGTTGAGGTTTGGGTCTAAAACTACTCTAACCCCACCTAGCCTAACTCTTTCACCAAATTTGCTAAAGCCTTACCAAGCCAAGGGACTACCTTATTTGGCATTATTGCTTATCCACCATTGTAAGCTTTAGAGTCTATCCTATTTCTTCATACCAAATTGTAGATTCTTGCACCAGTAGTTGCGTCTGTTAATGTTGTTAATTCCGCTTTTATGAGGTAGGCTGTCTACCATTATTTTTCTTTCTTGTTCTCCTAGATTGTCTGATATGCTGACTTAGTAACAGGCTTATGTCCCGAATTAGATTACTTCCATATCTTGGTGGTTATTCTGTTGAATTGAGCAACTTTTAGTTTATCCTGAGGCCAAACAATCAATTTGTCACTATTGAACAGATCGAGCATGTTCAAATTGATCGCCGCTGACTTTGCATGTCGAACTTAATCGACCAATTTTTTCAGTCACTACATATTTGTGGTTGCTTTTGGCTTGGAATGCAAAATGAACTAAAAGATTAGTGTACATTTTGCGCTTCTTTGATCATTATTACAGGAGCAGAAACGGCTGCAAGAACAGTTTGCCGCAGAACAAGAGGCCCTATACGGCTCAAGGCCCAGGAAGCCGTTGGGTCAGAGCACGAATGCTAACACAATGCTTGGAACCCCATGTCGCAGATTGACAACTCCGTCAAGCCGTCAGGGCATCTCCGGCGGCAAGGAACGTAGAGAGAGCATGAGGGTCGCAAAGCCTATACCCTTGAACTATGTTGCCCTTCCACAGGATGATTCGGTCTCTCGATGATTCCCAGACCTGACTGTAAATGGCTGCATGTAAGAATTGCATTTCCCGCCCTCAGTTCTCTCTTCTTTGAAATTTAACGAAATATCTTTTAAGGCAAAGATGTTTGATTTCACAACATAATAAGAAATGCAGATATTTTTTTCTTGAACGTCGGTCATTTAAATTATCAATGATTGAAATAGATACCTTTAAAATTTGAAATTCCACCAATTGGTCCTCTCACAGCCATTATACATGATATGACCACAAGCAATTCCACAACAAGAATATCTACGTGATGTGATGCTGCTTTGCTTAGGCTGTAAAGCAATTAAAGAAAGCACTGAGAGTGTACCATAGATAATTTTATCGATAGCACGTAAAGAAAAGTTCATATGTTGAAGGAGGAAAATTAATCTTTGACCGAGCTGCTTTTTGGACATGAATGATGAACAATTTTCTATAGATTCAATAATTGAAGGCTTTTAAGTACACAGAGAGAACAAGGTGGTATGCTTTCCTTTGCAAATTGGGTTGAAGTGTTGTCACCTAGCTATGGCATATTGCGATCCTTCTTTTCCCAAAATTATGAAGAGTATTAAAGCCATTTTGGTGGTGGAGATGGTGGGATTTTAAAAGAAAAAAGGGGACTTTAGTAAGCTTGGATCTATGCAACACTACAAAATATATTTGCAAAAGTTCACGATCTAGTCAAATTTTAGGGCTTCTTGTGGGTTGAAAAGGCTAGCCAAATTGATCATCGACTTGAACAAGTCTTTATTTACTAGTTCATCCTCTTGTGCAAGGCTTGCTTAATAGATTTATCCATTGAATTTAAATATTTAGTGCGTATAATATTCACTTTATTTTATGTAAAATTATTATAATTTTTAGTCAATTAATAACATAAATTTTAAAAATTTAAAATGCAAGATCATAAGTTAGAATTTACTCTAATCTCATTTTAAGTTTTAAGTAATTTTTTTGGTTATTTATTTATTATCAATAATAAAAAATAAAATAAAAGGTTTAATATATGACATAAAAAAATTTAAATTATAATTAAAAAATTTGTCTTAAATAAATAATAATATATAATATTTCAAACTTTTAAAATAAAGAAACTTTTTTGCCTAAACAATCATTGGAGGTGGAAATAATGAATTAGCTAATTAGGCAAGGACTGGTCGCATTGAAAGAAAAGTCATGTCCTTGTATGTTAATTAATTATAATTAAATTATTATGTTGATGAAGTGGGCCTTTACATGCAAGATCGATTAGACTTAAGACCTTGACTCATGGCTCTCATGAACAAACAATAACATATGCAAACCTAAAATTTATTTATTTGTCAAACAAAAATCTTTCCAACTTATGCCACATTAACAATTCTTAGGTCTCAAAAGTTCTATTGGTTAATAAATAAAAACAACTAAAATCGCCCTCATTAGAGGGATTACAAAAGATTTCAGCATGCCACAATGCAAATGAAATAATTTATGGGATCAATATATTATATTAATATTAAAGATTTGGGTGTATTGAGCAAAATATCATAAAGATTGTGAACATATATTCTTCTTGATTAAAGTTAAAATACAAAAATATTCTCTATAATAACTTTTAAAAGTTAATGAAAACAAGTAATGTCTAGTATACATGAATATTTTTAAAAAATTAGAGAGATACGAAGTATTAAACTAAACATTAAGGATATCGAGTATAATTTTATAAATAAAATATATTTAATGATAATAAACGGGTATATAAATAAATTAATAATTAAAAGTACATTAGATATTTTGAAGAATTATGCTTTATAGTTAAAGATATAATAAGGTGGAGTTGTAGATAATACGAATACTTGATTAAGAAACTAATTTAGGAATATAAATAAATAGAGTGAAATGGAAGAACAAAGTAGGGGAGTGGAGCAGGCATGCTTTACTTTGCATCGTATACTTTAGGAATTGCCTAAGAAGTTCCGACAAAATACGTGACAATGTGGGACACATCATTTATCCCCACTAAACCCTACAGCAATTTTGCACTTCTTTCCATTCCCACCTTCTGTAAAACCACACACAATATCACCAATAACAATACCCTTAAAGGGTTATTGCATTTTGCGTGCAACATTTATGTCCCAACCATGCAAGTATGTATGTATGTATGTATGTATGTATGGAGTAAACCCTACTCTTGCTTTCTCACATATGTGCTTGGAGAAGACATTTCTGCATAGATATAAAGCAAAATTAAATGGGATCTCATTCCAATGCACACTCACTACAGGGGTAATATAAAAGAAATTGATCTTTTATTATGGGTAAACACAGAAGATAGAATTTCTATGGCACTGGTTATTTGGGTTGTTGAAATGGTGGTTTTTTCCGTTGTCGATGGGCTGGCTGTCCTGCAATTACTTTGGCTAAGATACGAGGAGAGGTGACGACGAGCGGTATGAGATGGATGGGGGGTGATTAGACCTCCATTTTTATGCTTGGGTGCTCCACTTTGCCACTTATTTTATCACACTTCTCTTTCCTTTCATCTGATGTTGGACTTCACTTGTATTTGCTCTTGTAATTAATATTGATTAAGAGAGTGACTGATTGATTGATCCAACGGTTGTGGTTTGGCAATCACCT
Organism: Khaya senegalensis; assembly: GCA_032402905.1. Lineage (NCBI taxonomy): Eukaryota > Viridiplantae > Streptophyta > Magnoliopsida > Sapindales > Meliaceae > Khaya > Khaya senegalensis. Next base: position 3,225,900 of record CP135554.1, on the reverse strand, counting down.
CATCGGGGAAGGAAACTTTACTGAGAAACGAGAATTAGTGAAGAACCCCCAACGTCTCGTTTAGCTTCCATTACCCCCACTCACACTCACCAATCACCATCTACTTTGCTGACTCAGATGCCCCACCACTATCTGCCACGTGTAACCCACCTCTCACTTTCTCCTCTCTTAATATTCCTCCTTTTTTACCTCAAATTTATTTATTTTTTTTTTTAAAAAAAGTGATAAACAGTTTATAATTTATCATTAATTATTATTATATTATTATTAGGAATAAAAATGTAATTAATTAAATTAATGAAATTTTTGGTGAGCAAAAATAACTTTATAGAAAGTAAAGCATAGATCAGCAAATGTCATGAAGGCCCCAAACCAATATAAATAGGCACAAGGTAGTACCATTTTCCACTAGGAAGCGCTCTTGAGCTGTTCTTCCTCTCTTCCCTTTCCTGATCACTCGTCACTTCTCATTCAGTTAGAACTCATTTCCATTAATCCCATCTCCCCAAAAAATGGAGAAACTAAGATGCTGCGCCAACTTCCTGGAGACCTCTAAACCATACTTCGCCATGATAGCTCTGCAATTCGGCTACGCCGGCATGAACATCATCACCAAAGTTTCCCTCAACCGCGGCATGTCTCACTATGTCCTTGTTGTCTATCGCCATGCTTTTGCAACTGCAGTCATTGCTCCCTTCGCTTTTTTCCTCGAAAGGTTCCATCGAAAATTCCTTAATTGCTCTACAATCAGTTACTCTTGTTCAGTTTAAACCATTGCTGATCCGTTTTTGGCTTCTTGATTAATCCAGGAAAAACCAACCGAAGATAACATTTAAAGTTTTCATTCAAATTTTTGTGCTCGCTCTTCTGGGGTAATCATATTATATATCCTTATGGTTAATCATAATTACATGCTACAAATTATGTATTATCTGACATAATTTTGATTATTCGATATATGCTATAGGCCCGTGATTGACCAGAACTTTTACTACGCTGGTTTGAAGTTTACATCTCCAACCTTCTCATGTGCCATGAGCAATATGCTTCCTGCAATGACGTTTGTCATGGCAGTCATATGCCGGTATGATATATACTTTCATTATTCATAGTTCTTCATCAAACTAATATATTATATATTTCATATAGGGTTTTAATAATTTTTAAATTTTATGAAAAATTAAAGGATGGAGAAACTAAACATGAAGAAAGTAAGGTGTCAAGCGAAGGTGGTGGGAACACTAGTGACAGTAGCCGGAGCTATGTTGATGACCTTATACAAAGGACCCATCATTGAATTGTTCTGGACTAAGCATGTTCATCCTCGTAAATCTTATACAACTAATACGACCGCGTCTGGAAATTCGGACAAAGAATGGTTCATCGGCTCCATATTTGTCATCATTGCCACGCTTGCCTGGGCTTGTCTGTTTGTTCTACAGGTAATTAATTCTGTTTCACTGTGAGTTTTCCATCGGAACAAATTTAAGGTAATTAATATCGTGGTTTTGTGCTGTGTTTTATTCATTCAACAGACGAAAGCATTGGAGACATACAAGAATCACCAACTCTCTCTGACGTCGCTAATGTGCTTCGTGGGGACTCTTCAGGCAATTGTTGTGACATTTGCGATGGAGCACAAGGCTTCAGTGTGGCAGATTGGTTGGGATATGAACCTTCTTGCTGCAGCTTATGCTGTAATGTTTCATCTTTCCCTTCTTCACTTTTCGTCCTCCCTTTAATTTTTGCTTCTGTGGACAAGATATTAAGTAAAGTTCATATTTTATATACAGGGAATTGTGACGTCAAGTATTTCATACTATGTCCAAGGACTGGTGATTAAGAAAAGAGGTCCAGTTTTTGCTACAGCTTTTAGTCCATTGATGATGATAATTGTTGCAATCATGGGTTCTTTCATTCTTTCTGAGAAGATTTACCTTGGAGGGTAATTACTAGTTAAATTTGCTTACTTGCTTTCATTAATTACTGAAGAATCATCCTCTTAATCGAGGTAATTAACTTTGCTTTTTATATGGTTTACCAGTGTGCTGGGTGCAGTCTTGATAGTTATCGGACTTTATTCTGTACTGTGGGGAAAACACAAGGAAAGGAAAGAAGAATTAGCAGCGGAGGAGATACCGGATCCGGTAAAGGGTGTTCAAGCAAATGGCAATACAGCTTCAGTAATTGAAGATATCGAAGCTAATATCCAAATTGAATTGCAGAAAGCAGCAGCAAATAGTAAAATCACCTCTGTTGCCCTAAGCATGCCAATCACAGAAGCTGCTAAAGTCCCCCAACGGCCATAATACAAAGGGGATGGGCTTTTTTGTCTTTTCCTCCCCCGTTTTGTTATCATTTTGTTTAAATCATATATAACATATGGCTTCGGCGTAATTAATTTACTGCGTTTTGATTTCTTTGTGGTGTTGTGTTAATTAAGTATTATGCTGTGCGTGTAAGCTGTAATTCTAAAGTACGTCTTTGTACTGATAATGGAAATTATCAACAAGAGAATCCCACGTATAGATATGATCTCTTTTTTCATACACAATGGCCATGATTTTGGAATCTCTGATGCGACACGTGGCATGATTGTTGACGTATGATTCAGATTCCACTAGTTTATGCCTGCTAGTGGTAGACATGCATGCATGCGTATATATGATTGAAGCTAGGCTGGCTTATGTTCTCAGAATCTGAAAGCACAAATACTAGTGAATCTGATGCTTACGATAATTCCACTTACTTCTTCATCAATGAGAGAGAGAGAGAGAGAGAGAGCTGTCATCCTCTGATAATTTGATACAAAGTGAGATCCAATTGGGACGACAGATGAGCAGAACATAAAGTTAAAGTATGTACATGATCGGTTCATTTCTTTTTTTATATACATAAGTTTTTCCTCAGTAATTGGGGCTTGGTTTCTCAGCATACAAAGAGAGAGAGAGAGAGAGAGAGGTGGGTACACTTTAGAATAATTCCTTTACTGATCATGGCCCAGTTGTGGTTAGTTGCCTCCCCACTATGGTATGCGAAGATTCAAAGATTCATTTCTTAAGGAAAACACTATTATTTTCACAACTGAACACGGAAAGTAATGTGTTGATGCAATCCTTAAATGTGTTTTTAAAATTATAAGAGAATGGTAGAGTATGGTATGGATCATTTTTCTGAATTAATTAATTAGGCAAGAACGAAGAATCCACTTGTGAAGTAATCCCCACCATGAACATCAAGAAATTAAAAGTGTCTTTTTAAAATTATAAGAGAGCATTGAAGCATGGATAAAACCTGAGAAAGTTAAGAGGATAGTGGAATAAGGATTGAAGGTTGGTGTAGCAAACGCGAATTTTCTGCCATATTAACTAGTTAAGAATGGCCAAGAATGCACGTGTGTTTGGGCAATAAGAGATTTTGGATGGAGAATAAACAAGGAAAGTGATGGATGTGTCTGCAAACAATTTGTAATCGATACCATTATATACATGAAAACATACATGATACGGATGCATAATGGTCGCATTGTTAGTGATATCTTATGGTAGAATTTGTGATGATAAGGACGGACATATTCCTATAAATCTGGATGAATTACGATCAGCCTCAATCTTTAACAGAATCCAGTATCCATCCATCAATGCTACAGTATTTTCCTAATGTCAATATGCCCGACCATTTAATTCTCCCCCGCATATATTCCAAGGTATCTGTATTTCTAGATAGGCAGTGCTGTATATACATGGCCAAGTTGTAGGCTTGCTTACATGCATGCATGCATGCTTGCTTTCGTTTTAACTAGTCGAATTAATGTCATATATTCCTAGCACTTTCAACTACTGTACATCATTGTCAAATTCTTACCACGTACATGCACAGACTTCATCGAGAAACGTTGAGATTCCCAGATTAGAGTGATCATATGATATTGTTCAATACAACTTTGACATTACCATTGTCAAATTCTTACCACGTATATGCACAGACTTCATCGAGAATCGTTGAGATTCCTAGATTAGACTGATCATATGATATTGTTCAATACAACTTTGACATTAACTTTTGACATTTTTATGTCATATTAAACTAAGTTATATCAGTTCAATTAACTGACTCCAAAACACGTGAAGCAGATAGCTTTCAGAATCACATTCCTTTCGTCGATGGCCGGCCCAAAAATATTATGCAGATTCCATTGCTGCCTGCCTAATATCAATTAATTAATATTAATTGCCTATGACTTAGAAAGCCAGGCATCTGAACTGGGCACGATGAAATTGCTTAAGATTACTGATTCTGAAGCCTTAGCCGCCAACGTGTTAATTAATTCCATGGAGAATCTCTTTGCGGATTCGATGCAGAAACAGAAGGAAAGAAGGTAGAAAGGAATCCTGCCTGCCCTGGCCTGGCTGCTTGCTCTATTCATAATTAATATAATAAAAATATTGTTGTTAGTGTTGATGATCTTCGATTACCAAATAAATAATTTAATATTCTGCATGCATGGAGAATTGGATGTTGGTGAAGAGTTTGGTGGACAAACATAACAACGATTCTCCTCATAATGATCATTTAGTTAAATGGGTGCTTCTCTCTGAATGGATATTTGATTAGATAATTGAACATTCGATATTCTATCAGGCTAATTAATCAGGATTAGGGTTAGATAATGATGATGACTTGATCAATTATTTATAAATGTACATGAACATTACATTGTGTAATTCCTACATAATTTCCACTCCAATATTTTAATTTTATTTTATTGGCTGTTATGGAATCTGAGTGGAATTTTTAAATTATAAAGGAGAATGAATCTCTTCCTACCAATACTTTTTTGCTTAATTTTATAAAATACAAAGATAGTGGAGAAATGAATCCAATTACTCCATTAATTTATGGATTAGATTCTCTTTTGATTTTTTTTCTTTAGTTTTTAATAAAATAATAAAATATAATATAATAAATAATTAAAATTATATTTTAATAAATTTTATAAATTAATTATATATTTTTAATATAAATTAAAAAAATTAAAAATAAAAATTTAAACTATTTATTATTAATTATACCATTTATCAATATTTATTTAACTAAAAAAAAGAAAAGGCTAAGAAAGTTATAAATTTTTAATTTACTTATTGATGGTAATCACCTCTAAAAAAATTTAATTCATAACTAGATTAAAAATTTAATTTATTTGTAATTATTTATTTATATTTACTATGAATCTTTTGATTATTAAAATTATAATAAAATTTGATAATTTTATTGTTTATTCTTAATTAATTAGTTTTAATTATTTTTTTAAATTAGATATACATACTATATGAATTTAGATCAAATTTTATAGAAATAAATAAATTTATAGGTCAATTTTGGATAACCATGCACATTTTACCAAGTGGTGCCAATGATTCCCAGTCAAAAGATTTCAAGAACAGTTTATTGCAACATTTTTTATCCATTGTATATTTTTTGCTTTAGTATTCAATTATTTGATTAAAATATTTAAAAGAAAAATAATAAATTTTGGAAATTGGTTGCTTTGGTGTTGGATGGCAACAATTTTACTGATGATTGTGACTCATTTTTTTGTTATTTTATTTCAAATTCTCAATCAATCAATCAAATATCATCATTATTGCTAATTAAAAAATATATTACCTTTTTTTAATTATTATTATTATAATTATTACAAGCTCGTGAGTCTGATCTAAGACCCACTCGTACACTCCAAGTTGATTTTAATAATTTTTTATTTTTTTGGGCAATTCGTTTGACTCTAACATAATGGGCCGGGCCCTTGTTATGGGTTTTGACCCAAAAGTAACGGCAATAGTCTTTAGAATTTTGTTTAGGCCTTGGGCCTAGTGTTAGTGGAATCATTGCGGTAGCTGCCTTTCATTTATTATGAATTATTAGTGGAATTCTTAATAATAAGAAAGAGTTTTTTTTTTTTAATAATAATTGTTTTATTCTGAGGGTAAAATATCTCTGAATTTTCTTCTGCGTTGGCCATTTGTATTTCGGTGTTTCTCCTGGCTGCATGGGACGACGGGTACAAAGCTCTGCTTTGGATCCGGTCATTGGCGCAAGGCGAGGTGCCGCATGAGCCGTGGCTCAACGAACATGCAGATTTTGAACGTGTTTTCCCCTTTGGAGATAGCCATGGAGGAAATCTGGTTCAGGAAGTAGTGCACGTGCAGGGAAGAAAGGAGCAAGTCAGAGTTGAAACAAACGGAATCACCGTTTGTGACGCTGGACATGGTGGACAAGTTTTGAGCTTGGCTTTGCCAGTGAATTGCACCAAGGATCATCCATTGAGGTACCCAATGGGGCCTGCCGCGCCGCCATTGGCCTGCCTGAATCTGACAACGTTTCTCCCATGCGTTGCGGAGAATGACTTAATCAAGGACACTGAAATTGAATATTGAGATGCCCCGAAAAAAGCTGAAAAGGACGTAGAATTGCTAATTAATCCTGGAACGGGACACAGTTTTTGTCTTAACAAGACTGCACCTGATATGGATCCAAACACAGCAGCTTAAACTTAGTTCAATCTGAAAATTTTTATTTAAAAAAAAATATGAAAAATTAAGATTAATCAATTCTTTTAATAAGTTCTTAAACAACGAAATTCGGATACTTATATCTGGTAGAATTGATCCACCGGTGAACAATGTCCCACATCAAAATTCCGAGGGACGTGGATCCAAAGTGGCAAATGCAAGTAATTCTTCGTCGTGTTCTAACTTATTCATATCCTCCTCCAGCAAATACACCCATGCTTCAATCCCTCCTTCCAATCTTGTATCCATCATAATAATATGATTGGAGAAATTAGGAACTGATCCGTCAAAACCAACACAGCTCAACCAGATAGGTTTCCCCCATCCGAAATCAATATCATATAATCCAAAATTACACCAACTACTGAACATAATTCTATCGGCTACACCTGAAAATGCTCTTTCTTCGTCTTTGATAACTTCGTGAAGTTTCTGAAATCCCCCCTCGCCTTGTATGCTCTGCACAAAATCTTCATCGAGTTTCGCTATTGCTTCCCTCAGCTGCTGCACCAAGGCGTCCAACTCCATTTCTTCGTCTGCGCACAGTGCATTTGCGGTCCAGAGGATGTTTCCCATGGCGTATTCTGACAACGGTGGATTCACTTTTCGACGCAGATTTACTAAATGGGTTAGTAAAGTTGGCTTGTGGGGAGTAGTTTTTGTTCTGAAAGATTTCATTACGCATTTGGATAGAAACGCTGATCCAACCTCGACACGCGATGGATTCTGCACGTTTGAGCTTCTAGCTTTGGTTTTCAGTGCGGCTATTGCTTCTGCATCAAACACAAATCTCCGAGTAACGCATCTACCACTTTTACAAAATGGTTTGCACATTGCAACCCATGTTGCTTCTTTTGGGAATGAGTCGATCTGAGGAAATAAAAATGAAGCATCGTTGTTAGGGCATACTGTTTCTTCAGTATTTCTACGTGCTTTGGCAGTCCAGTTCTTCATAAACGATCCTAGCGTTATTCCATCACCAAACAAATGCGAAAGACAAGCACAAATGGCAAGACCACCGCATGCAAAGGCTGTCACTTGTACCTTTGCAATGTAGCTGCCTGAAATCGTTCCACTTTGTTCACTCTCATCTGATGGAATGAATTTGTGAATCAAAGACAGATCAGATTGGTTGAAAAATTCATCGAGAGAACTTTTAACTCGAGTCTCTACAAACAAAACCCCATCGTCGTTGCAATCAATCGAAAGATTGTCTTTAATCTTTCCAGCAAACGGGTAAAACCCAGTTAAAGTTTGTTGCAGAGATTGTTTTAGCAGCCGCAATTTTTCTGAAAGATCCATGACTTGATTGAAGGGATAGTATAAGATCATAGGGAAATAGGTGTGATAATTGAATTGATCCAAGAGAGATAGCTTGTAAGTTCTGAGGTGAAGAGGTGTTGGAGAAGAGGGTTTGACGCATTCTCTGGAAATTATTTCAGTCTCCATTAATTGTTTTTGCCAACCTTCGTATGATTGAGAAAGCAACGTTGACGGGACTCTCTACGTATAAACTCTAACACTACAGTAACGTTTTCATCTGCAACGGCTAACAATTCAATGGTGTATGGTTACGTATTAACCACAACATAAAGTTAACGCCGTCAGTTAGCTATCATAATAACTCAATATTAATACATAAACAAGTAACGAATACTTCTTACAAAATTTTGTTCCTAAGCGTATAAATTGGTAATTAGGAAAGTAAAAGCAATTAATACAAATCAATCACCTGGCATGGAACGCCAACGGAGCCAACTCCGACAAAGGAGTAGCAACGGGCGTGGGAGCAAAAAAATTTCTACACAAGGGACACGTGGCACTCATCTTCAGCCATTCATCAACGCAATCTGCATGGAAACAGTGTTGACAATCTGGAATGCATCGCACCGAATCCTTAGCCTTGTAATCGGACAAGCAAATAGAACACGAGCCGTTATTGGGCCTGGGAAGTCTCAGACTTTCGCCGAGCACGATCTTCGGGTACGAGTCTATAATCGTTACGTCTAAGCCCAAATCCAACACGGCCGCCGGTTCGACCGAGTTATTTACAGTATCGCCGCCGTCGATGGCGCCGTCACGGCTGCTGCTGGTACTAGCAGCGTTGGCTTTAACTCTAATACAAGCGTAAGAAGCAAGCATAATGGTGGAGATCAGAACGAGGATACTAACAGCAATGGCTATGCCGTAACCGAGACCGACGCCAGTTGTCGACGAAAGCGCCGGCGGCTCCGTGGCGGACATCAGCTAGACTAGACTATATGAAATGAAAGAGATTTAAGTAGCCATGAAAAAGAAGAGACTATCGTTATTGCCATATTTACTATGTTTGGTGGGGCAGGTGTACTGCACCCGCGGGGTACGCGAGATACATTAAATTGCTGCCTCTTTTAGACTTTCTCGACAGTCGACACATCGCAAAAATAAAAGAAATTAATAATAATAATATCTTATTATAAAGTAAATAAAGAAGCTTGACTTCTAGATATATAATAATATCTTATAATAAAGTAAATTAAGACGTGAAAGGAGAATTCTAAGGATTAGAATTCCTTTCTAATTTTTTTAATATTTTTTATTGATTTTTTTGTTAAAAAATTATAAAAATAAAAAATTAATTATAACAAAATATGAACATTTTATTATTTTAGCATCATTTATTTATAATACAATTTTATTTAAAATTTATTAGTGTAATTTTATTTAAAATTACTTTATTTTTACTTAATTTTAAAAATATTATAATTAAAATATTTATAAATTATCATTTTTAATTAGAGTTAACACTCAATGCTTATTTTCTCACTTATATTTAACATAATTTTAGCAATTATGATAATAAATTAAAAATTATGATAGTTTAATTTCAAACATTTACTAAATTACTATCACAAATCAAATTGAAGGTTAATTATATGTAGGACTAAACTTATTAAAAGTATTATCATTTGTTAAGGCTACCACCAAAAAATAAATTAATTTATTTATATTAAATAAATTAATTTTTTAAATAATTAAAATATTTTATTATATTAAATTACACGTATATCAAAGTTAATATTATATAATAATTTTGTCATTTTACTTGAATGTTATCACCTAATAAAAAATATTTAAAATATAAAAATTCAATTATTGATTTTTATTAAGTGATTTTAAAAGAATCTCGTGATGGGAATATGTGTAAAAATTTGTAAAGTACGCTATTATTTGTAATTGGGTTAAAATATAAGGACCCATGTGTTATTAACCCGCATATTAAATAAGGAAGCATCCTTGCTTACACCTGGCGGAGTATCTGTCGGTTATATACGGATTCTATCCTTGTCATCCATCCCTAAATTCGTAACTGCCTTTTAAATCCGACGGCTGAAAAAGGATCTAAGTAAAACCGTAAACACTCCAGTTTTAAAAAGCCACGGCACGTGCCTCAAAATCATTTTCCTAAACCATACGGTAGAAAACCCGCGAAAGAGGAACGGCTTCATCTTCACCGGGCGGTCACTGTTCTCTCTAGCGTGCTGGTAGTGGACAATCGCTTCTCTCAAAATCTTCATTCAGATCACGTTAGTATCGATACGATGCGTTTCTTCGTTTTTTTGGTTGAAGTAACGGAATGTTTCAGATTCTTTGCGAAATTTAATTTGTATTAGATTCGAAGAATTTGATTTTGTTTGGTTGTTGAGAAAATTTAAGGATGTTAAATTTGTTTTTTGACTCTAAATATATAGAGAGAAACTAGATCAAATGCGGAGAAAATGAAAATCTGTTTGTGAGTTTGATGCCTGAGAGCGTTAAGGTAATTTGCTGTATAATTTTCGGGAATTAGGTATGAGACATATATGAAAAATTACTTATGACAGACAGTTGTATTCCTATATGATGATTTCTTTTTAAGCAGCTTATGATCCCTTTTATCTCCTGCTTCTCTTTATTTCTTGATTCAAACATACGAATTTAAGTTTGTATGAATTTTGATTGAGTTTTCTGTTATCCTTATGTTAAATAAAAGCAATTTCATGATGAATCTAGAAAAAAAATGTTTATCATTGATTGAGTCCCTGCATATTTGTAAGCGATATGGTCTAGCTCAACTGGAAAGCTGTAAAATGTCCTATGATTAAATGAATCTTTAGCATAGTAAAATTGTTTAATTGATTTCATTATTTTTCCTTCAGATAGACATTTGTGATTGGAACAACTTCAGCTATAACGTTTGTGAAGATTGGTGGGTTTTTATTATGGGAACTATGGAAAATGCTGTAGATAACAAACTAGGTCGTCTTCCAGTTGAAGCCAAGGAAATTCTAAAATCATTGGCATCTGAGTGGGAAGATGTACTTGATTTGAATGCGCTTCAGGTCATTCCTGTTAAGGGTGCAATGACTAATGAGGTCTTCCAAATAAAGTGGCCGACAAAAACAGAAAAATTCTCACACAAAGTTTTACTCAGGCTTTATGGTGAGGGAGTGGAGATCTTTTTTGACAGGAATGATGAGATCCGAACGTTTGAGTTTATGTCAAAACATGGGCAGGGACCTTGTTTGTTGGGGCGGTTTCCAAATGGCCGAATTGAAGAGTTCATCCATGCACGGGTATTTTTATGTTAATTCTTCTTTGCATCTACTTGTAATATCTAGATTTGGTTTAAAATTTTAAATGCTTCTTCTGTTTGCCCATAGTAAGATTGAATTGGCAATTCCATCCCTTTAGTTAAGCTCTGAAGTTTGGAAATTTGTTTTTTGCTTTGTTCTTTAATTCAAAACATGGGCATGGACATTGTTGCTTTGTCTTTAATTCAGGGTGGAAATGTGTTTCCAAAAAAAAAAAAAAAGTCTAATAGGTAAGGCTTATCAAAAGCCTAACCTTTTGAGCACGAAGTAAGGTTTGAAGCTCAATTTTCTTTTATGAGAAGAAGATCATGACTATTGGCTGTGCAAGGCATGAAAACTTGTGGCTGAAAGGTTTAGAGATATTAACAAGGAAGGAAGAACTTGTTTGTATCGATAAGAGGTCATTATTTGAAGTGCTGATCTATTATTAATAGAAAGTGTCATCATCTTGCTGTTTTCTTTTCTCTGCATATGTGGCTTTCAGACTCTATCAATATCTGATATGCGGGATCCAGAAATATCTGCTCTTATAGCAACCAAAATGAAGGAGTTCCATGATCTTGACATGCCTGGTTCAAAGAATGTCAACCTGTGGGATAGGATGGGGTATGTTCTGATCTTTTAGTTTTTTGGAGAAAAGGTTATATGCATCTCAACAGAAAAGCAATTACAGAAGTTTTCCAGAACAGCTCAAACACATATGTATATATATTCTAATGCAGGAATTGGCTCAAAGCAGCTAAGAGTTTATCTACTGTGGAAGAAGCTAAAGCATTTCGTTTGGATGCCATTGAAGAGGAAATCCCTGCGTTGGAAAAATCACTCTATCAGAAACATCAACATATAGGTTTCTGCCACAATGATTTACAGTATGGTAACATCATGATTGACGAAGTGTCTAAGTCAATAACCATAATTGTAAGTTTCTTTTTCTTTTTATTTTTCTGATTAATAATACTATGCATAATTTTCTTATGAGAATTTTAATGGTGAAGCTCTATGTTAAATTTTCTCCCTAATCTATTACCAGATATTTCAGTCATTAATTTAGTTTTATATTAATTCATGTGCAAAGATGATTGACTTTCATTTGTATTTTTTTTAACTTCATTTTTCCTTCCCTCTTGTTTCCTTTATGTAGTCTCCTCTCATTAGGAGTGCATTTACTTTTAGTGCTTTCTACATATTTGAAAAAGTTGGTATTGTGCGTATTATATCTTCAGTCTTGTTAATACATGGGGGGAATGATCAACACATGGTAGGAATCACTAACGTAGTTATATTTTTCGTTTCATCTTTTGCCCAAGCAAAAATCAAAAGGAGCGTAACTCAATTTTACACACTTGTTTACACGTGCTCTAATTTTTAGGTCTGCTGAGAAATATGGATTATGTAGGATAATTTCACCAGTATTTGAATTTTGAAAACCTAGTATTAGTTGAACTTTGTGAACGACATTTCCTACTTGCTTGAGAGCAGATTAATGGAAGTATTACCATTTTAAGGATGCATTCAACTAAGTTTGTATGTGTTATCAGTGCAATTGTTTGTTGTTAACATAAATATGTTTTAGGGCAGTTTTGTTCTATGATGTATTCAACCAAGTTTGTATGACATGCATGTGGAGTTGTGACGCTGCCTGCTTGAATAACTTATAGGACATTAATGGGATGACTAGGGTAGTATGGATTTTCAGTTGAATGAGATCAAGTGAAGGTACTTGTTTCAGGTGAAACTAATATCTGATTGAAATCTATATTATTCTATTACGCCTTTTCTTTATTTTCTTTAATATTATCTGCAATTAATATGTGGAGTTACCTAGTTTGTATTTGTACCTGATCACCACCTGAGTTTGTTTCGTGGAAAGTCCATGGCTTCTGTTCATGAAGAATCATCTTTGTGTGATACCCTTATATGAAAGATATGAAGCCATTACTTGAAAATATGTGTATGAAAGAGAAATTGTGTTGAAGTATTTTGCAATGTCATGACATACTTTTGAATTTGGGATTGCTATGATTACTTTTTGCAATGTCATGATATACTTTCAAATATGGGATTGCTATGATTACTTTTTGCAATGTCATGATATCCTTTCAAAGATGGGATTGCTATGATTACTTAATTGAAGATCACATGAACATGAATGCGATTTTTTTTTACCCTGTATTTAATTTCTAGGATGCTGCAGATGTCTGCATGTAGAAAAAAAAAATCATATTTTCAAGTATGGTTGATATGTATTTGACCTTTCTTTTTTCACTATTACCTTTTTCTGAATGCTTGATAAATGACTGAACTTGATCGAGTTTAATTAGCCATCGTTGATATATATCCTCTATACTCTAATAGGACTATGAGTATGCAAGTTACAATCCTGTCACATATGATATTGCAAATCACTTCTGTGAGATGGCTGCTGACTATCATACAGAAACACCTCATCTATTGGATTACAGTAAATACCCTGGTGTGTGACAATTGAAATTAATTTCTTTCATTTGCTTTATCTGCCTTTTCCTTTTTCTTCTTTTCCCAATGGAAGATACAATCTTTTGACCTGTGTCTCTCAATAGATTTGGAGGAGCGTACACGGTTTGTGCGTGCTTATCTGAGCTCCACAGGTACTAATCTATTCTCCCTGACTATGTAGCACTAAGCCTGCATCTTACACTTATATATCACCTGAATGTGAATTGATACATATAGATCTCCCTTTTTGTGGATTATATTAAACAATTGAGACCAGAGTTATCTTGTTTATTTCTTTATTATTTTTTGTATCAAATGCATTCAGAAAGAAGAATAAGGTGTTTGCATTCTAAAACAATTAGCCAGTAGAAAGTCATTTCATGTAGGCAATTAGATTGGACCTTTTGTTTTCTGTGGCCTTGATGGATGTATTTAGTTAATTTTTAAATAAGCAAGGCAGTTATATTACAAGTTTAATTTCGGTTTACGGATGAAATTGGACTTATTTGAATAGCTGATGTACAGAGTGCTTTGGTTCTATCCATCCTTAGAAATTATTTTACATTGACGCAGGTGGTCAACTCAGTAATGTGGAAGTGGATCAACTACTACAAGATGTTGAGAAGTATACTCTTGCAAGCCATCTCATATGGGGCTTATGGGGAATCATATCGGTAATCTATCTTAACTTTATTCATCTGAATTTACTGCTCTGAAAAATAACCTAGGATGTTTGGATTGCTCAAACCACGCTAAGAAGCAGTCCCTTGGGTAGCTTGTAGATGGTTGGTTTACAGCCACCTTGTTCCATTTTTCAATTATTTTAGAAAAGAGCTTTACTTTGTTTTCCTCAACATAAAATGTCTAAGAGTTCCTTAATTTATTTTTTTTATGGTAATGCATCTTTGGCATAATATCTTGTCAATTGTGGGCAGGCTGCATGCTTATCCTTGCAGGCAGTCTGGATCCAACTTAAATTTGTCTGTTTAATTTCTCAACCTAGGCAATCACCTACTACTTAATTTCTATGACCTTACTTTTTTCCGTTACAATTGTTATCTGTCCAGGAGCATGTGAATGGAATTGATTTTGACTACATTGGATATGCAAGGCAAAGATTTGACCAGTACTGGTTGAGGAAGCCTGAACTGTTGGGCCCTTCTGGTGCCGCCACTGATACTTTGCCTGATGGTAAATAATAATATCTAGAACCTGAATAGCTTTCTCCTTCTTGCCGCACTGTGTAAATATAGTTCTTTCGTGGTTCTGTTTCTTTCTTTCCACTGCAGCTTTGCTGTGTATGTTGTTAAAATTTTTAGTTGATAAGAAGATTTTGGCCAATTTTATGTTGATAGAGAAAATTTGTTTGGTACCATCACTTATTTTCTTTTTTTATAAATTTTGAAAGCATCATCAGATTGTATTTGTTCTTTGTTGGCATTCTTGCACGCAGAAGAGGGTGCAATGTTCTAATATGTTATGAATTTTTTTAGATTCTCAGCACGAGAGAATGCATCCTGATGCAAAAAAATCATGTACGCAAGGTGGTAAATCTCAAAATGACAATGGTATACTGTTCCAATATGTTTGTGATTCTTTTTGATTCTCGGCACTAGACTTTGCATCTTGAATGTAAAAATCATGTACAACGAGGTTTTGAATCTCAAAATCACAATAATTGTTGCTTTTTAGAAATCAGATGTATTAGAGTCTTTTTGTAGCATTAAGAACAGTGGAAGATGAAGATATGAACTTTGCAAGGAGAAAAATGCGAAGTGCTAGGAAGTAATAGTAACTTAACCTCTAATTGCTTGGAGAAGTCTACCGTACTAAGTCTGCAACTCAAAGCTGCAAGCATCTGAACGAGTAAGCAGATGAGCGCGCGAAAAAGTTACAACGTCTAGAGCAAGGCCTGCCTTAAATTTAAAAAAAAAAAAAAAGAAAAAGAGGAAGCCACACAAGACGTCTGGCTCAATTGTGACACTATCGTAAACTTGGGAATAGTTAATTGACTTAGAAAAACAAGGAAGAAGAAGAAGAAGAAGAAGAAGAAGAAGAAGAAGAAGAAGAAGAAGAATAACGAAATTAAAGAGTGTGAGAGAGATAAAAAAAAAATCAGATTGTTTCATAATATTCTAAATAGTTAGGGGCCGCAAAAAATTAAATTTAAATCAATGGCTCGTAACAAAAAATTTTAATGTTTGGGTTTGACTTTTAAAAATTTAGTCACCTATATCATGTTCAATTCTTATGCAACAAGAACTCTAAAATAAGGTTTTATATTTTAGAGTCTAACAACAACTCTAAGGTAGAATTCAAGATTCTAGTTCAAGTTCAGTTTAGTTTTGTTATGGATTGGATTTGTTTTACGAAGGTTTGAATGAGTTAGTGGTTGAAACGTAAACAAAGAGATCAGGGGTGTTTTTGGTATAATATGAACATTTTTGTTCAAGATTATAAGAAAAATTTAGGTTGGGCTATAATTATGAATGTGTCTTAAAATTGGATACGTTTAAAAAAAAAAAACCGACTGAATTTAGGTCTCATTTTCGTACCATGGACATGGTTACAGCGAATCATTAGTATCCACTGAAAAACCCGCCCTAATTCACTGACACCTTCACTGCAACTCCCCACACGCCCGCTCACGCTGTCGCTCCCGCTCTTGCCCCTGCTCCTGCTCCTGCGGCCTCAACCACCGCCCTACACATCAATCTCCGTCTCCCGTCTTTTCTTCGGCATTTTCCGCCGTCGTCCTCACGTTTGCCGTCGCCGTTGTCATCAGGTAACCCAACAACAGGCTCTTTCTAATTGTTTAATGTTTCTCCTTTTCGTATTTTGATAATTAATTCTTTTTTTTGGGTTTTCTTTTTATCAATTTTTATGAATTAATTGCTATTCAATGTACATTATAGTAGATTACTCTATATTCATAATCCTTTGTTGTTTGTTGATTAATCATAGTTTTAAGGTGCATTTTTTTGGGTCATTATTGTTTGTTTAATTTGTTAACGGGATACGAAAGTCTTAGTTTTAAAGATGAAAATGGGATGCTTCTCCATTGGGCACAATTGTGGTTTCCTTGAGTCAATGATTTCGTCAAATTAGCACTTATTTTAAACCAGTTATCAGTTATATTTTCATAGTCTTATAATATGGCTGCCATTTAGATCATTTCTCTAATTTACCTAAATTGTTATGCATGTTTGGTGTCAGAAGCTAAGAAGAGAAAAAGCTCTAGGAAATTGGCGATGGGTCTGATGCAAATAGACGAGCCTCCTAAGGAGTACCAACAGTATGCTAATCTCTCTCTTTTTCACACACACACACACATTTTGGTTTAGTTATCAGTTATTGAATTTTCATTTTCAACTGGAAACGATGTGGCTGATAGTGAGCAATTACTGGACAAGCAAAAGCTTGCTGCTCCTGTGAAATCTGCTGTAGATAAGTTCCAGCTTCTTCCCGAGTTCTTGAAGGTACTCAAAATCCCGTCTATGTTTGTTTTCTGAATTTATTCTTACTATGAGGTTATGTAACTATTGCTATTTTTTATGAAAATTGTTTCTGTTATGGTATCTATAGGTGAGAGGGCTGGTGAAACAACATTTGGACTCATTTAATTACTTTGTTAATACTGGTATAAAGAAGATTATTCGTGCAAATGATCGTATTGTATCTGGAATAGATCCAAATATATTCCTCAGGTAAATGTTTGCTTTGTTGTATTTTAGGTAGTATTTAAAAATTGCAATTGGTTGATCCAAAATGGTAAACTCCAATATTCATGCACTTTTTGTTGTAATTTGATTCATTAGCCACTTTATTGCTTCATTTTTGCTGATTAATTTTAATCAGAAAATTTTGTGCAAGACGATTTGGTAAACTGCAATATTCATGCTTCATCCAAACACTTTGTTCAATTCTATGAATTTACTTGTTATTTGTTGAATTTTTTAATTCGTCCAGTCAACTTTTTGTCATTATTCTTAATGCAGGTTTAAAGATGTTAGAATTGGTCAGCCCTCTGTGACTGTGGATGGAGTTAGTGAAAAACTTACTCCTCACATGTGTCGCTTATCTGATATGACGTATGTACTCATGTTGTAATATGCACAACTACCTATGATAGAATTTATGTTTTTGTAAATTCATGGATTATATGTCCTTTATATTTTAAATTGTATTGATACATGCAAGTTTTTGTCTCATGGATATGTTGTATGTTCAGTTATGCTGCTCCAATATTGGTCAATATTGAATATATTCAAGGAAGTCATGCTGAAAAAATCATCATGGAGAAGGTATTTAGTGAATACAGTGACATTTTTGATTGATGTAGGCGGAAGGTACTTTGGTTATTGTGTTTTTTTTTAACTTGCAGAATGATGTTGTCATTGGAAGAATGCCTATCATGTTGCGGAGTCGTTGCTGTGTTTTATATGGAAAAGATGAAGCTGAGCTTGGAAGACTTGGTATTTCTGCATAAAAATTTCGTGGCTTGTTTGTTCTCTTTTGTCCATGCTTCCTAATTCAATGTTGCATGATTATTATTATTGCATTTGCCCTTGACTTTAGGTGAGTGCCCTCTTGATCCTGGAGGATATTTCATCATTAAAGGAACTGAGAAGGTAATATTTCCATTATGCTCCCAAATCATGGGAAGAAAAGAAAGTAATGATTGAGTCAGAGCTACCTATTTATGATTTCGCTATGTATGCAGCAGAACATATTAATGAATGATTCATGGATCTAGAATTGTATGCAATATTAGGTGTCAAATGTATGACAAAAGCTTTTAATGAAAGTCGAGCAACCAATTCTTAAATGAGTTCAATTTTGATCGACATGATCTGTTAAATGAAAACTGTGATTAGATTATTATATGGTATTATCTAATATTTGGGATGACACCCTTATGGAGATGATGCCCACTCTTGTTAAATGTTGGCTCAAAGTGTTCTGTTGTTGATGTTGGGGAAACATTTATTCTCATGCCCTCAAGTTCTTATTTTATAATTATAAAATTATCTTTTCTCCTCTACAATTGCATGGAATGATTTATGGGTGGAATCAAATATGCAAACATTTACAAACAAAAGTATTCAATTTCTGGGGAAAAACTAATACAGTACACTACTTTCATTAGTGTACTTAAAAGAGTGATCAAACTCAGTAGAGGCCTCTAGTAAAGATTATGCTATGAGTTTTGAAATGTTTCAATTGTAAAGATCCTGCATTGTGGAAGAACAGACCCATTTATTTTTGTATTTTTATTGGATTTGATCTTCTTGGAAGTTCTCATCTTTCCTTGATGCTGATGAAATGTTGGAACTGTTTGGGAGTTGGTAACAATCCATTTTTAAACACCCACCACCCGAATTATTCTTTTATTTTTAGTTTCCAAACTTACTCTGTATATAATTTTGATGTATAGAATGAGTTCTCTGAACACAAGGCTACTTGGTCAATGTGGCTTCAGCAATATGTTGAGTGAAACTTTAGCCGATAGGAAAGGATTCAATAACCTAACAAAAGCTAAAAATGATGCAGTTGTCTATGTGCATGTTTTTGTTCCTTTCACTTCAGTGCAATGCATTGAGGCCCTTCAATTCTCTGAGTTTTATTTTATACCATTGTGTATATAAGATATATTATTTCTTATACACATGTGATATTGTATTGCATCAGCCTTAATGTTAAGCCACCTTTTTCAGTTTACATTTCACTCTAGGATTTCATCCCTGATATTTCCATATCAGCTGTTGAACTTTGTGATTTTTACTTAGCTTGGGTTCAATAATATAGTTTCATTAACATTCTATTCTTAAATGTTTCTTTTCGCTTAATGCTTGTTGCTTTCTTTCATATATTCTAGTTATTAGCTTATAGTTTCATTAACATTCTATTCTTAAATGTTTCTTTTCGCTTAATGCTTGTTGCTTTCTTTCATATATTCTAGTTATTAGCTTGTACTCATGTTACGTATCTTTTTTAGGTGCTATTAATACAAGAACAACTTTCAAAGAACAGAATAATTATTGATACTGACAAGAAGGGAAAGTGAGTAATTTTTTGATATCTTTCTGGTTTTTCCTACTATACTTTTTGATTATTCGTTCATCACGTTTCACTTGTTGATTGGATATATCCATCCATGTCTTTCTCTCTTTATGTTCCGTCTTACTATTTTCATTCCTTACATTTTTGATTGTGCTGATTACATGAGATATCTTGGCTGGAACTTACAATCACCCAGGTCGTCTTTGTTAAACAACAAAATCAAACATTTAATTGAGACATGCTGCAAACTTATGATGGTTAAAAAGTAGAAAATTCCTGTCAAATTCTACCCTTCGATTCATCTTGAGAATACAAACTACTTAACACCCTTCCAATTGTGCTTAGTAAAGAAAAAAGAATTGTCCTGAAATTCTTTTGAAAATGAGGTCCACATAGATGAAGAAATGGGGTTATAACAGAGATACCACAAAAAAATAAAGGGTTTGATTCCATAAGCAGCGGACATCTTCCTCTTTTTTCCTTTGAAAATTCAGCTATTTCTTTCTTTCCTAATCACTCACAGAAGTGCTATCCTGAAGCAAAACCATTCTCTTTAAGAAGATGAATACAAGGACTGGGAGCTACTGACAAAATTTTGTGTTCCTTAGATAACTTTGGTCGCAAAATAGAAGCTATTGGGCAATGAAAGAAAATATGGGCTGCTGTGTGCTCACCGATTTTTTTTACAAAAGGCATCTCAATGGGGAGAGGAACATCATTGAATGACTTCTTGTATGATGCAGCTGTCTATTTACTGATCTGTTTTGGATGCTTGTGATATGTTTTCAGTATAAATGCATCTGTTACAAGTAGCACAGAGACAGTAAAAAGCAAAACAGTTATTCAAATGGAGAAGGAGAAGATTTATTTACTTCTCAATCAATTTACAAAAAAGGTTTGTTGCCACACTATATACCGTTTGTATTAAAATTTCCTTTTCCCATGAATTTCTTGTCACCCTCTTTACAGTATTTATATGGCTGGTTTCTTATTATAATTTATTTTTCGCAGATTCCCATAATGGTTGTCATGAAGGCTATGGGGATGGAAAGTGACCAAGAGGTGGTACAAATGGTTGGAAGAGATCCTCGATTTAGTGCCTTACTTTTGCCTTCAATTGAGGTAATCAGTCAAGGAGTCAACATCGTTTGTTTTATGCTTTTATACTAATAGCATAAAAAAGATTTTGATTTAAGATTGCATGAAAACTTGGGTTTACAGTATTGCTATTATCAAGATTGACTGGGCATTGGAAACCTAGACCCTTAGAACGAATCTATTGCTTTGATGTTTGTAGTTTTTACATTGTTTACTTTGCAGTTGGTAGTGATTTAGTAGTAAAAAGTGTTTGCAGTTGAATGTACAGCCTGGAATTTGTGGGATGTGTAGCATTTGAAATATTGGAATGTCTGACATGTTTTTAGCACTTCATTCAGGAGTTAGAAATTTTGATCTGATTATATTTCTTGACAGCTCATGAAGCAAGCGATGCTTGCTTGTTGACCTCTTACTGTTACCTAGCAAGATCACACAACTGGCCTTGTTTACATCAGAAGCTGATTTGGTACACTATGCCACTAAGGTGTACAAAATTAATAGAGGAAGAAAAGCAAAATTCGTTGACACACAACAATTCTATTTCACTGTCATATAGGTTTCTTTTAGGGGGTTTCCCTTACAAAACTCTTGTTTTTTTCCTTGTTATTGTCCTAACATGGTGTTTCACTGGACTTCCAAGGTCAGGACGACTCTTTTGGATGGGGTGGAAGCTCTCATACATTTATTTTTCACATTTTTAATGCATTTTTGCCTACCCAAAATGAAAAAAAATGTCTGAACAAACTTGATGAAATATTCATGAAACCAGTTGTTTTCTTGTGTGCATTGTTAGAGATCTGCGGTACATAAAACTTGAAAAACCTAATTTCATCAGGTAAAAGATATGTCATTAAAAGTTGGTATTATTGAGCAAAGATTTATATAAAAGTCGGTTACTTTTTATGCTGTTGAATAGACAGAAGTTTATCACTCAGATAAATAAATGATATACCATCAATGAACAAATATTATATATTTATATATTTTGTGCCTTCTAATATCTGGGAAAGTTCCCTTTTCCTCCTGCACCTTCTTCTTCTTCTTCATTTCTTTTTTATTTTTTCAGAAACAAGGTGCTTTTAACCAAATTTAAGAGAATTTCAGCAAGTTAATAATGCAAAATCTTAAGATATACTTCTTTTGTAACATTTTTCTTTTCCTTTTTAACCAAAAGTTGATTTGCAATGAATGGTTTGATATCTCACATTATTTAAAATGATGATAACTTGTATATATAAAAATATATATCGATACGAACTGAAAATTGTTTAAAATAATGAATAAAAAAGAAGTTAAGTCTGTGTTGTGGACTGATTGTCATAAGATCATCCAAAACCCCAGTGGGGAAACCAAAAACTATACAAAAAACTTTCTTGAGATTTAGGCTTGGTAACAAAAACTTGTATTTATTTAATACCATCTGTAATTATTGTCTCTTCTTATTTAGTGCTTTTGAATTCGTTTCCTTAGAAACATAGTGTTTGAAGAGCTGCTGAACTCTCTTCCTTAATTTCTTTGATTGACAATTGCTTTTTTCATTCTTTAAATATGAAATTAGACATCGGGGACTTGAACAGTTAAGACTTGTTTGTTGCAAATCTCTTTTTCAATGGTTTATTGATAATTTTGGCTGGCCATTTTTGACCCATCTTGATGATCTGGGGTACCTAGTGAAGTACTGGTTCTTGCTTTGGCTATTGCTCATAGAAATAAATACTTGGTGATCATCTGGTTTAATAAGGGAGGTTTTATATTGTGTTACTTCATTGGTGTCTTGTATGAAAGGAGGCAAAAAGTGCTCATCGTCTTTTTCTTAATTGTTTTATTGCCTTGATACTGTGTTTGATATTTCGAGTTCCTGCATTTATTTGTTCACTAACAAGCATAGTTCTTTAGATCAAGGGAAAAAACTATTGTGTCTTTGCTTTTCCCATGTTAATCTTACAATTTGGGCCTTAAAATTTGTTTTGCCTTTCAAATGCATGTTATCTTCCTCTTTTAGCATTATTCTTATATCTATCATATGTTGCTTTAATTTTAGGAATGTGCAAGCCTGGATTTATATACACAGCCGAAAGCCTTGGAATATCTGGAGGGAAAGGTGCGATGCTCTTGTAAATTCATACACTTCTGAATCTTTTTATTTTCATGAAGCTGTTGAATTTTCCATTAATCCTAAACACTTGTGTAGGTAGGAAATGAATCAGTAACAATGTTTAAACTTAAACACATTGCCTCACGTACATGGCATAATTAAATTAAATAGACTTGTTATTTGGTTTTAGGAGGAAAGGAATACAAATATAAGAGTAGATTTAAACACAGACCTTTCATATTATAATGTAACAAATAGCAATTTCAAGGTTTTAGTGATTACTTTAATAATTAATCATGATTCAAACATATAATCCAAAATTTTACAGTTGAAGAGAAGATCTTCAACAGTAAATTTGATGTTGAATTTTGAGGTGGTATGATTAAGATTACTAAAAGGAACCATATAGTTATTGTATGTCGAAGATTGATTTGGATAGTGGTCCATGGTTGGGAGATAATATCATTCATTACAATTTCTCTGAATGTTGGCTCAAGCCAATTGATAATAAGATTATCGATGCAAAATTTATTTGCCTTGTTCCTAAGCAAACAGACTCTTTAAAAATTAGGCATTTCAAGCCAATTTGCTTTATTCTACTGTCTAAATTAATTGCTAAGGTGCAATCTCTTTGAGTTAGAGTAGTCTTCTTGGATATGTTCTTTTTGGTCTCGATTGGCTTTTGTTAAGGGGAGGCAAATTCCTGATGCATCATTGATAGCTAATGCATGAGTGTAGCATGTAAAGGAAGGCCAGTCATGTTCTTAAACTACATTTCGAAAAAGCTTATGCGCTTGTTGATTGTTGTTTTCTTTACATTATTCTCCAAGTTAAGGGCATTGGGTAGATTTTTTCCCCTGCATTGAGTTTCTTGCTTTTCTTTGTGGACAGCTGGTCCACGTCACAGATATACCAATTTTTCATCCTTAATGCAATTTTTAGTTGCTTAAAAGGAAACAGGAATTCTAAGAATCTTCTTTATTTGTCATTTTGGAAACTTGGGAAGCACTAATGTTGAATTGTATAGGTGAATGGACAAAGGCTCATTTGTTCCATCAACTTTTTTTAAAATTGATTCACCTTACCAATTTGTACTTTCTTTTTGATAGTAATAGAAATTATACCTTTTTTTTTTAAAAGAAAGTAACAGAATGGAGAGATTTGAATAAAATATAATCAATCTAGTTTTGATACTGTGTTGAGTAATCACTGTTCCCGAAAACTTAAGCTTGTGAAGAAGGATCCAACAATAGTATTTTAACTCAAACAGAATCTATATTATTTTAAAAAAAAGGAGCCCACCACAAATGGTTGATGGATCCTCTGGTGGTGTTATATGCATGATGTGATGGATGAGTGTTTTAGTCTTTTCCATATGTTCATTTACTGTTGTTTTCATTATGCTCATTACTTTGTAAAATACAAAACCTTTGGTTCATTTATTTATCGGTGTCCATATTGCAGGTGAAAAGGTCTACATTTGGTAGTCCACCATCCGATAAGGTTCTCTCTCTTTCTTTTCTTGTGTGAAGTCATTTCCGGTTACTTATCTAAGCATTACTTTTGGTACTGGGCTCTGCTAATGAATCTTTTTCAACCTTATTCTGCTTTATTCATAGCATTTTGCTCTCAAGTTGTGAAGTTATGTCATGTTATCAGGAAGAATAAATATTGTTCTTTTTGGTTCGAAGAATTTTTGCTTGCTTTCACGAGTTTAACAGCAGCTATTCTTGACATTTAATAGGAAGGGAGAGCTTTGCCTATTCTTCGTGATGTTTTTCTTGCTAATGTTCCCGTAAGTTCTGTTCTGATCTCTATTTAAGACACTTTACAACTTCGAAAGTTTTTCATAGATTATCTCTTTCTCTTAGGTACGTAACAACAATTTTCGTCCGAAATGTATATATGTTGCTGTAATGATACGAAGGATGATGGACGCAATGTTAAATAAGGATGCAATGGATGACAAGGTAATTTATTTAACAACATGGACGAATAAGAATTTTTCTTTTCTCTTTTATTATTGTTATTATTATTAAAGGAGTGCTAATCGCAGCCACCCAAGTGAGTGTGTTGGTTGGCAGTTGCTCTCTTCTTGCAACAAGTGTGTACAATTTTGTTTTACAATGTTTCCAGTCTTAATGCAATGAAAGACCATACTCTTATTTTTAGTTATAGGAATGCCATTTTAAGTATCTTAAGATTACAAAATTACCTTTTCTTAAGAAACGATTGACCATTGACAGCTGAAAAACCACAACTAGCCCATTTATAGTATCAGAATTTACTACAGAACAAAATCCAACAACTCAGATGTAAATTGTCCTGAAACTGGAGTAAATCTCTCTAGCCAAAGTCTTTGCCTAGAAGATAAAACTGCTAGGAGCTCCACCATAATAGCAACCAAACCATCTAATCTGTCCTCTGCCTTTTCTTTGGATCATCATGATTGGATTGAAATGTAAAGTGACACTTTCACACTAATAGAGAAGTTTTAATTAAATATTTTAATGTTAATTTACACATTATATGTTTTTGTATTAATTTACACACGCACGCGCGCATGTACACACATGCACACGCGCACAAATATTTATGTTGATAATCAAACTAAATAAAATTGATAATCAAATATTTATTTGATATACATACATACACGCGTACATATGTATGTATGACATAAATATTTGATTATCAATTTTATTTAGTTTGAGATATGTTTCACTTTATATTGGGTAATTTATTTTGATTGCTATTTTAAATATTAAATTTGTTTTAATTTAAATTAGTTTTAAGAAGGATGAGTAAAATATTATAATTCATAATATAATAGATTAAAATTTGAAATATATTATGATGGATAAATGCCATAATTTTTAAATTAGTATTTAGATTGCATTAAGTTTTATAATGTGTTTACATTATCTGCTAATAGAATTTTAACATTTTTAGTATGAATAATCCAATTTATTCCAAGATTGTACTAAATACAATGGATTGGTATATATAATCGTATCAAATCCAGTCTAAAGAAACTAATCTAGTCCAGTTTGATGTGTAAAAGGCATCTCTAGCATATGGGTGCATACAAGTGAAATTTCTTGACACATATAGTGATGAAAAGAAAAATTGTGACACTCACTGATATAGAAGTCAATCATATTGTTTATTGTCAATATATCATCAAAAGATCTTTGGAACCAATTTTAACATGGAATGGATATTTCCTTATTGCCAAGGGTGCTTGCTACCTATGATAAAGTGGCTTCTTGACAATGCACAGATGCCTTTTTTTCGTCAGGGGCTCATGATTCCAACACCTTTCGCTGTCATGCATTTTTAATATAAAAAAGGAAAACGCAAATGGACTTATTATGAGGCAAAGTAGCTTAGGTGTCTTTCAGATTAGTTAGGTATTTCCTGCATATACTTTCGTGAGGTGAAGTTTAACTAAGACATTCATGCTCACACTTATATTTGTAGAGATCACACAGCAAGTTGGAAATTTCAGTGGTAGTAATAATGTGTTTTTGTGTGTTTGAGCGTTCTTGTGTGTGCATGTATTTGCATGTGCAGATCACAAATGATGTTTTTATTTCCTTAATAGGATTATGTGGGAAATAAACGGTTGGAGTTATCAGGCCAGTTAGTATCATTGCTCTTTGAGGTATGTTTTAGTTACATTTGGGAACAGTATACCTCATCACCAATTGGTTCTTTAATTTTTTTCCCCTTTTTTTTTCCTAACATGGACATTTTCTTGTAGGATTTGTTCAAGACAATGATTAGTGAGGTTAAGAAGACCGTAGATATGGTCCTATCAAAGCCTAGCCGATCTAGCAAACTTGATCTTTCTACAGTAAGTGGGAGATATAAACTGTGTTTTATTATCCATATATACAAAACTTGTGTTTAATCAGACAACTATATTTTACTTTGAAAAGTAAGGATCTTACTGCTGCTTTGTGTGCTTGAAATTCCTCTTCTCATATTCTTTGTGTAACACAAATGTTGTGCAAAATGTTCAACAGCCCAACCAATGAAAAACAGTAGACAAATAAGTATGTAGATAGAGAGAGAGTTTTGTTCATATCCAATAGAATTGGAACATATTAAATATTTGATATCATAGGCTTTGACCTATATTCTGAGCCATTCATATTTTTATGTTCTTAGCTAAATACAAGAGAGAGTCAAATTTGGGGACAGTGGAATCTCTATCTTAGTGTAACTTTATTTTTCAATGAGCAACTTCACTTGAGCTGTCCCTCTGTCTCTCAAGCAAAGTAGATAGGTTTCTAGAACCAACTGTGAGCTTATACTTAGTATGTCTCAATGACAGTTTTTTTAAACAGATTGTGCTGCCAAACTATAATGATAAACCACCAGAAATGTTCCAACTTTAGTGGTTTCTTTATTGTTATTGGCATTGGGAAGTCTATCTATTTAACTGAGTTGTTGCATTCATGCAGTTCATGATGCATAATGCTGTTGAATTTTTACTTTCAAATCACTCTGCCATGTTTCTGAATTCTTTTGTCCCATAACAAACGCTTAGATTCTTTCTAAAGTAAAATACTCACTGTTATTGTGTTTTTGCTCCTCTTTTTTTTTTTTTTTTAAATTCTAGTTTATTACTAAAGAGAGTATCACTATCGGTCTAGAGAGGACCCTTTCTACTGGCAACTTTGATGTCAAGCGGTTCAAAATGCACCGGAAAGGCATGACACAGGTTTGATTGTATTGTCTTCATTCATATTAATCTTTCTTTTGCATATGCTCTCTTTGTTGGGTGTTCATATAGCAAAACTGATGGAAAATCTTTTATTCTAAGGTGCTGGCTAGGCTATCCTTCATTGGGACTTTGGGCCACATGACAAGAATCTCACCACAATTTGAAAAATCCAGGAAAGTTAGTGGACCAAGAGCCTTGCAACCTAGCCAGGTATTCATTATGTCATTTCTTTGCATTAAAAAGGTTTCCACATTTCAATGCTTGCTATGTGCTTGTTTAGGATTTTGTAGTCGTGATAACGAATAATATTTCTGTGTTCTGTAACCTCTGTCACAGTGGGGTATGCTTTGCCCCTGTGATACTCCAGAAGGTGAAGCGTGTGGGCTGGTTAAAAATTTGGCACTAATGACTCATGTCACAACTGATGACGAGGAGGGTCCATTAATTTCTCTGGTATGTATTCATTTGCATAAAATTCAATTTACTTGTGAAAGTGTTGATTCATATTGTCGTGTTATGTATGGTGCCGGTAATTCCTCTTCATACATCTTATGTGAAGGTAATATACACTATTATCAAAATGATTTGAAGCTGGTCCATGAATTTGGTCTTTTATGAGAATATCATCCATCAACTACTTGTTTTGCTACTGTGTAGTAACATGATTTTTGCCAAAATCTAAAATCACAAAAATTCTCTCTTTGAAGTAATTGATAAGTGCAGGTTCCTGTGCAGTAACATCTGCATTCCTTTTCTTTGCAAACTGAAATCTTTTCTGTCATTTGAGTTCCAAAAGCCCAACTTGTTATTCCTTCCCTTAACCATGCCTTTATGTGCTTTTGGCCATGCTTGAATTGTTTATTCTTAACACTTGATATAGCTGTGTTCTCTTTTCAGTACATATTACAAATGTGATTATGGTTCTAGCTTCTACTTTTTATGTTTAATGTCTATTTTATTTGTAAATTTGTTGGAGTGCATTTGCCCCATATTGTATATTTGTTCACAATTGTATACTCATGCAAAAGAAAACATGAGATAGAAAAGAACAGGAGCTAACAGTTGGATGGTTGGCAATATGTGATGTTTTCTCTACTTAATGCTGATAGATACTTCTGCTTTAAAGTCAATGGGAAAAGAAAAATTGTTTTATATATGCCCTTGTACATTTCACATGCATGCCAATATGTTTTATTGCTGCAACAGTGCTACTGCTTGGGTGTTGAGGACTTGGAACTACTCTCTGGAGAAGAGCTTCACAATCCAAATTCATTTTTGGTTATATTTAATGGGCTTATTCTTGGCAAGCATAGGAGACCACAGGTATTTATGATGGTTCCATTAATGTATACAATGATACAGGTGTAGAGTAACAACTTAAGTAGGAAGTTGCATATGTATGATGAACTCATCCCTCTTTCAATATTTCTTTCTCTTGTTTAGCGTTTTGCTGATGCCATGAGAAAACTTCGTAGAGCCGGCAAAATTGGCGAGTTTGTTAGTGTGTTTGTAAATGAGAAGCAGGTGAATTCTTCCTTCACTTCAATTTTACTTGCTCATACATTTGGTGATTTGTTTTCTTTTATAATAAAATACTAATTCAAATATTTTTACGTGGAGAAATTTACGATTGAGTATAGTTTTCGGTTTAACTCGCAACCTTGTGGAACAAGACCAACCAGTTCGGTTCTCAAACTAAAATCAATTTATTTTAGTCCGGTTTTGGTATTAGATTATTAATAACCTATTTATTTCTATTTAGTTCCAATTCTGTAGGATGGAGAATCGGAACCGAACCAAGAAAAGAAATTAAAAACCAATTCATGCACCAAGATTCGAACACAAGACCTCTCATTAAACATATATGTTTCTTATTATTTTGCGACACATTTATGTTGTAGAGTTTATTCATAAGTTTTATTTAAATTAATTTTGCATCAAAACAAATAACATTCAATAAATTATTTAATTAATAAAACAAATGATATAGTTATTAAAGGCCCAAGGTGCATCAAGGTGCCAAGGGGTCTTGGAGCCTAAGTGCAAGGTGCAAAGCGTAGGTGTGCGCTTGAAGAAGGTGAGGTGCAAAATAAATCAAATAAGATAATTAATCATATATAAGACCCTTTCTCATATCAATAATATACAAGAAGACAATTACTCATTAATAACATAAAATAGTAAACATTCTAATGGAAAAAGTTTTAAAAACTATGAAAAGTCTTATAAATCATAATGTGTGATCATATTTCAAGTTTTAACTAAATGAAAATATTTCATTTTATAGCTATAAAGCAACTTCTCATTATCTAAAGTAACATTATCTTCTTTCTCATCAATATACTTCTTTTCTTCACTTCCTATGCTGCCTTCTTCTTCTTCTTCTTCTTCTTCTTCTTCATCCTCTTTATACTCCTCTGCCTCAAAATCACTCTCTTCTTCATCTCTAAGTATTAGAAGAGTATTAACCCTCAAATTAAAAGATATTGCTTTTGCTTTTCCCTTGTCTTTTCCTTTGTCTTAGCACTTAAAGCATAAACATTTTTATCTTTTATTTTAGGAACCAGTTTTATTGAGGGTAGGTTCTGGTTTCGAGTGAAATCGAAATCGAACCTTGATATGCTTGCCCTTAGAGAAAATTTGTTTTCCAGATGGTGAAAATGCTTTATCTTGTCCATTTTCCCTTTTTGAAACTTAAAGCTGGAGCAAGAAGATGTGAAAACACAAATTGTAGGGATTTGTGGCCTTCTATTTTTATTTTTTAAATAATAATAATAATAATATTGACAAGCATTTGTTTTTGGGGTGCATTGAATATTGTTATCTACCTTTTGTAAGATGTTGGTCTCTAAGTTCCAAGTACATGAAGTTTAGGTTAGGTAAATTTTTTACATTTTGGCTTATTTGAGGGAGATTGGGCTCTGAAATATTTAGGTCTTCCCTAATCCTATGTCTTTAAGTTTTTGGATCCACTGGTGGAGAAAGTTGAAAAGAGATGGGGTTTGAAAGAGTTTCGTCCAGAGGAAGCAAGTTCACGTTAATTAATTTCATCTTATCTGCTCTCCTATATATATATCCTCTTGTTGTTCGAAATTTGTTATGGGGTCCCTAAAATATTAGAAAGATTGATGAGAGACTTTTTGTAGGGAAGTTTTGGTGATGGTAATGGTTCCCATTTTATCACGTGGAAAATTGTTACTTTGGCAAAAAGAAAGGCAGTTTACAAAAACAGTTAGTTGGCTATAACCAATGTATGTGTGCCCCCCTTTCCAAAGGGTATCTAATACCTTTTGTATGACAGGGGGTTGCATTTTAGCTTAATGTTGATATTGGCTATTTATAATGAGTGATGTTGGTGGAGACATGGCCAATTGCAATTATATGTATAAGAATGCAAGTTGGTGACATTAGTAATTTTTTGAAGACAAAATATTGTCTCAGACATTTATTTGAAGCTTTTGCACGATTTATTATTCAAATGTAAAGTGTAAACATTGCCTTTATTGTGAACATTTTATTATACTGGCATTTGTCATTTACAAGTAGTATCATGACTGTAACATTGCACCATTATGGTTTTGGCCTTTTTTCTTTCCATAGTAAATCTTCATACTCAGTGAACTGCTAATCTCAAGAAATCTGATGTTTGTCAGCGATGCGTTTACATTGCTTCTGACGGAGGCCGTGTTTGTCGTCCACTAGTCATTGCTGACAAGGGCATATCTAGGATCAAAGAGCACCATATGAAGGAGTTGTTGGTGGGTGTCATTTATACTGCCATTTCAAAAAGGAATTATTGTTGTATCCAAATTGATATAGTTTTGTTGTTCTTTAAGGATGGAGTCCGCACTTTTGATGACTTTTTACGTGAGGGGCTGATTGAGTATCTGGATGTTAATGAGGAAAACAATGCTCTGGTTTGTTTCAAATCTAAGAATTTCTGAAGACTCTTTTTTTTTTTAATGACATTGTATGTGATAGACAATGATTCTTGGTTGCTGGTTTTATGTTTAATAGATTGCTTTATATGAAGGAGAGGCCACACCTGATACAACCCATATTGAAATTGAGCCTTTCACAATCTTAGGTGTTTGTGCTGGGTTAATCCCATATCCCCATCATAATCAATCACCAAGAAATACCTATCAGGTTCGTCTGCTAAATTTTATGGTATCTTAAATTCTGCATTTCCAGTTGTGACATTTCATTGTTTTTATTATATGTAGTGTGCCATGGGGAAGCAAGCTATGGGAAATATAGCATATAATGAGGTAAGTGGTTTTATTCCTTAGTTAAGAGACATTTCTCTGATTAGTAGTCATATTCTCTCCTTTTTGTTGTACCTTGCTGATTGTATTGTGGGGTTGCACTTTCTTTTCAAAAATATTTTCACCCCCTGAATACTCGCATTTTGGAAGATAATCTATTTCTTTGTCTATCAGTAATAGCCAAAAGTCCTTTCTGAAAATTTCAAAAAATCTCCAATATCTGCTATTTTGTGTATCTTCAATTGTTCTTCCAACCAAGGAATACCTATCTTTTCAATCTTCTTACATAACTCCTTAGCCTGTAGTCTTCATTAGTCTTCCTCCAGATTCATCATCTCTTGTTCAATTTCAGAGTCCATAGGTAGATGCTTGTGAATCATCCTTTCACGATTTACAAGATACTCTTTTGGTTGCTAAGAGAACAAAATTGTTATTGTTTCTACAGAGAGAAAAAGAAATAGCCATCTTTGTCTCCTACTGGAATAGTGTGGTATTGACTACTAACTCAATTTATTAGATCTATAAACGAATCAAAACAATGCATGCCAAGAAGTTCATTGAATTATATATTTTCTTTGTAAAGAACAAATGCATTTTTCCCAAAGTTTTATCAGAAAACTAAAACGAGAACCCAAATTCTCAGAGTTCAGATGTTTCTGGTTTCCAACCTGATGCTGCTGCTTTTGATTTATGTTGTCTTTGCGTGAGTTTAGTTAATTATTCTTGTGTGTTGTTTTTCCTTTTTGGCATGATTGCTAGTGAACTAAAGCTCCTGTTTGATTTAGTTATACACACGCTAAACCATCAACATAAACAGGATAGGTGTTACTTTTATGTTCTATTGTCAATATCTTTTTATTTGCTTGCATGAGTGCAACTAATCATTTTTCATTTAATAGTCTGTTCTGTCATTATTTAATATTTATGCTGTGGATGTGGAGCTCATATATATCACTTTTATTGGTCTATCTGTGAATTCTCATGAATAAATTATTTTGGCTGGCTATATAATCCTCTCATGATCGTGCAGTTATGTCGGATGGACACATTGCTTTACCTCTTGGTGTATCCTCAACGACCTTTACTGACAACGAGGACAATTGAACTGGTCAGTATGCTGTATTTTGGATTTTGCAAGCAATATGGACTGTAAGTTGATAATTTTTCTATTATCAGGTTGGATATGACAAGCTTGGAGCAGGCCAGAATGCAACTGTTGCTGTCATGAGTTATAGTGGCTATGACATAGAGGATGCAATAGTCATGAACAAGTCATCTCTAGATCGTGGTTTTGGTCGCTGTATTGTTATGAAAAAGTATACAACATCTTCCTTACCTAATTGACATCCTTTCTTTTTCTTTCTTGCCAAAGTATGCTATGATATTTGTAGCTTCTTAGAACAGATGTTATTTATTTAACAGGTATTCAGCCATCAATCAGAAGTATGGGAATAATACAGCAGACAGAATACTAAGGCCAGATAGAACTGGTCCTGGTGCTGAAAGGATGCAGGTAATGTACATCATTCTGATCTTCTTGCATATCACCGGTGAGCAATGGATGATTTTGACTACAATAACTTATGGCTATCAGCTCAATCACAAGCGCCACATGCAAAGATAATAAAACACACAACTGAACACCATTCTAAAAATATTTCTCTTTTCTGTTACCATTTACTCCAGTGTTATATTGTTTATTTTCCTTACATATATATATTTTTTGTAGATACTGGATGAAGATGGACTTGCTGCTCCAGGGGAAATTATTAGACCGAATGACATCTATGTCAATAAAGAGTCCCCTATGGACACAAGAGGTTCTACTGTATCTCCAATGGGACAATCAGATTGGTCAGTTCTTTGTTTCTGTGGAAAATGTTATATTGCTGTTCTGCTGATATTAATATTGCTGGCAGTTTTGCAATCTGCAGTAAATATAGGTCCACCAGACAAACGTACAAAGGTCCGGATGGGGAGACCTGTGTAGTGGATAGAGTTGCTCTTTGTTCTGATAAGAATGGTGATTTATGTATCAAGTTTATAATTCGCCATACTCGTAGACCAGAGGTAAGTACCTCTTTGGCATGATAGCAAAAGAGTATTTTTTTTATCTTTTATCTCAATCGCTTGTTGACTTTTTGTTACACAAATTTACTCAGGTTGGAGACAAATTCAGTAGTAGACATGGGCAGAAAGGTGTCTGTGGAACTATAATTGAACAGGAAGATTTTCCATTTTCTGAACGTGGCATTTGCCCTGATTTGATTATGAATCCTCATGGATTTCCAAGGTAATAATTTTGGCTTTTACTGCAATTTGTTACCGGTGTTATCCATATATTAATATTATATTTACGCAAACTGTGGGAAAGGAAAGAAGTCAAGTTTTCTAGAATGTAAATATATGTTGTCATTCATATATAACCAATGAGTATATGAAAAATGATTATAAACACAAGGGTGGATGGGGTGTTCACAATGATAAACAAAAGGAGAAAATCTGGGGAGGGGAGCAATCAACACAAAATCTATCCATGAACCCAATGGGTATCCAACTATCTTGTAAACAAAAAGAATCTATAAAAAATAAACCAGAACCCCTTTCCAGTTGAGATATATGAAAAATAGTGAACAAAGACCTTTGCAACGGAAGTCCAAAGTGATGCAAAACATCTGAAATCTATGACCATCTATGCTTTCTTCCCTTTTCTTCCCAGAAATATGGTTATTTGTTTTGCCTTAACAACCATAAAAGAGCTTAATGGCACAACTTCAAAGAGCTTTGACTTTTTCCATTTTTGAATGGAAATTCGAATTACATGAACTCAGTATTGCCCCATGAAATTTTGTCATATTTGCCCACCCTACCCATAACCTTAAAGTCACATAAAAGAAGGGGAATTGATTCCTACACATCGTGCACCAAGATGGCCAAGGACACATTGTTGGAAATGGATACTTGTTTGGGACCGTTGATTTTTCCTTGAGCTAAATCCCACAAAATGATTTGAAATTTTGGAATGCTTCCTTTTCTGTGTCTATTAATACACATCATTTTGGTTGAGTTCAGTAACTTTTTTGTGCCTATCACTGTACATTTTTTTTTAAATTGTTAAAAAATATTATTTAATTTCACTGTTCTTTAATTGTTAAAGCTCTCAAAATGTATGTTAATTAATTGATATTCTTTTGCTTTTTCCAGTCGGATGACAGTAGGTAAGATGATAGAGCTGCTGGGAGGTAAAGCCGGCATCTCGTGTGGTAGATTTCATTATGGTAGTGCCTTCGGAGAACCGAGTGGCCATGCAGACACGGTTGATGCTATTAGGTACTTGATTCCTTTTCCATTTTAACTTTTTTCTCTCTCTGAATTCTTATTGACCATTTGGAATTTTATTTTACCAATTCTTTTTTTTTTTCTCGTTCTATGACAGTGAAACCCTTGTGAAGCATGGCTTTAGCTACAGTGGCAAGGACATGATTTATTCGGGTTTGTTATTTATAATCCTGGCTGGATACAGCCTCCTTAATGGATTATGTTAAGGATAAACCATAAACCATTTTGAATCCTGCCAAAAGTTTATGATTGCTTTGGCTATAAGAACAGAATAAGACTCTGTCTATGTGAGTGTTTGCTGGGAAATTATCCTGATAACTTCAATTTTTCTTCAGGTATCACGGGTTGCCCACTGCAAGCATACATTTTCATGGGCCCAATTTACTACCAAAAGTTGAAACATATGGTACATTTCCATCATTTCTATTGCACTATTTTCAGTCTTTTTCATCTCCATATCTGTTCTTAGTCAGGGCCCCAGGGGCATATGTCATGATCATGTGCAACTTTCTTTCTTTCTTTGCACATGATCAATCATTAAATATTAAAATGCAAGTTGTACTGCAAGCCAAAAGATAGTTACTGTGAAAGGGGATATGATATTCCATTCCCTTCTCTTCTCTTTTAGATAATGAAAATAAAACAGATGAGGGAAGGAAAAGATTCAGTAGAGAATCAAATTCGACAATCTTACACTTCTTTGAGTACCAGGGACGAGTAAGAAATATTAAAATTAATTAATTGACAATTTTCCTATCTCAACATCACCATTTGCATTTGAATAGAGTTACTAGGATTTTTCTCTTTGATAGAGAGACAAATTGAATCAGAACCATCAATAATTAGTTTTGCAATTCTGATATAATCTTTCAGAGACAAGATGAAAGAATAACAACCTAATATTCCCTTTCATTATTCTTTTTATCTAATGTATGATAAAATGAAATTTGCTTTTCTATCTATGGATATCAATCCATGCATATAAGCATTTCCTCAATTTTTGTGCATGTTATTGATTTGGTACTGACTATTTTTTCTTCATTGCATCACATATGGACATATGTTCTTGATAACAACATATAGCCATGCATCTCATGCCGTTGTACATAAACTCCATAAAATTGTATAGGAGTTAAATGTCTTCATTTACAACATATCTTATTTATTTTATTAAAAAGTATCATGGTAAATGTTGTCCTAGACCATGTGCATGATATCCAACAATTCGATGATGATTAGGTCCTAGACAAAATGCACGCCCGAGGAAGTGGACCTCGTGTCATGCTAACGCGACAACCTACTGAAGGGAGAGCACGGAATGGAGGTTTTGATTCCCCTTAACCTAGACGTTTCCTTTGTTTAACTTTCATATTAGGTGTTTCTTTTATAATTCAAATTCATTTTGCAGGACTACGAGTTGGAGAAATGGAACGTGATTGTTTGATTGCTTATGGTGCTAGCATGTTGATATTCGAGCGCCTAATGATTTCTAGCGATCCTTTTGAAGTTCAGGTATTAGCTCATGCATGGGCAAATAGGTTTTCTCTTATTATTGTGCACGAGTATCAATGATAATGCCGTTAAACATCATTCAGTCACCAGCATTGGTTTCATATTCATGTTGTTTGGTTACCATATGATGCATAACTTATCCATTTGTATCACTAGATTATGTTCGAGTGTTTTACATCAAGTATGTTCCGTTATAATTGTATGCAGATGATACCTTAATTGCTTTTGATTATTTGAAAGGAAGAGTATTCAACATCGTTTCATCTTTCAAATATCTTATAAACATGAAATTTCATGCCCTTAATGTCAAATTTGATCCTTGTTTCTTAATAGTACGAATATTAGCCTTCAATCTAACTGAATACCCTACCTTACCTTGATGAAAACTGAACAACCACCAGATTGTAAAAGAATTGCCATATTTAACTGTTATAAAAGCTTTATCTATCACTTTTGAGTTTAGTTGAAGCCTGTTCTTAATCATGTTTCAAATCAATGGGGTTCAATATGTGAACATTACATATTTGCGTGATTATTCCAATGGTTTAGTTCAATTTCATACAATTTTATGGTTGTTCACATCCACAAACCAAAATGGTGGCAGTATTATCCATCAATATAAGCTGATACTCTCTATCTTGTGGCTCAGGTTTGTAGAGTGTGTGGTTTATTAGGTTATTATAACAATAAGCTGAAAGCTGGGATTTGTTCTACTTGTAAAAATGGGGATAATATTTCTACCATGAAGCTGCCATATGCTTGCAAGCTCCTAATTCAGGTAAAGTTATTATTTTGTTCATTGCCACTATTTACTATGTATTGCATAAAAAATAAATATGCCAATGGATAAATTTATTGTTAAGTTACTACTTGCCCCCAAAAGCTTAAATGAGTATGTAAAGGCCCAAAACCATATGGTCCTTTTCTTTTATGTAAATTGCTTATGTGTAAAAAAACATTATACATTATATATTTACTCTAAATATATCAATGCAGGTGTCATGATCTCTGAGGTAATCAATCAGTGAAAACTCAAAGCTAAGCTCGCAAATAGGAGAAAAATATTGGGGTTGTGTCTTTTGCTTGTTTCTTCTGAATTCTTGATTCACTAGTCTTATGAAACTTAAAAGGTTTCGATAACTAGGTTTATGTAGTTAAGAATTTATTCGTATTCCCTTTTCTATGCTTTAAATAGTAGCCTGACATTTTATTTGGCTTCTTGGCCTGTTGATGATTTCAACCTCATTTTGTGTGTGGCTGAATAGTTCATATATCTTGTCTGCTGATCTACTCTTGGGAATGGCTACTTAACAATTGGATTGATTGCCTTGTTGCTTTGTTGATAACATTTCTACCATTTGCACGTGCTTTCAGGAACTTCAATCGATGAATATTGTTCCTCGCTTGAAGCTAGCCGAGGCTTGATCTGGTGGCAACTCTTTCTTCCACCTATGGTCATATAATGTGAAAGAAGTGGATCTGGCTGGTAGGTTTCTAATTCTTATTGCGGCCAAAGCTCTTCTGTTAATTTTGATATTATCTTGTGTGAGTCATCTCAGATGGTGAGGATGTTCAAATACACTTGTGCTTTGGGATATGTGGGCGGCATGTTTTAGCAAAAAAAAAAAGAAGAAAGAATATTTAATACAGTGAAAAGCGCCCTAAGTTATATAGGCGAAATGTTTGGAGTAATGATATTTGATTTCCTCCAAGCCTTTTCATGGTTTTGAGTGGTTGGATTGATGAAGGCTCCGTTGTTGGCAGAGGTTGTCATCAGTTTATGCTCCTTGAATTTGTGAGTTTCGGGGGATTTTATGTTTCTTTTCCTCACTTCTGAGGGGCAAGTCTGGGGATGCTGAATTGAGTTGATGAAATTTTGATCAGGCAATTGTGAGTCTAGTTTATTTCTTTAGGTGGAATTAAGTGTTTTATTTTTGGTCAGCTTGAGCATTTCTGTTTATTTAATTATTCAAGACTGAACAATTCCTTTGACCAACCTGGTAGGCATACGTGGAAGGACCTCAAATTCAAATTGTAAATATATGGATTTTGATTAGAAAGAAGAATGTGTTTCGTTAATAATTATCGGTTACATTGGGTGGAATATATTATCAGCATAATTTACTCTTTTTTTTTTTTTAAATCGTTGTCATGCAATCTCCACTAAAATTTGTCATTTTATTGTGAATATTCAATTGAATGTGTAATTTCTTTTTTTTTTATTTAAATATAAGGATGAATTTGATATTTTATTAATAGTTCAACGAGCAAATAAAACAATATAGAGGGGGCATAATAGATATTTGACAGTATTGAAAACATTAAAGAAAATCTAATCTGTGCAAGAGCATGTACATGCAAACATGTGCCATAACACGAATACAAGTGTTTGCTAGGTTTACAATATTGCGACAGAATACTATTTTCATTTCGTTAAATTCACTTACTCTGTATTTTATTTCATTCCCCTAACTGCACAATGAATGCCCTTGTTTGTATTATTTGAAAACTAAGCCTGTAAACACACAATCGTAAAAGCATCACTTTCAGTTGTCTCATTTTCCCATTCTCCATCTCCAGGATTTGATTTGATACAATAGAAGACAAGATTCTTTTCTTTTTTGACGTATTGGGCTAGGATCAGTGTAACTAATGATCATCGATTTCAATTTTTGATTTGGGTATCATCCAAACCGAATCTATCTCCAATTATTTTCCGAAATCGTTTACAAAAGACAAGACTTGTTTTGCAGGTTCAGACAGATTCCATTCCCTGGAGCACATCGAATTTAGGAATTGGCGAATGCAACAGTAAAGTACTCGTCCCCTCCCTTCCATATAAAATTAAACCAAGTACAGAACCAATCTAGTATATACCTACCACATCTAGCCATTCATCAAAGTTGCTTTTGGTTTTGGGTGGAGCCACTCTGCAAGTGCGGTTTTTATTCGTTAGTCAGTCACGTCAAATCTTGGATAGCGTTCCAATAACTGTCTTACGCCAGGCAACCAACCATGCACACCACCGCTGTGGAATACGCGAATGGCATTGTATTTCTGTCTGTTCCATTTTTTCCTTTTTTTTTTTCATTTCAGATGACGATGCACTGACTGAGGTTCCTCCCACAGAAATTTCTCTCTGCAATTCAAATGACAACCAAATCATGCCCCCAGTAAACTGAGGAAATAATACCACCAACAATGATATAAGCAAATTATGGATAACTTGCCCCATAAAACTACTGTCAAGTTATGCATCATTATTGTTTCCATTTCAATCAAGAAAATTTACAAATAGATGTAATAAAAGAAAGAGACTCAAAGAAGCAAAGATGCATATTTGGCATCGAGTAACATAATGCTGTAAATCTCAGATGAATGATTAAGAGTAAATTATTATTAAGTGGATTAGATGCACACTCTTGGCAAACCTTCTTTAAAATTCTTACACACATATTATAACATGATGCAAAAAGACTTCAAATATCAGACAGGCAACAAACAATCATGAACAAGTATTAGAAGATCTGGAAATGTGAATACCGATAATAGAAACCTTGTTGCTTTTTCTCCTCCTTTCGTTTCTGTGGGTTCTGATGACCACCTTGATTGCAGCATCAAAAACTGCTTTCGAATTCTGCATTGCATGGGCAAGGGATCATCCATAAGAAAAAAACAAAAACAAAAACCAATAACAACAAAAGAGGTTACTAACTCCCCTTGAATAAATTTAGTGAAGACCATCTTTGAAGGCAATGCATGTGAAAAATAGAACATTGTACAATTATCAAGTGATTAGAGTAACATACGGCCCAATTTGAATTGGCAGGTAATTTATGAGTCTGTTACTGTCATGAGGTCAGGATTGTATACCTAATACAGACAGTTCTTCACAAAAGGAACATCGTAGCTGAAACAAATTCAGCAAAACATCCCGAACGTATGGCATAAAACACAGAAACTCTGGATAGAACTCAAATAGTGGGAAAATCAGCATTTAGCAATCTTAACCAAGCATCTTAAGGAAGAACCAGAAAAATCACAAATACATCTAGTTCCAATCAATGGCACTAATATACTATTATATCATAAAATCCTAGAGGGATGAACTGAGGCAGCTTCTGCATTTCTTCTCCAAAAGGCTTAATTTTCCTTATGGAACTTGGCTCACAGATATCATTGTTATGCTGTGTACAATTAACTTTCCCACCAAGATGTGACATACCTGCTGAGTTTTCAAGCTTGGGTCCCAACGGTTTATACTGCAGATGCATATACACCACTAGAGGCATCAATTATAAATGTCTGGGCAACAGAATGCATGCTTCCAACAGTTAAACTATCTACAAAGGGGAAACTACTCTGCACCATTACCACCCAGAACAAATTTGAGGAACAAATAGCCCAAAACCACAGACAGATTCTTTTATAACATGGTTGATACAGCGGAAGGGTGGGGTTCGGAGACTGTGAACTACGTAGAATAACTCACTTACCACCCAACCTTCAAGAGCAAAAGTTAGATTATCTCAGGGGTTAGTCAATGCCCACCCTCAACAAACTGGAGAAAGAAAAGAAGAACATTAAAGAAAAAGGGAAAAAAGAGATGAGCACAAGATGTCCAAGGCATTCATACTATATTTGCATGTAATTTCATCCCAAATGAAAAGTCCTTGGAAAATAAATTTACACCAATTCCATTATTCATTTATCCAGCAATGCAAATAGGGAAGAAAAAAAGAAATAAAATATGTTTACGTTAGAGAAAATGTTATTGGTCCCAATAAATCATTTTTTTAAGCGAACAGATAAATTAATTATCTTTTCTGAGTTGCCAGAGTACAAATAGATCCTAGAGACCAGGCAACTAGACCTTGCGCATCCCAATGAAGTCCTAATCAGTGGCAAAAGTCATTGGCACAGAGTGGGGCATTTCAGTCCTTAAAATGGGCCAAGATAAAAAAACAATGCATGAATCAAGAATGCATATCAAGGACTTACAACATTTCACGGGTCAGTGTGTTGTGGCATTTGGCATTCCTATTGCCACGAGGGCCGTTTATAACCATCCCATCCTCCTTCAGGTTCCTTCCTCTTCAAAAGGCCACCTGCCATCTGATACATTCTTGCTTGCTCCTCTGCCAGGACCTGTGGACTGGCAATAGATAGTTGCCTTGGTACAAGAGGTGATGTCTCATCTCTGCCTTCTCTGTCTGGGACTACAGGCCCTGCATTTAAGTCAAGAGCCTGTCTGCCCCATTTCCAACTGCTTTCAGCAGTAGCACTGCTGCTACCATCAGGGAGGCCAACTATATAAGGCCTTGGGTAATGTGATGGGACTGCCCCTGCAGGACCCATTAATTGAGAATTGACAGCAGGGAAGCATAATCTCCCACCAGATGATGAATCTACATATGTTGTTGAACCACCTGAAAAGGTGGCTGACGGAAGGGAAAAGCTGGTTCCAAAAGGAAAGACGGGATATTGAAATGGAGTAGACGTAAAGGGCATGGCAGGAGAAGATGACAATACTGGCCCCCTGAACACATCAGGACCAAATGGAGTGCCACTGGTATGGGGAGCCAACATCCTTGGTGGCCCACCTGGGGCAACAATTGGAAATGGTTGCTCTCCTCTATCAGGTAAGAGTGAT
Source organism: Khaya senegalensis (assembly GCA_032402905.1). Classification (NCBI taxonomy): domain Eukaryota; kingdom Viridiplantae; phylum Streptophyta; class Magnoliopsida; order Sapindales; family Meliaceae; genus Khaya; species Khaya senegalensis. The sequence continues at coordinate 3,183,477 of CP135554.1, read as the reverse complement.
GGAACTGTGATGGTTGAGTAAGTGTTCACTCTAGGAAACCATGATGAAAAGTTTCCTGCTTCTGCATTGCTCATCCGAAGGCTAGAAACTGCTGCCTGAGATGGTACATTTCTGGTGTGCTGGTGAAACAGTGATGGTTCAGCACTCGTTTCATCAACAACTGGTCCATCATTCAAATCAAAATCCCTGCAAAAACCCACCTCACCATTCAAAAGACCACCTGATGATGTGCCAGGCTGAAGTGGGATATCTCTTTTATGACCATTGCCAGTTGAGTAGTTATCAATATCAATAAGCTCCTCCGCTCTATTCAAATCAAGATCAAGTCCGCTAGTGCCCTGAACAGGTGTAGAACCCACCAATTCACAATGTGACCCATCATGATTATTAGTAAGGTCAGGTACAGAAACTGTATCCTGAACAGAGCTTCTAGAAGCCAAATCCTCTAGGACTCTCTCATCTGGAACATTCAAGTCAATATCCAACAAAGGACGACTATGCTTTCCAGGTATAGCATCAGAATGAGAGATGTTAGTTGACCCCAATGGCATCTCCAAGATCTTTCTCGGTTCTGCTGGCCGAAATGCACTTGTTGCAGCAGATCCCTTCCACCCAACTGCACCTTTACTCCTCAGGAGGTCCTCTGGTGGTACAAAAGGTCCCTTTGCTGCTGCAGCCACTGTTATAGAAGCAGGAACACTACTAGACATAGAAGAAACAGGAAGGGGCAATGGGATAACAAATTGTTGAACAGCACCAGGACATCCTGGGGCAGTGAAATTACTCAACTCCCCACATTTCCCATCATCCCCGTTAAAACCTTCATTCAGATCAAATTCAACTTTTGCTTCCATATCTGACATCCCTGTAGCAGATGTAGATTCCTGTGCTTTGTCTCCTTCAGAGGCAATCAACTGAGGTGCTCCAGTACTTGCATGCTGCTCTGTTTCCTGCACTCGCAATGCAGTGGGTGCCCCAGGAGGAGCTGGGCTAGCACAACAATGGTCTTTAACCTCATTGCCTTCCAAATTTCCCTCCATATGCTCACCCTTGCCATCATTGACAGATGAACCCACATGAGGTACAACACGATCCTCATGAATCAAGGAAGTATTACATTCCTGTTCAGATTTTTGTTCCTCACTATGATTAACAAGACTCTTGCCATCTACTTCATTAGCCTTTTCAGCCTTCAGTTCATCAATATTTTGTAAACCTATATCTTTACCAGGACTGCAAGAACACAGCACTTCTCCATCAGTTCCTTCCACAAACTCAGAGTTCGTTGTAATGGCAGGTGGCTTCTGCTCTGTCTGAATGCTGCTGTTCAATCCTTCACTCATGATCTTCTTGTTCTCACCATCAAATTCCAACGACCGGTGTGATGATGATATGGCTTCAGTCTCAACTCCTGGAGTAGATTCAGAGACCTTACCATCAGCTAACAAAGAGCCAGTAATCTTCTGTTCAGTATCTGTGCCATCTGCATCCACTATGACACTGACCTTATCCTCTTCAAGTTCTTTTCCTGCACCCTTGGGGGTCTCCTCCCCCATTACTATTTCTTTTGAGTTTTCAATGTTCTCTTCATGCAGATCTCCAGTCTGCCACAAATCCATAGGGGAATTACCTGTATTGCCAGCTAGATCTCCTGCAGGTCTCTCTTGATTACTGTCTGCATTCTTAGCCCACAAAGTACGATTCATATCCTGCTTCTCATGCTCATCATCAGCACTATCAAAAGAAAGTTCTCCAGCAAATGATTTAACTCTTGAATCATTGTCATCACAAATGGGATTGTGAACAGGGGTAGTGCTTCTTTGTGGAGAACCAACTGGTGAAACTACATCAGATTTGGACATCTCTCCAGCAGCCACACTAGCTAGCAGATTCATTCCAACATCATCTCCAACTGGTGTAGACACATTTGCTTCAGAGTACTTGACACAACTTTCAATGAGAGCATTCATAGAACTGAAAGAAGACTCATGCAATTTTACATCTTTAAATTCATATCTTGGTGGTTCATATTCTCGTTTTTCATATCCTGGTGGTACCGAAGTATCTTCTGAAATTTCGATCATTTTCCTAAATTTATCACCAATCTTACAGCCCTTCTCATCAGGTACAACTGCAGGTGACCCGCTTCCCTTTTCAGGACAAGCAAGTGCATCTTTCTTATCATTGCCTTGCCATGACTCAGTATTCACATTGGAGGAAATATCAGCTCGAAAAGCATCATTCTTTTCCTTGAAGTTACGATTGAATTGGTTCTGCTTCTCTGAAAGCACAGGAGAAGATGCCCGGTTGTTGGTGACCGAAGGATCTTCAGTAGATCCTCCACTGACATTCTGTGCTGGACTACGAACTCTGTTTGGAATCTTTACAGTCAATCTGGGATTGCTCCCCTCCACCAAGGGCACATCAAGCGCCTTTTCACAGGTCACATTTGACTGTAATGGTCTTTCAGAAGGTGAATTTCTGTGCAAGGAAGAATTCTTGCTCGGCCCTGTTTCTCTTTGGACCCCAGGTAAACCATTGACTGATTTACGAGACCGTGAAGAACTGGCTGAGGTCTTATTCACAGTCAATGAAACAGTGGCCGAGCTTCTAGCATCCTCCTTCCCAGAGAGTCCCCCACTTTTTGCATGGTCACTGGAAGAAGAATGACCACTATTGTGCGACTGACTAGAACTGCTGCTTTTCTCATCTTTCACTGCAGGAAGATCAGTGGAACCAGCAGCAGTAGTAGCATTCCGAGGCTGTCCATCTTTTGGGTTCATACTCCCTGATGCAGCTATTGGTACTGATTTGATAGACACAGGAGATGAAAATATGGACTTTGTCGGGGTATCCCCATGGACAAGCTTCACTGAAGCAGTTTTAGAAGCAGTAGGTTGTGTTACCAAGCTATTTATGGCAACCTCAGATGATCCACTAGACTGTCTGTTCCCACTGTGAGATACTTCAGGAAGCCGGGGTCTAGCAGGCCAGGAGACAGCCTGATTTGAACCAGATTTTGCATCCATTTCTGCCTCAACACGTTTCTTCCACGTGTCCACCAAACTCCTTGCTTTTCTCTGAATTTCAAAGTTCTTGTGTGAACGCAAATGATTCACAGATTTGCCAATGTTACACATTTGTAAAGCGTGAAGATCTACAGGCAGCTTATCAAGTGCAAGAAGTAAAATTAAGAGAAATTCCTCAACCGATTTATCACCATCCCTGGGGCTGCCAACATCACCAATCTTCCCTTTATGGACATCCTGGAGCCATTCATCAAATACAGGCAAACCCCTAAGCTGCACAAATCGACTAAGGCAATCAAATTTATCTGTAGCTGCCACCACACTAACAAGCATTGACCGGCAAACTAGGTCAATTTTCTTCTCGTGTCTCTCCGGAATCATGAGCTGAACCAATTTCTCAACCCCATCATAATCTACAAGACCACCTTTCTCTGTTATTTTGGCAATCTCCATCTTTAAAATACTTTCTGTTCTACTGTGACCAGAATCCCCATCCTCCATCTTTGAGGGTCGCTCCCGTTTAATAGGCTCAGTACTCTGATCTCCTCTCTCTCTTTTCTTCCCCTTAACTTGTGAGGGAAAGGAGACACTGTTCTGTCCACTGTCAGAGCCGGGTTTTGGCTGAGATGTTGATGTTGGACCATTCATTGGTTTTGGCGAACGGCCACCTGATGGTACTGTTGCATGCATTTCTATACGAGTCTTATATAATAGCTGATCTACTTCTTCCTGTCGTTCCTAAAATACAAAGAATACTAATTACCCAAAAAGGCAACACCAATAGCTAAAAATAAAAATGTGAAATGAGCAAGAGTATTAACGACTCACATCAATATAATCTTGGTCAGTTAGCCACCATAAACACTTGTTTGTAATGTCATATACTTTCCGGCACACAAAAGAAGCAATCCCTGACGGAAGTTCAACACCTTTTGGAAGGAATGCAACTTTACAGGGGTGAAGCAAGGAAGCAGCAGGAATCTCATCCTTATGAAAGGAATAAAAGATTTCGTTTGGCGCGGCCTCCAACAAGAAGCCTTTGCCAAGTTTTACTTCAGCAGGTCGATAAAGCCAATTCACAATTAAAGTTAACTTCTTCTCTTTGCCAGCAGTCACTGAACGAATTATTCCAATGAAGGGAGGGGAATCTTGGGGTGGTTTGAAAAGTGCACAATCGCCAACACTAATTTTGCGTCCGTCCTGAGGAAAAATTGAGAGCTTTGATGAAGCAAGGAATGATTTAACATGATAAATAAGGAATATGTAGCAGCAAACACTCGATCAATAAAAGGCATTTATAACTTTGGTTGCAGAATTGCCTGTTTGAACATTGAACTAGCTACCACCACCTAGTCCCTCCAGTAGTCATTGTCACCAAACGAAATAGTATACCAATAACAAAGAGTGGCTATCAGAATAAATTCCACCATGTCGTTCAAGCACTAAAATATTTCAAAATACAATCAAATGTCCCTTGTCACAGAATTCCCAATTGAAAGTTGTTGAAAGATTACAACTGTATCATATATATTCAACACTTCACAAAGTCTTGAGGACGAAGAACCAAGCACTAACGGACACTCATGAATGGAAAAACCATTCAGAAAATTGTGTGAAAACTACAAGGCAAAACTATCTTCAAGATTTCCTGCTTTTTTTCAGTAAGAAGAAGAAAAGTAAAAGAGCTGTCGAGACATCATACAAATTTAACAATAAACATGCAAACTCTACTTCAACTAATCATTCCATAATTAAGAGCTTTGCAGTATAAATGCCCAAAACCATCATTAATACCCCCCCAAAAAAAAACTTCAAATGCATAGATTTTCAGAACTACCGTCATTTTAGCAGATTTACAGTAATTAGACCAATTTCCTATGTTTCCGTACAAATTAATGAAATCCCAAGAAAAAAAAAATCCCGAAAACCCCAACTCACCCCTCATAATGACCAATTACAACAAACAAATAAACAAATCAAACAAGAAAAAGAATCATCAATACTGAATCTTGGACTAATTACCTTGCTAAAGAAACTAGTTGAATTGGGTGAAGACAACAATGGAGAAGAAGAAGAAGGGGAAGCAGAACCACCATCAGCGAGTGAAGCTAAAATCGCGGAGCCACGTGGAGGGACAGTCCACATGTGCCGTCGATGAGCTTCCCGTTTTCCCTCCTCCTCTTCACCTGCCCGGCATCCATGCATACACCGCGTACACATGATACCCTTGCATTTTGCCCTAATTTAAGCACCATCAATCCTCAATTCCGCTTCTTATCCCTTCCAATTTTCCACCTATTCCCGATTTCTTCAAAACCCAACCCTAGATCACGAACAATAAACCTAATTTCGAAAAAGAAACCAAATTTTAAACAAAAAAGAAAAAACCGATCTAATTGAATCCTGGATCCAGAAAAAAGAGCTAGCTACTCAGCCCAATGCCCAGAGAGAGAGAGAGAAAAAATCGAAAGACGGCAACCAGAGAGAGAGCGTGTTGCGAAACGGGGGGAAAAGGGAAAAATGAAAGAGCAATCGAAGAAAGAGAAAGCGAGAGACGGCAAAAAGGAAAGTTGTGTACGTGTTTTACTTGGTGTGACAGTTCCACGTCAGCAAATGACAAATTTGGCAAATTTCACCTTTTTATTGTTACGGAATGATTTTGTTTTCCTTTTTCTTATTTTCCTTTATTCCAATTTATTATTATTATTATTTTATGCGCTAACAATTCTAAGCCATTAGATTTATAATAACTTACAATTATTAGATTTAAAATAATTTTTAAAATTTAAAATTATTATTTAAAAAGTTGACTGGGTAAAAAGATTGTTGCCTTTTTAATACGTGAGTTGTATTTGTTGACTCTGGCTTTGTATAATTAATTTTTATTTACTTTCTTGTTTAGAAATGACACCCCTATCTGTCACCACTTGGAATATTTCTGCCACGTTCATGTCATTTCATATCCTGCTGCTTGAGAACACGATTGGACCAATCGATGCAGTTAATTATCACTGCAAAACCACGGCCAATACCAAACCGGTTTAAATTGAATCGACTTAAATTTATTAAATTAATTTATTATTATTATTTAAATTAAATTAATTTAATTTATTGATTTATTTTTTATTATTAATTTTGTTTTGTTTATTTTAGTTAAATAAAAATTAATAATTTAGAATTCAGTTTAAAATTCTTCTCAAATCAAACCCAAATTATATTTATTTCTAAATGCACATGTAATATACTAAGTAGTAAATGATCCAATTAATTGGGCTAAGCTAAAGGCCCATATATTTCATTGTCGTTGTTCTTTCGTGGGCCCAATCCGGCCCATTGTGTGAATAGCCCGTTAGTAAGGGCAGCAATGCGCCAAAGTTTTTGAGTTAGGTGATGTGATGCAGTGGTAGGTGGGGGAACGAAATCCGGAGCGGTGCGTCATGTCACGTCACTACTGACGAAAGCATTATTAACAACCTTTGCCCACAAATCGAATCTTATTTACTTTATGCCATTGGCTGGCCCGAAAACCGTAATTCAGGGATGTTTTGGAAAATGACATAAATTAATTAATTAATGTTTATGCTTAGTCACTTCACGTGCCCACTTTTCTTTCTATTCATACGAGTTCAATAAAGTAAATACTCTTTGATACTATGACGGCAATTAAGTAAATATGGAAACGAATAAGGGTCAGAAGTGGAAATTGAAAATATTAAAAGAGACGCGAATCTTTTTCAGTCGGAGTTCCTAGTCAAAACACACAATCCATTACATTATAGTAGTTGCCGCTGCTTTTGTTCGGCTCTAGTAGTTGAATTGTCTTTGAGTCGTTCTTCTCTCTTCGGTCGCGCGTCTGAGATATTTGACGCATCAGTTTCCCCTCATTCGAACTGAATCTGAATCATCGGAGATGGCATTTGAGAAGATCAAGGTTGCCAATCCCATCGTTGAGATGGACGGTGAGAGTTTTTTCTTTATTCAGATCTCATAATTTTTTAATCCTGCCGCAAATGTCCGACGTCTTTGGATCTCCATGAATTCTTTTTTGTTTCGTCTTTTTAATCTGATAATACTAGTTTTCAAATCTGATTATTACATATTTTTTGTGATATGATCGGATTTGTTTGATTGCCTTTTAGACTGTGGTGTCAATGAGTTTATGTAACTTATCAATACTTTTCTTGTTTGGTCTGCTCGAATTGAATATCTCGCTGTCGATTTAGTTTGCAAATGAATACTTGACTTGATTCTGTTTGTTGAGTAACTCTATAGTTGCTAGATGTTTATTAGACCTACTTCTTTGTATCGCTATAAGTGGGGTGGGGTTGGTACATAGCTTAGTTTTGTATTGTATTTGTACTGTTGGATTAGATAGTGTAGGATTGGACTGTTTTGAGCTTCATCTTATGTTTGATGCATTGTTGAACTATTGTATTATTTTTCATCCTTCATCTTATTAGTTAATTATTCATGCAATTTCTTTTGTTGGTTTTATGTATATGATAATACATAATCATATATATAAAAGTTAAATTTTATGTATATGGTAATACTTAATCATGTATATAAAAGTTAAATAAGTGCCTGTTAGCATTTCCGGAATGCTGCCACTGGTGATGGAAACAAATGAATAAGAACTCTACTATCAGTCAATCTGTTGTACCACAGGCTCGTCGGAGGAAGCATAATGGAAATATAGTTTTGTCATGAACAAATGATTAATACTTTATAAATAAAAAATAATTAATATGGTTCAAACAAGATGTTATTTGGCCATATTTCTGGATTGGTGTGTTTTTTGTGAAAAGGCTCTTTATTGGGGGGTTTTGGAGTTTTTGCCTGTTAAAATTCTTCACTGTTGGTTTTTTGTGGTCATTTTTTGCTCTTTGGGACTTCTCGTACTTATTTTTCTGGACTTTTAGTTACCCTACTTCTTTTGCTTTTCTCTCATATACATCTATCTTCCTTTCATAGAGAAAAAAATAAAAAAAATAAACTTTTATAGGAACATCAAATCTATTGTTGTAACATGTTGATATTTCTATTTTTTATTAATGAATATCCATTTAATATTAAAGAGATAGCTTCTTCAAGAAAACAATATATTTAATTTTATCATTACACACCATCCAAGAATTTGATATCGAAGTTTACCAAACAAATAGAGGTGATAATTTACTATTAGTTATCTAAATTTCTGTGAAATATCTTACAACTTTATTTGAAATTTGATTATTTCATAATCACTGTTAGAATTTATTATGTCATAATCTAAAATTCCAAATGTGCCCTTAATCGTTGCTGTTTTATACATATCTTTTTCTTATTTCTTTTTTTATAGATACAGAAAGGCAAAATGGCTAGTGAACTCTCTGTTTTTATTTTTTAACCACGGCTGTTTGTTTCTATGAAACAGGCGATGAAATGACTCGAGTTTTCTGGAAATCAATTAAGGATAAGGTGATTTAATATTCATTATGGTTCAACCACATGATGCTGTGACTAATTCATCTATTCAAAATATTAGTAAATTATATCTAATATTTAAATTGGCATATGGCAGCTTATTTTTCCTTTTCTGGAGTTGGACATAAAGTATTTCGATCTTGGCCTTCCAAATCGTGATGCAACTGATGACAAAGTCACAATTGAGAGCGCAGAAGCCACCCTCAAGTATGTCTGCCTACCTTCTTTTCCTTGCCTTTTCTTTCTTGTTCTCCTCTGTAACAAGACTACAATTGTGTTTTCATTTTAGGTACAATGTGGCAATCAAGTGTGCAACTATTACTCCAGGTATACATGTCTGAATTCAGCGACAAACATTAATTTTATTTGTGTCACCGATCTATTTTTATTCTTATAAGCTTCATAATATTTGTGATTATTATTCATGATGTTTGTATTGTGGGTAATTGGCAGATGAAGCTCGAATGGAGGAATTTAAATTGAAACAGATGTGGAAGAGTCCAAATGGAACAATTAGGAATATATTGAATGGTCAGTGAGCTTGACCTTGCATGTATGATGATCTTTATTGCTTTTTTTTTTCTCCTGTTATGTATAGGAGCATGATAAACTACTGTTGTTGGCATTCTCTGCAGGCACTGTTTTTAGAGAACCAATCATTTGCAAAAATGTTCCCCGGCTTGTCCCAGGTATTTACTGTTTCTTGATATTTAAGTTCAATGTTTTCCATGATGCAATGGAACTATAGTTATTGTTCTTGTTAGGTTGGACAAAGCCCATATGCATTGGAAGGCATGCTTTTGGTGATCAGTACAGGGCAACTGATACAGTTATTAAAGGAGCTGGCAAACTTAAATTGGTGTTTGGTAATCTCTTTTACACTGATGGATATTTTGAGATTCCCATGTTTGTTGCGTTTTAATTTTTATATATATATATATATATATATATAAATATTTGCAAATCTTATTTTAGCAATTTTTGCAATCTTGAGACTGTTTATTTTCTGTTCTTGTGGGTTACAAAGAGTGGCTTGTGTTAATTTCTTGCAGTACCAGATGGAAAAGATGAGAAGACAGAGTTAGAGGTTTTCAACTTTACGGGTGAGGGAGGAGTAGCCTTATCCATGTATAACACTGATGAGGTTGAGATCTGCAAAATCCTTGGTGGTTCTTTTTGTAGTCTATTTTGTTTACTGTTGCATATAACTTGAACGTAATCTGGGATTGCAGTCCATCCGAGCTTTTGCTGAGGCTTCTATGAACACTGCTTATCAGAAAAAATGGCCACTTTATCTTAGTACTAAAAATACTATCCTTAAGAAGTATGATGGAAGGTATAGAGCTAGCTTGATTAGCTTGTCTCTTATGTATTCCTTTGCAATTTCTGTCCATTTGGAATATACTTGGACTTTTTGACAAAATCGTATTTGTTTATTCAATGAAGATTCAAGGACATATTTCAAGAGGTTTATGAGGCTAACTGGAAGTCAAAGTATGAAGCTGCTGGGATATGGTAACCTTTCTACAAAAATTTCTTTCAGTAGGATGAGTAATGCAAGTATATATGTGTTGATCATTGCTTGTATTATTGAATTTGTAGGTATGAGCATCGCCTCATTGATGATATGGTGGCTTATGCTCTCAAAAGTGAAGGAGGTTATGTGTGGGCTTGCAAAAACTATGATGGAGATGTCCAGAGTGATTTTCTGGCCCAAGGTTTGTGCAGCTTTTATAGTTTGTGTTTCAATTTTTTTTATTGGAAGTTACAATTTTGTTGTTTTTAGAAGATCTCTACTCATCTACTGTTTTTTGGGTAACTGACTTCATGTTACATGTCTGCAGGGTTTGGATCTCTTGGATTGATGACTTCTGTTCTGGTATGTCAACCTTTTTTATTTCTTTATTGTTTCTCAGATATGCAAAACATATTGTATACGTTTGTAACGTCCTAATTGTTGTACCGAAACAAGCTCTACACCCTTGCAGCAAAGAAGACCCAACAAGAAGACAAAATTATCTTAGTACCCTTACCAATTTAGGTGGACAAAGAAAAAGACGAATCCTGAAAATCCTTGGAAATGTTCATAGAATACAAAAATAATGGGTTCTTTGTGGAGGTGTACAATGAAACTATAGCCATGGATTTTTTAGAGCAAAAGAAAATTGTAGAAAGAAGAAAATGGAAGAGTTTAAGAACTTGAGAAGAGAATAGTGTATTTCACTTTATAATAGGCTTCGATTTCAACTTTCTTTTTGGCTACTTTCAGGAGCATTTTTTCTAGTATTGGAAGCATTTACGACTCATGCTTCTTTCTTACATATTCTGTTCTTTATTTGTTATTTTAAATTGCTATTATCTAAATATTCTTGTTAGATATGATTGACCACCATTTGCATTTTGCTACTCTGTGGTTCTTCATTTTAGAAATGTTTTTCCATAAAAAAGAAATAGTATATTGATGTCAGGGATACTGCAAATTAGAAAATAGATGAGGAATAGTAGGAGGGGAGGGGGTGCAAGTTAGGAATATAAGTCTTCTCTGGGAAGTAGATTGTACAAAAACATTATATTGGGGTTTTGATGAAAAGTATTAATGCTTATTTGCATCTATTATCCTCTCTATTCCTGGCCAACTCATCTTCTTTGTGGACTTACTGGAGTGTGAATTGGATCTAGGTGTGCCCTGATGGGAAGACAATTGAAGCAGAAGCAGCCCATGGAACAGTCACGAGACATTTCAGAGTTCACCAGAAAGGTGGTGAAACTAGCACAAACAGCATAGCCTCCATCTTTGCTTGGTCACGAGGGCTTGCACATAGGTATGATTTTAAGTTTCATGATCTGAAAACTTGCTTTGTTCGTAATAGATGCGTAAGAAATTATATCTATTTGTTTTGGGAAGAGATTGATGAGTATTTGAAATTATTCTGGCTAACAGGGCAAAGTTGGATGACAATGCTAAACTGTTAGATTTTGCTGAGAAACTAGAAGCTGCATGTGTTGGGGTTGTGGAAGCTGGGAAGATGACCAAAGATCTTGCGCTTCTAATCCATGGATCTAAGTACGTATCAACATGTGTATTTTCCTTTTAATGTATGTGTTCTATTTTACAAGATCGCATATTTCATGTTTGTAATATACTTGTTATGCGTGTGTAGGGTATCTAGGGACCAATATCTGAATACTGAAGAGTTCATAGATGCTGTGGCTGGGGAACTGAGAGCAAGACTATCTGCCAAAGCATAATTCTGTAAGTATTCAACTTGGCTTTGCACTGGAATGTTTCATACTACTGTTTCAGTATTGTTCTTGATGTGCATTGAGTTTGGAACAAATAATTGCAGATACTATCTTAAGCTTTTTTATGAGTAAAAAGTCTTTAAGACACTAACGAAAGCTTTATGGTATTATTATTAGTTTAAGTTATATGTCATCATTTTCTTCCAAATTTCTAAATTATGGGCAAATATAAAATTCAGAACAAGTACAATCTATATAACACGAGACCAAAAAGTATGGTCATGGTGTAGTAGGGATTTTAATTAGGTGATATTAAATAAATATTATCGGAAGGGACGAGGGGTGTAAAGAAATTTATCGAATTTCTGGTTTTTAATTTTATTTCGTACTTATTTATTTATTTCTAAATGGAGAATTGCTGAATTAAAATTTGCTTAATAAATTTGTCGTTGTAGGCCTGCGAACTTGGAAGTGAAGTCTTAAGGGAAGCTTTTCTTTGGTGATTTGAGGCTTCTGCTTAGAACAAATAATTAAAGGGGGGAACAATTGGAGGGGCAGATGGTTGTTCTCTCATTTGATTAATGCATTAGACTCCTTTGCATGTTGATTGACTTGACTACACTTGATTTCAATCCGCTGTCTTGTGCACGGCTTGTCAGAGCTGCAACATTTGCTGCAAATTTATGTGCACGGTTTATTCGAGCATATACTTTTGCCTTGCTTTTCGTGATCTTTGCATCCTTCGGAATGAAACAAGGATTTATTTAGATGAATAAAAAAATTTCATGACCTACCGCCCGGTGTCAAAATAATGCTCCGTTTTACGTGGAGCATAATTTGGCGTTTGGATGAATTAAAAAAAGCCAGCAATCAGATGTGGTACAGCATATCAATGGACGCATGCATACACAGAAGAAGTAAATCAGTCAATACTGGTATCTGATGTTATAGATGGTATTAGAATTTACAACCCTTTTGAAACTGAAGTAATTACGCAATGGGCTGTCCGGCAAACTAATCGTTCCAGTTGAAATAGTTGCGCAATAGGTCGTGCATGCACTCCCCCAGCTACAAGAACAAGAGGACAAATTAAGAACTGGAACTTGGTAACTTTGCCAAGCAAAACAAGTTAACCGAGTCATAAGATGTGGTTATGCACTCGCAAATAATTGTATAAGCGCCGTGATAAGCGATTTGTGTTCATTCCAGTGACGTTAAATTCGCTATATAAGCAGAAAACCATACAGACAGACAGGCAAACAAACAAGGGAATCAACTTTCCTGGTATGTAGACGCATGCAGGTAACTACTCATTGTGAAGCTTGAAGGAACTTCCTGTCATCATCTTACACCTTTTTTGAACATACAATGCTTTCTATGAAAGTTAAAATCACAGGGTCAAAAATCATGAATACTCCTATTAAATTAAAGTAATCCTCTGCTTACCAGAATCAAGAATGATTCCATTATGTGTAACTTGCTGACCAATGCCAGCTAGCTCAGCTGGTGATATGTTAATTCAGTGAGAGGAGGTAAGAAAATCTGAACTCGAGTTTTCAATATTGGTTAACCCCTTAACCTAAAGGCATCAATATGACTAAAAGCAAGAATTGCAGAAGCTAGTGCTGGGGCTACAAACAAGACTTTCAAGCGGAATCCTGTCTTGGAATGAAAGTTAAAAAGAGCAAATAAGGGCTAAAAGTATACCCAGTGGCAACTTGATATTTTTGAATTATAATTAGGCAAATGCAATCAAACCAAAATAACAGAGTAAAATCTAAGGGAAAATATTAAATAAGAGATTATGTGCTCATTTCTGTGAGTGAAACATGATATTTAACAATTGAATGAGAGAGCTTACATAATGCAAAATGTTGAGAGTGTATGCCACTCTTAATCACAGTTGAAAGTGGGTCCAAGGCACCCCCATCAGTGGCACAAAATATCAAAATGTTCCAACCCATTTTCCATCCCCAGAAAGGATTTCTCATCTCCTGTAAGGAAATCAAATCTCAGCTGCAATCAGGAAGAGAACAGTATACCACACTGCATACACAAACAGAACAAAAACCAATCATACATGCATCATATAAGAAGTACAATCAATACGATAAATATAGTACTTGTTCAAACAACTATCCAGATGACAGCACATAGTGGTAACATAACTTTCAATGTAAGCATTCACATTAGCAATAATTGCATCATTTTATTTGTAACATCAAATCATTACGTAAATTTGAAGAGAAACCATACAATGCAAACAAGGGACTGTTATGGCTATAGTATTCAAGAAAAAGAAACCTCTCCCTCATGCAAATATTGACATGGATTTCAACTTCTTCATCATGATTGTGCTTCCTAGAAGAAATTTTTGTTTAAAAGGGATGAAGATCTGCAGGAGTTAGCCTAGGGAGGAAGTTTGAATTCCTTTTAATTACAATAATGGAAGTAGCCTGAGTTGAACCAACTGTATATAGCTCTTAACAAAAAGGATAAAAAGATTTATACCTATTTTATTTGTGTACTTTATCACCACTTGGTGCTGGTAAGAATCCTCCTTCCTGACACAAATGAGAAAGGTCTGGAACCGTGGGAATATCTTTCAGTGAGATAGTCTGCATGTTACCATTAGGCATCATATTTGCAGAATAAGGAATCCACCAATGCATCCTGTGGCACGGCATAGAGAACAGCAATTTGATTATATAACAAGGAGTGCAATTCTCATTAAATAGCAGCAAGTAAAGTATTTTGCTCGACTAGCATCAGCTTTATTATTTTCAAGAGTCTTGACTTATCCATGCTGGGAAAGTTGAGTTTGTCTTCCAAAATAGGATTTTTCTCCACTAGCACTTTGAGAGTGCCACGTAAATAATCCCATGCAGCATTCTCAGATGAAAGCTTTCCATGCCTGCATGTAAAATCTTCATAAGAATCGGGATAATTTCAGAAAAGATCAAGTAACTGTAACCTAGCAGCAAATTTTTAGGGATGTTCTTTCAAGGAGCAAAACATTTAATGAACATGACCAAGATAAAATCCTAGCGCCAAAATTTCTCAGTGAGGCATGATAATCTATCTTTCTATAGTCCAAAGGCAGTAAGAAACTTACACCTACCTGAGTGCATGCCATCGCAACTTGGAGAACTTTTTTCCTGAGTACACATTATCACTGATTTTGGTGAATCCTGATAGGTATTTCTCTGCCTTATCCCACTTTTCATTAGCCACATTCTCACCAAAATATTTCATATTAAAGAAGACCTTCGATTCTTGCTCCAATCTTCACCAACAGAAGCTAAAATCAAGTAACAAAAGTGATAGAAGAAACCAAAAGACCAAAGGATCAGACAACAAAGAGTACTTATGAAGCGTTTCCTTGAATTCTTCTTCATCAAGAAACTGAAGTATCGAGTAGATGAGTTCTTCCTGCAGAAAAATCATTTGCATATCAGATTCAAAGGACTTCAAAAGTAAATAAAAAAGAAAGAATAACAGATCCCAATCAGTTGCAAATCTTGGGTTCAGAAATTCACTCCTGTGAAAGATGGATAGAACAAATTGACAAATAATTGATTTACCTTTATACTTCTTTTTCCCTTTTCAAAACTAGGACACATGAGACTGATTAGGGACAAGAGTGCCGTTTTATCCATGCTAGAAAACACAAGTTTGTCTTGCAATACACGATTTCTCTTGACCAATATTTTGAGAACATCAAGCAATTTAGCCCTTGCAGATGTGGTAATCATATAACAGGATAATTTTTCATTTTCCCTGCATATTTACTTATCTTTAAAATTGAAATTTCAAATATGTATTTATCATAATTAACAATGTTTGAAAAGCTTTAATCATGCCTTAAATCCTTAAAATCAAAAAGCTCAGCTAGTTCACCAACAAATCCTTAAAATTAAAAAGCTCAGCTAGTTCACCAACAAATCCTTAAAATTAAAAAGCTCAGCTAGTTCACCAACAAATCTATCGGGAAAAATGGAGAACACCTTCAAATCCTTCAAGAAAATGCTAACAGCCTCATTATGATCATTCCTGCAAACAAGCAAGCGAGGAAAAGAAAACAATGAAACCTACAACCGGCTGGAAGCAAGCGTTTCATAACATCACTCCCACACCTGCCTAACACCAGCATTACTAAACTAATTTAAATTAAGTTTCATTTGTCCAGGAAACAAAACAAGATGACACATGTTTCATACTTTCCCTTTATGTTATTTTCCATTAGCTTATCGACAATGGAACTTATGATAACTGCGATATAACAAATCTAGAACTTATACCTGCGCAAAGCTTTATAATACTTCTGCTTTCGCAGCTCATAAAACAACTTCTTTGAGTATCTATTTTCTTCCACTTTTGTGAATGCTGAAAGATACTTGTCTGCGGTTTCCCATTCACCATTGATTATGGTTTCCTCAAAATGATTCATACTGAAGAAAATCTTCGACTCTTTCCCCAAACTTCATCAAACAGTGAAACAAACCACACAACTAATCAGAAAATGAGAATTTTGAAATGCTATTTGATTTACAACCCATGCAAAATTTTGCTTCAAAAAAGTAGCATCAGTTGTTTGGAAATATTTTAGCAACTCATAAGATCAAGTAGCTTTGATTCTTTCTCAATCCGTAATCAAGTTGCGTGGTTGAAGAAATATGAAATTCAAGTTTGAACGCAAGAGTGAAAGGTGTTTTCAAATGTGTTAGAAGCTGCTAACAGAAACAATAAATAAAAAACAAAAAACAAAGCAAGATGAAGATGAAAGTACGCTGGAAGAGTTTCTTTGAAATTCTCTTCGTCGAGAAACTTCATAATCAAGATGACGAGATATCTGTACGTATTCTTGTCAATGCACATTCTCCTAGGAACGTCTGGGAATTGCTCTTAAAACTAATTGTCCGTCAATATGTGCGGGGGAAGAAATATGGATGGGATAGAAAAGTGATTACCCTGCTTTTCGTAGAGAGCCAAAAAGAAAAACATTTTCAGGTTTCATTCCAACATGCACTCATTGACATTGAAGAAAGCAGAATTAGTGAATGAGAATAAGAGTAGTCAGAGGTAGACCAGCTTCGAAGAAGACAGGAAATACAGCGCCCTGAGGTTTATCTTCGAGGCAGAAGAAGTAAGCTGCAAGAAGTAGGGAAGGGAACTGAACGGACCCTTTTGCGGACTGACTCTCTGTAGCTGATAAACTCTAAAGATAACATATTTGGCGGAGGGATTGTCTACGATACATACACACACGTAATAATTCATATATATTTTTTAATTTTTATATTAATATTTTTAATTTTTTATTAATTTTTTAAATATTTTAAATTTTCAATTATTTAGCTGTAACATACCGAAGCCCTTGTCTGAGTGACGACCAGCAAAGTCCTAACGAGGGTGATGATGGAACTTTGAAGTCCCGCCATTGCCCATTCTGAACAAAATAAAAAATAAAAGAAGCCGGTCCAAGTAAACCATGTTCGATTTTATTGTAATTAATTATTCTTTCAACAACAGACCTTCGTACGCATACTTGCCCGCGTGTAATTTTAATTACGAAAACAAAAGAAAGAAAACCCTAAATCCCATTCTCACTCTATCCGAAGGCAGAACCATCCCCCTCTCGCCACCAGGTCTGCCGAAGCGGTGTTTATTTGTCGCCATCGGCCCTCCGGAAGCGGTTAAGTTTGGTATTTCGGTTTTTATCATATTTTGGTGTAAAAAGAGCATAAAATTTTACGTATCTGTTGTTTCTTTCCTCAGTTGGCACTTGATCGTCGCCTTCCTCCGCCGTCGTCGTCGTCAACGTCTGAATCAAGGTCGATTTTATTTTTAAATGTCTTCTGATTCGTAGGAAATTCTTAGTAAGTTTAATCTTTTTCCGTTTCATTTTGACGTTTCATTGATATCACTGGAATTTGATGAAAATACTAGATTGCCCTTAACGAGATATTATCCTGAATGCCAGTCAATTCACAACATAAATATTCGAGTTAAAAAGTTATGGTAATTGAATTCGGTCGTTAATTGGTCGACCCGTTAACACTAATTAGATAATGAGCCGGGTCTGGGTTAAGTCTTTAAAACCGTTTTGCCCATTTAACTTAATCAATTAATTATCAAAAAAATTAATTTTAAATTTGCTACTTCATGTTATGCAGCTGAAAATTTTTAATGTCGCTAAGTGCTTAAAACGACAACGAAATTCCTTTTAGTGTGACCTTTTTGATGTAACAACTTCTCCTTTATCCTGTTATGGTAGACTAATAGTTAATATCTGTATAGAAAATTCTTCCACCAAAGCATATTACTACACACCTGAATTGATGTAGGATAAAATCCTGGTTAAAGAACTGGCATGATTGCAGTCCTTTAGTTGGGAAAAATGGGGCAAAAAAGTTGCAGATTGTCTCTAACGTGAATGTTTAGCTGTTACTATGCCATGACATGAAATGACTTTATATTGTAGGTAAGGTCCCCTGAGAAAGGTTGAATAGGATAAATTGACCTGTAATACTCACATGCTTAGTCATTATTGATTGCCAGGCTACAGATTTTTGCAAGTTTCAGAATCTTCCCATCTTCAAATTCCAAAACCTTGCTTCCTTTTGCTTATATATGTATTGGTTTAAAATTTTTGATATTCAATAAGATTGTAAAATTTTTGATATTCAATAAGGTTGTCTTTTTGCTTTGCGACTTGAACTGGTTTGATGTTCTGTAGGTTAGTTGAAGCCTATGCTTAGCCTTATTAAAATCTGTTGTATGTCGTGAGGCAGCACATATGAAAGAGAAATTCTGTCATTATGGTTTCAGATGTCATTGAAACTGGCATTCTGTTTGGTAGAAGGGAAAGGTAAAATGGAGAGAAATAATAAAGTGGAAGAAAAAAAAAGAAGAAGAAGGGAAGATGATAGTTGTTATACATTTTTTTGTTGAATACAATGGAAGTGAGATTGTATAGAAAGATTACAGATACGAGGAATAGAGATGGAAAAGAGAGGATTATCACTTCACTGTTTGTTGTTGTACCTTATTAAGAGAAGAAAACCAGATATCATTAGATGTGCATCTATTTATTAATACCTGTTTTTTAATAGAGTCATGTAAAGATGAAGTGATTCTTGCTCTGCTTTTTAATTGGAGCTCATTAGCATCCCTCTTTCACTCATTTATTGAAGAATATCTTTGACCATTTTATGCATAAATAAAGTTCTCAATGGCATTGGGTTTGTTTTCATTAAGACAATTCCATAAGCTCGTCTATTGTTAATGCCTTAGGTTTTCATTTAATCGATGGAGGATGACCAGGTGAATAGCCATGGAAAAGAAAGACAAGCAGATACGGAATTACCTTTACAGTGGAGTGAATGGCAACTCCTCGATTCCATTCTCCCTACCGGCGGGTTTGCACATTCATTTGGTCTTGAGGCAGCAATCCAAGCTCGCATAATTTCATCTCCTGAAGATCTTCGGACGTATGTGATTCATATCTTGGAAAATACCGGGAGCTTACTCCTTCCTTATGTGTGCACTGCAGCTTCGAGTCCAGATTTAGAAACCTGGCATAAACTTGACAGAATGTTAGATGCCACTTTAACTAATGAAGTAAGTCGAAAGGCATCAGTGGCACAAGGTTCAGCGCTTATGAGAGTGGCTGCCTCAGTGTTTACAGAAGTCCCAGCTCTCAAAAAGATGCGAGAAATCTCTCTAAACTCTGGAAGTTTCACTTTCCACCATGCTCCTGTTTTTGGGATTATTTGTGGACTTCTTGGATTTCACAGTGGAACTTCTCAGAGAGCTTACATGTTTATCACGGGTAGAGATGTTATTTCTGCTGCAACAAGGTTGAATTTAGTTGGACCGCTTGGTGCAGCTGTTTTGCAACATGAAATTGCTTTTGTTGCAGAAACTTTGTCAAAAAAATGGATGGACCGCACAGTGGAGGAAGCTTGCCAGACTTCTCCTCTGCTTGATACGGTACAAGGGTGCCATGGCTACCTGTTATCTAGATTGTTCTGTTCTTAAGAACTTGATGATAGTATATATCTCATTTTTTTTTTAAATCTTTAGATACAGGTTGGGTATGTATCTAAAAAATTCCCAAAATTTTGTTGATAACATTTTGTGAATACATGCATGATAGTCTTGCTTCTATTTGGATAATCGGACCTGCTTGTTTGTTGCCATATTTTAGCAACATAAATGTAGGAGTTCTATCTTATAAAGTCTGAGTGTTCTTCAATTCGGGTCTTTGTTCCATCTCAGCTTCCATTCTTAAGTGTCTCGACACTAAGTTGAAGTCATGTCTTGGTATTGAATTTGGGTTCGTTTCTGTGTCTTTTCTCCCAAGCACGCACTTTTGAATCTTTAAAAACACTTACAAATAACTCTCCCAAGAGTACTCCCGTAGCATCTGCCTGTTTTGAGTTTTGACATAATGCTTAATTTAGTCCTCTTAGAAAGAAATGTTTGAACTATAAGCATTCATCTGCGGGGATTTCAACTCATTTATTTACACAAATATCAAGTTGTTTCCCTTTACGTGGTGGACAAAACTATAACTTCAGCTTACGGATTCTCATTCATTTGGAAGTGCTTTTCCTTAAAGTAGCCAAAGAGTTAGTACTGGTGCCTTATGGCTTCTAACATGTTACGGTTTTTATTTGAGACCATCGTTCGGTTCTCATTTTTCCCGACTTTCTTATGTTGTTCATTATTTGCTGGGGACCCCGTCTGTCGATTAATTTGATACCCGTAGCAACCTGCCTTCTCTCAAGTAAAGTGTGCCTACAAATAATGCCATATCACGCCATTTTGACATCAATGGGTACAATCAAATGTTTCATAATAATTAAGTAGATATTATTTATTTTGAAGAATCGTTTTCATGTCCGTAATGATAAATAGTTAGTCAATGATGCTATATATTTTATATGCATATAGATATAGATTTCAAGAGAAGGAAAGATCCTCAATCTTACTCGTCGCCCTTGTTTTGCTCTTCCTCTGCAAAATATTCAAAGGGCCTACCTATTTTGTTTTTTCTCCTAGAACATGAAAACCTCTGAAACAAAATCTAGCAAATCCCGATATCTATGACTCAATTATTACTAAACCATACTTTTTAAATTTTCCCTCAATGTGATTACCAAAACTTACAACACTTTTTGACAAAAATATTAATAGGGATCGGTGCTTAGATGATGGCCAGGCTAATTACCTCAATTAAACTAACATATTCTTCATGTGGCTTTAGCCTTTGACCCAGTTACTGTTTGAGATCTCCCATTGACATGATCAAATTTTTTAAACAATTCCCTTATCATTCATTATATTTTATAACCAAAAAGAAATATTTTCTTGACTAGTAGAAGAATTGGCAATTTTTAACTTAGCTACACTATGATGTTACAATTAGGGTTTTATTCTCCTTCAACTCTATTATTGAATTTGTAGATGTCTTCAACTCCTTGTGTTTGAAGAGTCTTACAATTTTTTTTTTTTTAATAACTAAACCCATGTGAGATTTTAATTTCTCATCCTCCCTTAATCTTTTCTATACCCATATGCAATAATGAATAATGGGTATTAAAAACGATAACATAATTTAATTTATTTACTTGTATTAAATAAATTTTTGACTTTTATTGAGATTGCCAAATTATTTTTATAAAATTAAAAATTTGACCACTCTAATGTGATTTATTAAAGTACTTATTTTAATTATTTTAACAAGAGTAAGAGCTTATTTAATATAAATTATCAAATTAAGTTCTTACTTAAAAGATCATGAAAATTTAAGAATTTAGATACTATTATTGTTTCTGAAATTTATGAATTACAAATAAGTCAAGAGAGTAAGATCTAGTATTGAAATTAACACTAATAATGCAAAATGAATGGGGTCTTTCAAGGTGGAGACGTGGGCGTTTCCTCACCAAATGAGTAACTCTATTTCCAATTTTGGCTTCATTTCTAAAGTGCCAAACTGTCTTTTGCATACCCTTTTTTCTTTCTGGCCTTGCATTACAATTTTGGCCTCTTTTGACTCACTTCTAAAACATATATAGATTTGCTTACTTTTATCGGACAGAATTATAACATTTGACTCACTTATTGTTGCATATTGCTATTCTTATTGTTAGTTTTTGGCGCAGTGTTGTGTTTTGTGTTAAAATTCAATGTATATAAATAAAAGAGATAAAAAAAAAACAGGAGGTATTTTGGATCTTATGGGGAAATGGATAAATGCAACCTATATGTGCGTGTGTCTTACAGGATGGATGTGACTTAAGAGCAAAGGCAAAGGGAAAGGCAAAGGGAAAGGCAAAGCCAAATGGGACATCACATCCTTGGTTTTGCCTTTTGTTTGTGACTTGCAACTTGCCTCCTCGGCTAGCCTACCCTTACCATCTTACTTCGCGGGCAAATTTCAGATGTGAATGCATGACCATTCCTTAAATTTCCAATTGCAAGTGGGTCAGAATCTCAAATGCAAGCAATGCCAAAACACCTTTTGTATTCTTGACCTTTAGTCTGGATACCAGAGAGTTATTGGTTTCAATCCCAGTGAATTTGCCTTGGTTTGTTGAGTTTCCAAGCATAATTTGTTATGATTCCTGATAAAAGGGTCCCTGAAAAGACTTACGATTCCCTAGCTTTGACACCTCATGTCCACATTCATCTTATGTCTGTGAAATTATAAGAAAATTACACTACAGTTGTTGTGCAATACCATGCCAATTAATCAATGATATTGGCAGATGCTGGCCTCCCTCCTAGCCCTAGAATTAGATTGAGAATTGAGATAATGATTTCAACAATTAGGAAAAAGATTTCATTTTCCTAAGAGACAAACACAAAAGTCTTTCTGTGTGGGTCTCAATGCATGCCTGGTGTTGGAACTTGCATACTGCAATATAGCAGACAATCTTTTGTAAGCAAGAAATCACACAAAAAAAGGTCATCTTTCTTGCTTGTAAGCACATTATGGGGCCAAATTTGTGACTGAATCGTAGTTTACTAAGATAACATGCAACCCCGTAGGAGGTGTAATTATTTTTTTACTTTCGTTTTTCATGCATATTTTCATATGTTATGCCCCAAAAACCTTCCTACAACCCCACGTATATGTCTCAATCAATCATTTCAGTTTTTCCCTCGTTAGATTCTTGCATGTCTTGATTTCGTTGGCACTCATTATTCACGGGTAGGAGGAATTTATAAAACATCCTCTTGAAATATTAAATATGTTTAGATAAAAATAATTAAAGATAAATTTTAAATTAAAAAATTTTATTTTAAAATAGTTATAAAATACAATTAATAATTTTTTTAATTATAAATGTGCGAGTAAATAATAAATATTAATTTTTTTTCTAAAATTGAGCAAATATTAAC
Source organism: Khaya senegalensis (assembly GCA_032402905.1). Taxonomy (NCBI): domain Eukaryota; kingdom Viridiplantae; phylum Streptophyta; class Magnoliopsida; order Sapindales; family Meliaceae; genus Khaya; species Khaya senegalensis. The sequence continues at coordinate 3,160,321 of CP135554.1, read as the reverse complement.
TAATAATATTTATAATATTATTTTTTGTGTATTTAAAAGTGAAATAAATATATTTAAATTTTTTATTGACAAGTCACTCTTAATAATATTATACCTTTATTTGTAAAAATGTAAAAGCTCAAGGATTCAAATGTTACTATACCTTCAAGAATTGATCACATTATGGTAACAAATAGCATCTCTTTGGAATAGCAATTCCTCCTTCAACACAAGAATCTCTTTTGGGAAACCAGAAGAGGTGTAAAGCAAGGTTCCCATGATTGCAATATTGTCCTATTCCATCTTCATGGGTACTTGCAAATCTTACAACACTTTCTGGTTCTTAATCATTTTTTTTTAATTTCTATTTCCATCTACTTAATCTCAGGGAATTCCCAGTCTGTACTTGAACAACTGTTTGCATTAATGACTGAATACTTAATGCTTTATATAAACAGAGCTCGTGATTGGCTTTGAAATTCTACAAATAAAATTTTGTTTGATTCAATTTTATAACAAGAGACTAATGGGAAAAATAGGGACTTGTATACAGCCAGCCTTCAGCTAGTGTAGTATTGACCAGCAATAGCTGCATCTAATCCCAGCTTACCAGACAACTCCACATGTGTAGGTCCACCATACCCTCTTCTTCCCTTACATTTCCTTCTTATTATTATTATTATTTTTATTTACAGTGTCAGGCTAGTATACAGCTGGCTGTATTCTAAAATTTTCATTACCCGTCTCAAATTTTTTGTATGGTAAAAGCAATGAATATTACTTCACTTGTCAGGTTATTTGAGACTACGATGTTTAGCTGTTTAAAATATGATAAAAGAATTAAAAAGTGTAACGAACAGAGTGAGTATGGCTTTATTTACATACATTATTTCCCAAAATCCCCCCCCACAATATGTTATTTAATCATTTGCCCACCCCAATATTTGATCAACAGCTAGCTACCATGAAACACATTGCAGTTTGAGAGAGAGAGAGAGGGCTTTTAAATATGAGTGCAGACCACAAAAATTGTAATGGTGTTGCTGTAGTTTTTATTTCTTCTTCTGTTTTTTGATCATTCTCTCTGTTGTTTTTGCTGTAGTTGATTGATAGGCTACCGCTTTAAAGTTTAATCGAACAGGAAAAGAGGCTGCTGGTTTATGAAGTGTTTTAGAGCTACCAAAAACATTTTTTCTGAAGCATAAAATACGTTTCATTGTTGATATTGGCAAGGATGTTACCGGATTATGATCCAAATGATAACGAAGCTGGAATGAAGCTTTTGGAGGAGCTGACCACAAATGCATACGAGATACAACGGCAGGTACTCAGGGAAATACTGAATAGAAATGCGAAAACAGAATATCTTGGGGGGTGTCTCAATAACCAGTTTGATGAGGAAGGTTTTAAGAAGAATGTTCCTGTCGTGAATTATGAAGATATCAAACCTTATATTGAGAGAATTGCAAATGGAGAGCCATCAGATATCATTTCAACTCAACCAATTACTGAGCTCCTCACAAGGTTCATAAATATTTCTGTTTTAGTCATATTTCTTCCTAGAATTCTTGATTGAAGTAACTGAATTCATCTTTCTTGCAGCTCTGGTACTTCAGGAGGTCAGCCAAAAATGATGCCATCAACTGCTGAAGACTTGGTCAGGAAGACATTGTTTTATAACCTGCTTGTGCCAGTGATGAACAAGTGAGAAGCTTTTTTTTTTACGATTCTGCCCTTACCAATTCAGCTACTGTTTTGAAAATGAATGTAACAGTAACGCTGAACAATTTTTCTATTGCTGTTGTAAATTCCAGGTATGTGGATGGCTTGGACCAAGGAAAAGGGATGTATTTATTGTTTATCAAACCCGAAATTAGAACTCCATCTGGTTTGATGGCGAGGCCTGTGCTAACCAGCTACTACAAGAGCAGTAACTTCAGGAACCGGCCTTTCAATAGGTACAACATTTATACAAGTCCTGATGAGACAATCTTGTGTCCTGACAGTAAGCAGAGTATGTACTGCCAATTACTCTGTGGTTTAGCACAGCGCGATGAAGTACTAAGAGTCGGTGCTGTTTTTGCATCTGCCTTTCTGCGTGCTATAAAGTTTTTGGAAGATTACTGGGAAGAATTATGCAGCAACATAAGAACTGGCAATATCAGTGACTGGATCACTGACCCCAGTTGCCGAAAAGCTGTATCGTTGATAATTAGCAAGCCTAATGCAAAATTGGCAGATTTGATAGAGAATGAATGTAGTGGTAAATCTTGGGAGGGGATAATTAAGAAACTTTGGCCGAGAACAAAGTACATTGAAGTTATTGTTACGGGTTCTATGGCCCAGTATATTCCAACACTTGAATTTTACAGTGGCGGGCTTCCTCTAGTTTCAACAATGTATGCTTCTTCTGAATGTTACTTTGGGATCAATTTTAAACCTCTTTGCAATCCTTCTGACGTTTCTTACACCCTCCTCCCAAATATGGCCTACTTTGAGTTCTTACCTGTGGAAAAAAACAATGGAGAATTGCCTGAAGAAATCCACCGCAATGGCAGCAAACAAGAGGACGATAAAATGGAGAAAATAATCCAAACTGTTGATCTCATGGGTGTCGAACTTGGTCACTATTATGAACTTGTTGTCACAACTTTTACTGGTGAGTTTCGTACTTTGATTTCAGTAGCATATTTATAGCTAGCTAGATCTAAAGTTCTCACTGTTTTCCTATTTTTGCTTTCTGTTGTCAGGTCTATATAGATACAGAGTTGGAGACATTCTTATGGTGACAGGTTTTCACAACAAAGCTCCTCAATTTCGGTTTATGCATAGGAGAAATGTGGTATTAAGCATTGACACGGACAAAACCAATGAAGAGGATCTATTAAAAGCAGTGACAGATGCAAAATCTCACATTGAGCCTCTTGGATTTCTCCTGACAGAATACACTAGCTATGCCGATACCGGCTCAATTCCAGGCCACTATGTACTATTTTGGGAGATTAAGAAGAAAGGAAGCAATGATTTGCCAGAGCTTGATCCTGAAATAATGGAGAAATGCTGCTCCACAGTGGAAGAATCACTGGATTCTGTGTACAGAAGATGCAGGAAAAAAGATAATTCAATTGGACCATTGGAGATAAGAGTTGTGAGACCTGGAACTTTTGATGCACTGATGGATTTATGTGTCTCTCAGGGTTCTTCTGTGAACCAATACAAGACACCCAGATGCATCAAATCTCAGGAAGCCATAAAGTTACTGGATTCGAAGGTGGTAGGAAAGTTTTTCAACAAAAAAGTTCCATCTTGGGAACCATTTAGAACAATTGAAACAAACAAGTAAATGACTTTAAATTTATTTCCAGGGTCAATGCTAGGAATCAGAATTTGATTCTTAAAAGTTCTTGTCTTATTCTGCGTTTCTATTTTTCCTTCACTTTCTGTGCATGCTGGATATTTATTCCAGGAATTGTATTCTAATTAGATTATTAATTAGATATAATAGCAATTGTCTCTTCATTTGTGCAAATGCAAAATTCTACCACCCCTTGGTTTCTTGAATTAAAAGTCGGCTCATCAATTTCAGACATACCCTGAAATTAATTGTTTGTAGAAATCAACTTTTGGTGTATTGAAAGCTTTTGATGGGAGGAGAAGACGCAACTATTTTCACCCATTAAATTTAGATAGCTAGAGTTGAGATGTGCCATGGCACTGTCGTTGTCTAGCAATTTATTTGAAAAAAATCAAGAAACTGTGAATCCACAACTATTATAGGAATGAAGGCAAACGCCAACAAAAGGCCACGAGTACTACAGGAGGAAGTTATGGGGGGTGAGATCCATGAAGGATGGAGAAAAAAAGAAAGGCGACAGTGGGAGCAACAGAACAGAATGGGGACATAAAAAAACAGTACAAGCAAAATGGATAGCCTTTATAAACATGAGGCCTTTGAGCTTTGTCTCAACCATTTATGGGGAACATGTGGCCGTAACCGCCACCCATCTCTACCCCATCTGAAAGAAAGAGGAGGTAATTGTACTGACAGACACTCCTCCTCCCTCACCTTTCGTTATTATTATACCATTGCATTTGCACACACCCAGTACCTTGTCTTCCATATCTTACGGCTCCACTTGCATTACCTCTCTTTCATCCAATCAAACACAACCATCCATTCATTCATTATACAACTTCATTATCATCGTCTAGTAGGTAACGATAGTTTATATTATGATGAGCGACACAATCTTATTATGCTGCATGTAATGGAATTTATGAATGGTTTTGAAGATAATGACGAGTGATCAAGTATTAACATACTTGTATTAGTACATAGTTAAAGTGTAGTGTCAAAACCTTAATAGCACTTTTTGCTAACCTGGCACATAGTGGAATCAACGGACAATATACCTAAAGACTAAAGCAGTGCTGTGATTTGGTAGGAAAGAAAAAAAAGTAAAGAGAGAGTATGAATCAATGTGTAAGGTGGAAAGAGATGTAACCATATATGCAGAGCAAGGGCTTGAAATGAAATATACATGTGAGTGTGTGTGCGTGTGTATGGTCAATGAAAGTGGTTGGAAAGTGATGATAATAGAGACCAGGCCAGGCACACGTGTTGGACTCATGTTAGAGATAAAGACAAGCTCTGTAGCTGTCTTTGACTCCATTCCCGGAGGGTTGTGTGTGCTTTCATAAGCCCTCCTGCCCCACTTCCGGTTTTTGTCATCGGTAAAAACTACTAATGAGAGCTGAAGGTATTGCAGATTGTATCCATCAATTACTCTCTCCTAGTAAATGTTTTAAAACTTGCATTGAATGAATGAAAGACTCGTGTCGTGTATCTGAATTTACTGGGGCATAAAGGCGTTTGCGATAATAGAAAATAGAATGAGATGGTGACAATTCTTGTCTTGATGTTGGGGATAACCAGTGAAAGTGAAAGGAGTAGGACAGGGTAGGGAGTAGTGTGGGCCGTCGTTTTGACAAATTCAACAGAGGTCCTACCGCACGCACCCCCATTCTTATAGCCTGTATCTGATTTTGACTTTACATATTCCATGTCTTGTCTGCCCGGCTTCAGTCAAATTCCAGCACAACTCTTTGATGGCAAATGTTGTACCAATGGGCATGGGCTTAGTGCTGTCTATATGTCCATCGAAATACATTGTTTGGGGATCTTTCCAAGCAAGGTAGGCAAAATATATCGCTGGTACGGGGCTCGCCGGGACCCAGCCTGTTCGGGCTGGAAAACGAGGCCGACTTTAGTCACGTTCGGCTTAACGGGCGGAATATCAGAGAATAAACTGTGCCCGCTTCCAAAACGGGCCGTCGACGGGATGAGAAATCATTCCCGTCCCTGGCCCGTTTAGAATTTTTTATGGGTTAGCTCATTAACCTGTTTATGGCCCAAAACAGACCCGCTGTTACCAAATGACAAAAACCTAATTTTTCAGTCGTCTATCACAGTCACATCCTTATTCTTCTTCATCCTCTCGCCGTGGCTATTTCGATTTCTCTGCAAAAGCGGTTTCTAACAAAGATTGAGGTTGGTTATCCAACTATATTTGAGATTTCAATATTTTTCTTAAAGTTTGAATTCGTTTGCATATTTGTTTGACCATCATTGTGCTGTAATTTTATATTGGACTAATTATTCCCAATTTTTCACTTAGATGTCTGAAATGATCTTACTTCCACGCATCAGTCGTCTTTCTTTCTTCATTTTCCTTATTTTTCTGACTATTGAACAAACAAACAGTGAGAGAAAGAGAACAGAAGAAACATGTAAATCTGCGGGAGTTTCAAACCACTGTTCTTCTATTAATTCTTGGTTCTCCTGAGGAAAAAATAAATAAATAAATACTGGAATTGGAAGTTGAAAAAACGGAGCGAGAACAACTGAAGATGGTTCGTTTAATTCCATGGATATGTTTTATTTAATTGATTATGAACAGCCTGCGCATTGTGTGTAGCAGAGAAGTTGGTGATCAAGATTTGTATAATCATTAATCCAATGGCGTCTAAAATGTCATGATTGGTTTTAAAACTTTAGGCCCTTCCCAAGATGGGACCTTCGACTTATCATGACATGAATGAACACCAAATGCCAGATCAGTACAAAGCTTTGTTGGACTTGCTCAAATCAGTAATTGAGCAACTGGCAATCCATGTGGAGTTCCATGGCCTTATTCAATTCAGAGACTAGTATCAAGTACGGTAGTAATGGCCAGGATTGCCAGTTGATGGTGTACGGGAAACGGGGACGGGGCGGGGATCCCCACCCGGCACTCGCCCCGTTGCCAATCCTATTTCCAAGGTCCATTTGCCTTCAAACTGGGTAATGCTATCCGGAGATCCTAAATGCACCCCTTATATTTCTGAATACACTTATGGTCATGCATCGTGAAGCTTGCACCTACCATCTGGTGTCTAGTTAGAATACTATTGGGGTGGTTTTATCTTCTATCTTTGCTATTTTATTCAGTCCTGAAGTTGATCATGTGAGGCAAGCTGAGAGACTTGAAGAGTGATTCTATACATATCCTCCAATATTCTGAGTGCACCCTTTCTCCGAACTGGATAAAAGTAAAAAAGAAAAAGAAAATAAAAAAAAAATGCAAACCATGTATGAAACCACGGACAGACAACTCACTCTGTCATCGCCATCACACAATCTCACCACTCTGCGGCCATCCACCACCACGAAGGTCGCCAGCCGACGCATTCCAAGGATGCCGACCTGCTAACTTAAAAACCCATATACCCAAAATCTAGCTAATTTTTGAATTTCGAGTTAGAAGCCGATAAAGAGCAGGATCTACTGTTAAGTGTCTTCAGTTGGCCTGTTATCGTTGCCGTCGCAGCGTCCCATCCGCCTTCATTAAGGTATCATTTCCATGGCAATCATGTGTTTTATTTGTGTTGGTAATTAAATTCGAAAAAAAATTACTTTTTATTTTTTATTTTTACTTACTGAAAGAGGAAGCACAATTCGTGTAGGGGCTATCCAAGAACACGAAGGGGATAAAGGGCATTGAATTTATTATCTCTCTCAAATGTTTTCTGCCTTCCATAGAATTTAACTGGATTGTTGTAAAAATATCTTTATGATTGCTTACATGGACATGCCAAATTTTGAAAGCATTTCATGTTTAGTGTTTGAAGGATTTCGACACTATGAGTCGATTACCTTCGAATGCTTCGTTGTGTGTGTTGCTTAGGGAACAATTGATAACTTCAGAAAAGTAACACAAAGTCACACTAGGAAACTATGAGCTCAAAAATTTCTCCCCTGAAGTGCTGGCAAAAAGGATAATGGAAGCATTATCCCATAGATCCTATTCAGCTACGAGTGTCAATCACACAATCTAAGTGTATATTCGGGATTCAAGCCACAGCTGTTGCGAAATAGAATCACTAGTTGTCCATCACAAGCGAGTGAAATGGCTAATTATCTTTACCTATTATCCATACAAAATCCTCTTGAGTTAAGTGAAACTGTAAGGACAGCAGTTACATACCCATGATCTAATACCAAGAATCAAACAAATAAAATTTAGCCATTAAAAAAATATATATCAAAAGGAACATCAAACACTGATCAATCCACAAGTAGAATTCTCTACAAACCAAAACCATGTTTTCATTGGAGATCAGGTAAGACACCCAACCCAACAATATCAATCAACTCCACCACATCCTCTTGTTGCTGCTTCAAAAAGATATAATTCAAGAAAATCGGGGATTATAACAAAGAGGGGTGTATTTGGAAATTTTGTAGGGGTATTTAGCACTGCTCGTTGCTTAATTGCCCAAGCCCAAAAGTCCTGGTTTAATTCGAATATGGCCAACAAAATAATAATCAATATAAACAAAATGCAATAAAATAAAACCCATGAAGAGAAGAGGAAGAAGAAGCAGAATTCGTCGCCATCCACGGCAAAGAACCTCAAATCTTCAATTACATGCTGAAATTATTTTGTATGTTGTACCTTTATGTTTAATTATGAGCCGAGTTTGTAGAGGTGATTGTATTATATCATAAATCATTGAGTTTTCATTGGCTCACCTGGGTTTTCAACTAAATTTTTTCACTTGGGTTGCTTTTTAATCTTTGTTTGTAGGTTTCGTTTTCCTCCCAGAATTTTAATAATTTATTTAATGTCGTAGTAATTGTTTTCTCTGAGCTGTTGTGTTGTTTTTAATTTTTTAGCTGGTTTCGCAGCAGAAGCGTGATATCTCCTAAGATGTTTAAGAACACATTTCAGTCTGGATTGTTGTCTATGTTATAGTCTTGGGTAAGTTCTCTCTCTGTCTCTTCCTGGTGCATATTGTATATTCCTAATCCACCCTGAATTTGTTTCTTCGATACTCTTTGGAATTTGTAGGAGCAAACCTCTGCAGATCTGGAATAAAGAAGGTCAGTAGCTTTTTTGTTCTATTGTTGCTGGTTATCATATGTTGAGATGTATTTGGATTGCAGTTTGCTTCTGAATTTTTCGTGTAGTTAACCATCTTTGCTGCTGTCAAAATTCGTTTTCATATGTTTATACAACATGAGTTAGGATAGTTTATTCTCTACTTCGGTCGGTAGTGATAATAAAATTGGTTTGTGTTGTTATTTAAGTTCCATAATTCTCTGATGGAAGAAAGAGGAGGTGTGCTGGGTGGCATGGGGGCGTTGAGGAGTCGCACCTTATCTTGCTTAAAGCCCATAAATATGTAGGATATGAATTGATTATATATGACATGTACATACATAAGATACAGACATTCACATTATTAAGGAATATTTAATCTGGCATTCGTGTATTTTATTTGAGTTGTAAATAAAATTCGAGAAAATATTACTTTTTTTTTTTTTAAAAAAAGGTGACGCACAATTCGTGGAAGGGCTATCCAAGAACACGAAAGAGATAAAAGGCATTGAATTTTTTTCTTTCTCGAATGTTTTCTGCTTTCCATAGAATTTAACTGGATTATTGTAAAAATGTTTTTATGATTGCTTACATGGACACGCCAAATTTCGCAAGCATATCATATTTAGTGTTTGAAAGATTTCAACACTATGAATCAATTAGCTTTGAGTTTAATCATAGTTATGATATAATGTTTGTGCATTGAAACGTACAAAATCATATTCCTATTGGGCAATCGGCAAACAACTTCAAAATATGAAATACTGAAACTGTTATGTTATTTTTCTCTATCTGTGATTTGAGTTAGCATGATATTAAAGGTTCTGATTGACCTTTAAACTAAACTGGTTATGTATTTCTCTTCGTTTAGCTATGATATCGACAAATATTCGTTCGTTGCTCTTGCTATCAGCCATCTTCCGTGTCATTTTGATTCTCTATGGAGAGTGGCAAGACTTGCATATGGAGGTTAGATACACAGATGTAGATTATCTTGTCTTTTCTGATGCTGCTTCCTTAATCGCTTCTGGAGAGTCCCCATACAAAAGGACCACATATCGATATTCACCTTTGTTAGCATTTCTACTTATTCCAAATTCAATTATTCATCACTCATGGGGGAAATTTCTCTTCTCAGCTTCAGGTTCGAAAATTTTCCTTTTCAGATGTAAAAATCTAACTTGCTTAGTAGGTGTGTTTTTCATAGAGTGGTTGATGGTAAAATCTTTTTGAAATTGTCAATTTTCTTGTTGAAATAACTTAAATGCATTGTATCGTAATTTATAATGAGGTACCACTTGTAGGTGCTGCCTAGTATCATCCTGTTTGTCCTTGTTTCATTCAAGTGCATAGGTGTTTTCAAATAGTGCCTAAAGAAAGTTCAGTATGTGCATGGACCTCTTGAATGGATTAGACCTTTCTCCCCCTATGTGTGTTACTGGCAAATATTGCTTTTGTAGTTATAACACTAAAAATGACTTAATATTTAGATGTTAATAGAAATTAATTCATCCATTTGTCATATAGTATATGAGGGTATTTATGGTACTATCATAAGTTTTTGCACAATCTATGTGTTTTAGCAAATAAAGCAAATAGCATAAGGAGTATGTGGTATATTTAGTACTGATCGAAGTCTTGTTCACATAACAGATTTACTTGTGGGCTTGTTTATTCATTCTATTCTGAAGCTGCGGAAGGTGCCTGAGGATCTATGCATGTATGCTGTAGCGGCATGGCTCTTCAATCCATTTACCTTCACCATTGGAACCCGTGGGAACTGTGAACCCATTGTTTGTGCCATGCTTTTGTGGATCATAATCTGTCTTTTGAATGGTACATTTCTACTTTCATTTTAAAATTTCAAACAAATAAAATTGCCATGCTTTCTTCCTATATTGAGTATTAAGGAGCTTAATATTTTCCTACTGATGCCTTAAAGTGGGTTTGTCTTTATAAATTGCCTGGTAATTCGTTTGCCAGAAAAATGTATTTTCAGGATAGGGGACATAAATATTTGGGAAAGATTCCCTTAATTTCTCCTTTCTTAAACATTTTTTCACAAAACTAGTGGTTAACTTTATAGTGTATACAATTATGTCTATGGTATAAAACTGTTTAATGTCTATGTTGTTGATCTTTAGTTTGATAAACAGAAATTCTAGTACTGAAAAATTTTAGCCCTGAATTATGAGTACTGAAACTGTCATGATGAAAGCATACTTGTATAATTGAAATTCAATCACTGATGTTTTCTTAATTGCTTGATAAATAGAAAGATCATAGTCTTAAAAGTTATTTAATGTGCAATCTTCTCCTTATATTTATGGATGACTTCATTTTTCTCCATATTAGAAGTGTTTTGTACATTGTGTCTGTTAAAGAGATAATAGTTTAGAAAGAAGAAAATTTGGGGAAAAAAACTTTTGAAAGATGAATAAAAGGATGTGCATACTTTATCCGACAAAACCTGAACTTTGTAAGAATGAAAAATGGCACAGCTTGTACTGCTTAACCCCCACTAAGGCTCCATTTGATATTGTGGTGTGGTAGATTTTAAGCCACAGCTGTTGTAAAATAGAAGCACTAGATGTCAAATACTAATAATGAGTGGCTCGCCAAAGTTGGTGTTACCAAACACTTTTCCAACTTTGCTTTCAAAGCATAATAGAATCACCACAGTCCCAATTGAAGCCTAAGTCCTGCTATAAGGAGCCTCTATAATGAAGCTTGTCAAGAAATTTCCACTTCATTTGAAGTATGCCAAGAGTTCTTCTGCAGTAATTGGTTTATAATTAAGTCACTGAAGTCTCCATTTCTTCTTCTTTGTCCATCCTCTTCTACTTTCTGTCTCTTTTTCCATTCACCCAAGTAATGATCAAAATGGTCATATTGATGGAAAATATTGTGAATTTGGGTAAATCTATGGGGTTTTCATTTGAAGTACTTTGATTTCAGTTAGACCATTATTTACCTCAACCCAATGAGGCAGGTTGAGATTGTTCTTGTTTATGAAATGATGCTTGGCTTCAGCGAGTACCTTTTAGGGCTTTCACTAGAAACCAGGTTTGGGTCAATGATGTTTGTGGCCTTACGCTAGTGAGAAAGTCAGCCTTTTATATGGAGCACTTGGTAGCACAGAATTACACAGATAGGACATAGTGTTATTTTTGGTGGATAACATGACAATCTATTATGAAGATAGTAGATTTAATAAATAGCGTACTCAATTTTCAGATACAATATGACTATATGTATTAAATGGCAATGTTATAGAGTAGACTATATAGTGGGAAATATTCTACTTTGATTGCTTTCCTTTTCTTTACAGCTTTGCAATTTTTAGTTTCAATTCTCTTATTGGTTGAGGAGTCTATTTTGGTTTGTACCATGAAGTGTTTGATTATTATATAACAGTCAGATCTGATATCATTGATATTGACAAACTCAAGCCTGGTGTTTCTTGTTGGCAGGTAATGTGCTACAAGCTGCATTTTGGTATGGGCTTATTGTCCATTTTAGAATTTATCCTATAATTTATGTGCTTCCTATTATCCTGATACTCGATCCACGCATCTTCCGATTTGGTTTGAAGCCCAAACTCCAGAACTGGAGCTCTAGTCAAGACAAGACTCCTCAAAGTATTAATAAAGGAACCGATCAATATGATTTATGGACAGCTTTAAAAACTGTATTTACAAAAGAAAGAGTAATGTTTGGGCTGGTATCTGGAGCTGTTTTCCTTTCTTGTACTGGTCTTTTCTTCTATTTATACAGATGGGAGTTCTTACATGAAGCATTGCTATATCATCTTACTCGTACAGATCCTCGACACAATTTTTCTATATATTTCTATCACATCTATCTCCATTACGAGCGAGAGTTCACAATGGTGGAAAAGCTCATCTCCTTTTTGCCCCAATTTACAGTGCAGCTGGTTCTCATTTTCAGTTTTGCTCAGGATCTACCATTTTGCTTTTTTATGCAGACAGTGGCATTTGTCGCATTCAATAAGGTTTGTTTATCAAAAAGTGTACATCTACATAAAGATACCAGTTTTGTCTATAGAATATTGGAATGAGAAGCACATAGGTATTTTCCTAGTCAGATTTTGTGATCGTCATATCTCTCTGATTTTCGCTATGGTGCTGGATTGATTTCTTTTACAGGTTGTGACAGCGCAGTACTTCGTGTGGTTCTTTTGCTTGTTGCCCTTGATACTGCCATGGAGCAACATGAAGCTTAAGTGGGAAGGCGCAAGTTGCATTCTCGTATGGGTGGGTGCTCAACTCCATTGGTTGATGTGGGGTTACTTGCTGGAATTTAAGGGTCAGAATGTCTTCCTACAACTGTGGCTCGCAAGCTTACTCTTTCTGGCTGCTAACACGTTCGTCTTGATCAAGATTATCCGTCGCCAAACATACTCCCCGGTCTTTCAACGGCCAGAAAATGCGACTTTGAAGAATGCAGTTAAAAATGAGTAGTTGAACTAGTTCCTGAACTTCTACACTTATTCAAGTTAAAAATTTTGGCCGTAATAGTTGAACATTTACACTTGAAAGAAAGATTATGCACCAATGAGTAATTACAATTTCTCTTTATTCATACAAGCTATATAAGACAAAAATAATGATAACAGAAATGGTACATGGGGCAATTATTCAAACTCCAATCTTAACTAGGGATTCTTGTCCTCTAGCCAGACCCCTTTTCTCTTATACATTCTCTTTCTTTCCAGGGGATTCTTGTCTCTGTAAATCGACTGGTAGTGGACAGCTTAGGTATATCACCCCTATACCACCTAAGCAATAACCCAAGTTTTTTCTATCCTTCTCCGATCAAAGCCCTTAATTTCTTGCCCATTCTAGTGTATTTGCCTGCAAATTACGATTAGGCTTATTTAGACACAAGTTTTCTTCCGTTGATGTCGTTAACAGTTGTACGTGTTTCTTCGTCAAATCCTAATGAAGAAAATGCTGAGTTCAGGACCATTATTCCCCTCAGGAGTCAGCATATAATATGTCTCCGAATCTTTAGACCCAATCACACGCTCAAATTGTGCACGCATGTAAATCAAATCTCCGTCTGTTGCGGCCGCTTGGTCACCGGCGCCATCGGTAGGTGCCACTCCGGCCCCCATTGACACCGCATGCAGCGTTTGCATGAAAGCGAAATCTTCCTCAGTCGCCTCCCTCTTGACTCCATAGCCAGATTTTCTTCCATTACAATACATTGTCCATATGGGCTCATCTACAATCTTCTTCTTCTCCGCCGGCTTCTTTTCACACTCTAGAGCGATCCTCAAGAGCCCTGATCCCATATCCTGGAGAAGTTTTCCGGTTGGTATAGCCAGCTCCAGTATAAGTAGCGGAAGACACCCAGGTTTCTCTTGTATCACAAGGTTAACCCTCGCCTTCCGGTATCCGAAAAGCGTACCTGTCACACGAGTCCCGCCGTGCACATGACAGTCATGTGGCCGGCCTCCAGGAAGAGAGACGGGAATCTTGCATGGCGGCCCAAGGATCGGAAATGACCGGAAAACAGAACGGAAGCGCCTCAAGATCTTTTTGGATTTTGACGATTCTTTCTTCTTTGATGGTTGGAGGGAGATTGCGGGGACAGCCGGGGATAATGAGCTTCCTTGGGAAGGTGATAACGGCGGCTGCGGCGGTGTTGTCATCGCAGATAAACGATGATGTGTACTGTGTAGAGCTTATTAATTCGTGAGCTGCTGGTTAGGTGAACGTTGCATAAATATGAAGAGGGAAATGGTGGTGGCATGCACGTTAGCAGTCAGCCATCGACTTAAATTAATGAGGCTGTTAATTCTTGTTAATTAATTATTAATTATTGATTAGTTCTCTAAAGATATAGTTTCAAAGTGTCGGTCTGTTTTGATTATTGCCATAAAAGTAGGCCGAAGATGCGAGTGCTAGAGAATTTCCTATTTTACTGATTAATTAAGTGAATAATTCTAGCCGTCCGATAGGTTGACTTTTTGACCTCTGCTCAAAAACATTGACATGCGTGCACTCAGAATTAAACATTTGGCTTGCCAGAGTTTTTAATTAGCAGAATTTGACTTCTGTGTACTGAGAATTAGAGACAAGAAGGGTTTATGGCAAATGTCAACAGTCATTGAATCAATCAACATACCCAATCAAAACTGTGCTGAGAAGATACAGCTTCAATCGTCAGGCCTAAAGCACACACATGGCTCTTAACAGTATAAGATCAATCACTCAGTCCATACATACATTCTAAAAAAGGAGTAATAGTACTAAGCTTTCTTGCTTCATACACTAGTTATTTTCATGCCATCCTTGACTTCGTTTTCTGCAACATGTTTTGAGAAATCCATCCTTCCTTGCTTCATTTCGTTTCCATTCATCATCTTCTGCTAACATGCCATGAAAGAAATGCCGATTCATTGGTGACTGCATTCCTTTCATCACTTCGACAGCGGGAAAATGTTGTACATGCACGTCCATCTTGCTGTACATGAGGCTCGCAACGGCTCTGTCGATTACATTGGTCTCTGTTTCTGTTGCTCTCTTTTTCTCAGGCCTGGCCATTTAAATCATGTTTTGATTAAAAAGAGTTTAAATAGCTTGGAGGAGTTAATTTTACACCAATTACTCTAAGCAGACTCATAGAAGATTGTTCTGGTTTAGATCACTTGTAAGAATGATAGAATCGTCTTCCAGTTAGACCATAAGAGATCTGAGTTCTCATTCCAATTTACTTCCATTCATATGCAGAAATGACTCCATAGAAAATTTTAGCTCAAAACGATTGACAGAATAATGTTAAGGAATTTCTTCAGAATTGAATAACCAAATTACCTCGTGTTTATATCATGACTTGTCATTTGAGGAGCTTCTGCTGAAAACTCCTCATTTTGCCTCAATGTTGGCATATGTTGTTTTGATTTCCCAGCAAGCCGGTACAGGGCATCACGGAAGCAGATTCGGGTATCATCAGTCAACTGCTCAGATTATCATACAGAACAATTATTAGCAAATATGATTAATGATTTAACTTACCATTATGGTTCTTACGTCAAGTTCCAAGATAATCTACCTGATCGATCACCATTTTCAGCTCCTGCAATACAGATTCTTCAAGTGATGATTCTTCATCTACAAGTTCATTTGTAATGTTCTTCTCAGAAGGAACCTGGGATTTGACCGATGGTACCTTAAAAAAAATATACCATGATAAGTTCTACAAAGCAAAAATAAACATTTTGTTTTGTAAAACAAGTAGGGCAGAAAATATAGCTTTTGCGTATCTTTTTTCTGTTCTCACTCCCTGTCTCACTATCACTCTCTTTATATCAGTCCTTTTTTCTTTTTTTTTCCCTGTTTGTGCATTTGTCTGCATTTGTGTGTGATCTTGGGTATGTCTACAACACACCAGGATTTTGCAATTTTGTCGGCCACACAGAAACAAGTTATGGCTTCCCTCACTCTCATTCATCTACCTTTCACACACCATCGCCCTTTTTTGATATAGTAAGCATTATAATGCCTGTATGATCACATAGAAAAATATACAGAACTCCTGACAGAAAAAGTATTTGAAATGGTTCTCATGACCTATGCGTAAGTATTTGAACTTAAATCTTAAAAAGCTTTTCAGAATTGACAATGTTTCTGGCGCAACCATCACAACATGAAACAAAATTTTCAAAGACAATCGAAACTAGTAAATTCTTCAACTTGTTGCAAACAAACCCAGGCATGGAAAAAAATGTGCTGAACAACTGCTAAATCATTAAAACTGTAGCGAGATAAATTGTAACTCCAGGAAAAATTTTGGATTCAAAAAATAAGTGTGGCCAAGCAACCATCTTTAAGGTGACAAAGATATCATTGATGTCAACACAGAGCCAAACTGACTAGGAGTTTCGAATGGACAACCAAGAATTTCAGTCCAAACTAGTGCCAGCACTGCTAACTATTAAATATTCAATTCTAAATTGATGAGAACTCGGAAAATCTTACCTCTATTGGTTGGAACTTGTGCTCCGAGTCACAAGGAATAAATGGTGAAGCAACTACTTCACCATGCTTACAATCAACTGATGGGGAAAATGCGCGTGTTTTCAGATACTTGGAGCTTCCTGTAATATGTTTGTCACTGGAATTCCTTTCTAAATCTAAACTTGGGCCTGTCCCGAGATCATTGCTCAGTAACACACGATATTGAGACTCGGGAACAAAGTAAAATGACTCGTCAAGATCTTCAGTCCCAGGTGGATCCTCAATTAGGGAATCTCTGCAAGAAGGGCAAAAAGGATGAAGACTGGAAATCAAAAAGATATCATTTTAATTAAGGAAAAGCTGTAAAACTTTGACATCCCATGGATACTAAATGGCTCTATTGTATTCTATGTAGCTATTAAGGGACAAAAGTCTCATCTTAAAATAAGTCATTAAAGGATAGGTATTTCCTCACCATAAAGGATGGCATAAGATCATTTGCAGGAGACAATAGAAACAAAACACTGTAGCCATTGTCATGATGCCTGCAAATTCACTGATGATCTGGTCGTAGAGATAATTCTTTTAGAACACAAAACCATTTTGGAGCATTTAATTTCCATGGGGTGTGGATGCATGCTGTTGATCTACATAGAGCCTAAAGCAATTGCGAAACTACATGATTTCCTACAGGCGTTAAATCAATTATCTTAATCCCAGGAGTTACGCTTGTACAAGAATATGTCATCCAGTTGTTCAATGCCTGCAAAGGGATCGAGCTGGTGATCTGCCCTGTCATTCAAAATGGCAGTCCTTTGCAGAGACTCATCTGATGATCCGGCACATATGCTTGAGCCACTCGAGTGACTTTTATCTTGGATAGAAGATTCAATGTTATCTTCATTACAATAGCCAACGAAGTTGAATTCTTCCTCCATTGTGTTTGTATCCATACTGAAGTATTTGTTAGGTGACACAAAATTTTCAGGAGAGTATGTTCCCCATTTTGACAAGATTTCACTTCCCGGAGACAATGGAACCCCATCTGCCAATTCTTGATACTTGGAGACAACCAGATCATCAACACCTTTCCCAAAATACCACTCCATGCGTTTTATCTGAACTGAAAGATCAACATTTCAGAAAAGTAGCACAAAGTCACACTAGAAATTATGAGCTCAAAAATTTCTCCCCTGAAGTATTGACAAAGCGGATAGTGAAAACATTATTCCATAGATCCTATTTAAATACGAGTGTCAATCACACAATCTGAGTGTATATTTTGGATTCAAGCCACAGCTGTTGTGAAATAGAATCACTAGTTGTTGACGACAAGCGAGCCAAATGGTTAATTGTTTTTAACTATTATCCATACAAAATCCTCAAGAGTTGAGTGAAACTGTAAGGACAGCAGTTACATACCCATAATCTAATACCAAGAATGAAACAAATAAAATTTAGCCATTAAAAAAAATATATAGCAAAAGAAACGTAAAACACTGATCAATCCACAAGTAGAATTCTGTACAAACCAAAATCATATTTTCATGAGAGATCAGGTAAGACATAACCAATTCCACTACCAGCTGAGAATATAACACCCAACAATATCATTCAACGCCACCAAGTTGTAAACATCAACCACTGCTCTCAAAACATAATCGCATACATAAATTTCACAATTCATGTTACGGATGGGAAAAAAAAATTAAAAAAATAAATGAAAAAGGCAAACCTTGTGGTTAGTAAGAGAGATTCCAAGAAACAAAGCCAACCCCAGATGAAGAAACCGATTGAAATGAATGAAATTTTAATAGGTTTTTTTGTATTTTTTCAGAAGTTAAAGAGAGTATTTCAGCTACTGTTACCAATATCAATGGCGGCTATGGCTCTTTGCAATTATCGTTGCAGAGCAGACTTATCTCTTTTTTAAAATATTCAAAAAGTAAAATTAATATAGAGAATAGAGTCAAAGCCAGGGACCATCACTTGTGGCTGAAAATTGATGACCCAATTAGTGGCTGAAATCTCTCCATCTAAATCAATACTCTCATTGGTCCAACTGTCAAATCAGGTCCCACAGATTAGGAAACCTAGGGAAGAAGATCACGGTGTTGTCTACTTCATAAATTCGATTTCCTAACAAGTTCACTGAATACTCAAGTATCCATAATTGACATGTCCAGTACGAAGTTGACACGTCGACGACTGTGAAAGGTTCTCTAGTGAATAGGCGGAAAGAGTTATTGGAAAGGACAGACACGCGGCAGTAGATTCGTGGGAGTGTCTGCCACGTGGTGAGCATGTAGGGATGAAATCACAACCACACAATCAAACCACGTGCATTTGTTTTTATCCAGTCTCTATTACATTCCTCTAGATGCTACTTCAAAAATATAATTTTAGTTATTAATTTTATCAAATTTTTTAATTAATATTAAAGATTTAAATAATATTTAATATATTTTATAAAAAAATTAATTATTTTATTTTTAAAAAAAATATTAAAATATATAAATACTTATTTTTATATATTTTTTATATATGAGTTTTGGGGTATTATTTGAAATTGTTGATTTTATTATAAAAAATTTAATGGAAACTAATTCAAGAAAATAACTTAGGGATTATTCAAAAAGGGAGGGGTTATTTAGAATGGTTGCGGGGGTATTTAGCAGTGCCCGTTGCTTAAAATGCCGGTGCCCACAGAATAACAATCAATATGACAAATTGCAATAAAACCGACGAAGAGAAGTAGAGGAAGAAGAGTGGGAGGAGGAGCAGTCCACGACAAAGAACCTCAAGTCTTCCAGCTGATACTTGGAAGAACCCTTTTTTTTTCGGAGAAACAAACAGGTGTTAAGTCATACCACTCGTGGATTATTCGTCTTAATGGTTTGGATAATCTGCAATTACATGCTGAGATTTTTTTGTATGTTGTAGCTTTAATATGTTTAATTATAAGCCGAGCTTGTACGGGGTATTATATTATATCATAAATCAATGAGTTTTCATGGGCTCACCTGGGTTTTCAACAATATTATTTCACTTGGGTTGCTTTTTAATTTTTTTGTAGGTTTTGTTTTCCTCTCAGAATTTTAGTAATTCATTGAATGTGGTAGTAATTGTTTTCTCCGAGTTGTTGTGTTGTATTTAATTTTTTTAGCTTGTTTCGCAGCAGAATCGTGATATCTCCTAAGATGTTTAGGAACACATTTCAGTCTGGATTCTTGTCTATCTTATACAGTCTTGGGTAAGTTCTTTCTCTGTCTCTTCTTGGTGCATGTTGGATATTCCTAATCCATCCTGAATTTGTTTATCTGATATTATTTGGAATTTGTAGGAGCAAACCTCTGCAGATCTGGGATAAAGAAGGTCAGTAACTTTTTTGTTCTATTGTTGCTGGTTATCATATGTTGAAATGTATTTGGACTGCAATTTGCTTCTGAATTTTTCGTATAGTTAATCATCTTTGCTGCTGTCAAAATTCGTTTTCTTATGTTTATACAACATGAGATTGGAGAAATTGTTAGTTTCTTCTATATTTCGGTCGGTAGTGAATGATAAAATTGGTTTGTGTTGTTATGTAATTTCATAATTCTCTGGTGGAAGAAAGAGGAGGTGTGTTGGATGGTGTGGGGGCATTGAGGAGTCGCGCCTTATCTTGCTTAAAGTCTATAAGTATGTAGGATAAGAATTAATTATACAGGGAAGATACATACATTAGATACACTCATTTGCATTACTAAGGGGTATTTAATCTGGAAAAATGTCAGTGGTTGCTGTTTAACCTGATGCTTCATCACCAGGTAATATCTTTTCAGATTGTAGAATTCTGTTGACTTAAAACAAAGCACTTCCTTTTAACAGCGAGAGAAAAGAAGAAGGCTAGAGTTTTATTCTGTGTTTTTATTTCAAGGGTTTGTATTGGATTGCATTCCCTTCTGATTTCTTTATCCAAAATATTTCTTTCTGAGATTGCAATATTTCTATTAAGATAACTATGGTCTAAAAATTTATTCCTGTACTGTCAATGAGCATTCATGTTTTGACTAATGCAAACTTATGGTTTAAAATATTTTAGTGGGTAAATTTTTTTTATCCCCCTTTCAGAACAGTGGTCATTTTTAGAGGCAAACATTATGTAGCCATTTTAAATTATTCCTATGTTGGTATCTTTAAATTACTTGACATGGTGGCAAGGTTACTATTATTGTTTTTACTGTGTAATTTGTTTGCAATCTTTCTGCAGTTATCGATGGCCATGTAAAACGATCACACGATGAAGATATACAATCCAATGTCCTTGAAATAATTGGGTCAAATATACAATCTACATATATTACATGCCCAGTGGACCCAGCTGCAACCCTTGGTATAAAACTTCCGTTTGTGGTTATGATTGTGAAGAATCTGAAGAAATATTTCACTTTTGAGATTCAAGTACTGGACGATAAGAATGTTCGACGTCGTTTTCGAGCTTCTAACTTCCAAGTGTGTAAGTTTGCCCAAGTTTTTTGATGTTATGTTCAAATTGCCTTATCTTTTTATTATTTCTTACAATCTTCTCATTTGTGTTCAAGAAATTAGTAGGTAATGGTTGTTTTTGAATTATTATTTTCTGAAGAAATTCTTCTAGCAATAGGAAATTAAATGATTATTGGTAAATTTTGTTGCCCAATATCTTATAAAGTAGTTTTTTCAAATTTTTAGACTTTTTTTTTTTGTGGCTACAGATTTGAACATGACAATATACATTTCAATTATTTATATAATTTGGTTTATTGTTTCTAAATTTTTCAGTCTGTCACACGGGTGAAACCATATATCTGCACGATGCCACTGAGGTTGGATGAGGGGTGGAATCAAATCCAGTTGAATCTGGCTGATTTTACCAGGAGAGCATACGGAACCAACTATGTTGAGACTTTGCGAGTTCAGGTTCATGCAAATTGTCGACTGAGGAGGATATATTTCTCTGATCGCCTATACTCAGAAGAAGAACTCCCACCGGAATTCAAACTCTATCTTCCAATGCAGGTAAGTTAGACCATGTCATGTTTTTGTTAGCTATAAAATCTAGGCACTAGTTGCTTATCTTTGATGGTCAATTCTTATTCTTTAGCTGATATTTTGATTGCAGAAAACATAAACTTTCGTGGGAGGAGAGTCACACTTAACAACTAGTGAAATAGCTGTACTCAGATTCTATATGTTATACCATTTTGTCAGTTGCCAACACAGTTTTATCCAAATTGTTCGTAACATTTTTATGATATGAACAGAATCAAATATTTAGAACTGATCTCCCTGGCAGTCTGTCTGGAATCTTCCAATGCAATTTGAGTGGTATTATTATGAAGGATTTCTTGCTCTTTCATGCCATGGGCACCTATACTTGCGCCTTCAAATTTCTGCTGATCAGTTAAGTTTGTTTTTGGTAATGTCATACAGAATTATTGTGTGGTTGGAGAACATTTAGTGATATTAGAATTAGAAGAGCCTCGGTAGTTAAATCTTTTATGCTATGCTATGGGCGTACATAACCATCACCATCAATCATAAATTTTGTAATCTAATGATACTTACAATTTGATACTTGAGTAATACACTTTGAAATATGTAGCTACAGGTTAGTGTTAGGATAAATGTGAACTGTATCATAAAAACGATTGATATTGATAAGAGAGCTAGTGATTGTAACAGTGTTGTATTATATTTTCCCTTCACTTGAACAGAGTGCTATCAATCTACAGAGCATGGTTTTCCATTGAAACGCGGGACGAGAATGAGAATTTGACGCCTTAGATTGGGCCAGTTTGTGCAAAATTCATAACTGCATGGGCATTTTCAAGTGCAGAATAAGAGAGCCAACATTTCAGCCTTCCTATCCCATATGTGCGAATTCCGTCAGTTCACAACGTATTCTTACAAATTCTATGCGATAGCTAGAATCAATATTCTCTGTGCCTGTTGCTGCCTAACAATTAGCGTTAGCATTTTTCTCTATTATTTCAGCCAACTGCATCTAAATCAACTTCTGCATCTGTCTCTCCATCTATCATCCCTGCATCAGCTTCAGCATCTGCATCCAACTGCCCAGTTTCTTGACCAATATCAGTGTCGGAGCTCTGCTTCTGCTGTTCCTCTGGTGTCGGAGTCCCACCTTGGGAGATATTACCAGTTCCAGCTGTAGCATCAGTGTCCATTGGAGCTGCTGAGGCTTCGAGATCATCTCTGATTCCTTCGCCATCAATTTCGTTTGCAGATGTTGCAATCTTTAAAGAAAAAGAGAGCAAATTATACAAAATCTATTAAACAAGAAACTTCATTATGAGGAACAGTAGATGTGGGAGTGGTCCATAATAATTAAAGCTATAGCCCCTCTTGTGTCAAGCACAAGGGCCTTTTAACAAAAAAGAATTTAGAACATATGAGATATGGAGATTGACAGCCATACTTTTGTATCCTGATGATCTAAGTTTGGGCGCTACCAATTTTCAGCCTTTTCTTCTTGCCTCACAAGCTAAAATCTTAGCATTTCATTGAAGTTAAAAACTTTCACGGTCTCTTTGTAAGAGCACAACCTCTAAAAGGCTGAGCCTTCAAGAAAGAAAAACAACACAGCAATGATAAGTCCAAGCACAAACATGCTTTAGCTTTTCTACCATATCAGACAGGCGAAAAGAAGTCTCCCCACTCTCTCTCACATTAGATCCTTAATATGGTAAATGCTTTTCTTAGCTCCTGCTTTCTAGGATTATGGAAACAGTCGACAAATCACTCTAAGTGCTGTTTAGGTCAAGGCAATTGCAAAATATGGACAAAATACAAGAAAGAATAGATGGAAGATTTAAGGCATGCGCAAAACCAATTCAGAGAGCATTCTTTTCTCTTTTGCCCTTGTTAGTTGGGGGAAGGATTTTAAGAACTACATATCCACAGTAAATGAGCTGAGTTCAGAGCCACATCATATATTAGAGAATTGCATTGATTCCCTGATCAAACCGGTTCTGGGCTTGAACTTGCAAGTTAAACTAGGTTCAACTCAACACTCAAAAAATTAACCATCTTTATTTTAATGTGTACAAGCTTATGTCCAGATTAATAACTAATTAGAAGCACTCAAATATAAATGTTAAGTTCAGAATTCCTACAATAGACAGCAACATTTCCTTTTTAAAGATATCTAAGACTATTAGAGTCGTGTTAGTTAGAGTTAGCTGTCACTCTACAAGTCAAATACATCTTTGTTTGACAAGTAACACAAATACAGATAAATTTAAAGGTAAAACCCCAATGCTAAAAAGATCCTGTAATTCACATCTATACCATGTTTGACTTTTCGTTCTTATTAAAATATATAAATAAAAGAGTAGAAGATTTGAAAGCTAAATGTTGGCTTAGATACCTGATTTTCTTCAGCTTGAGACGGAGTACCCTTTGTATCTTCCTTTTTGGCACGTTTGGGCCTGTCATTTGCTTTAGCTTGGTATTTGGACCGAATGTGAGGCGGCAAAAGTTCTAGTGGCACAACTCCTTCAATACCATGGTCAGTAAACTGCAATGATATTTATACAAGTTTTGTCAGACTACTTGAAACCAGATCGCATATTGAAAAGGTCTTGGATGACTACAAATCATACTCTAGAAAACCCATCCAAGTCCTGACGAGCCGAAAAACGGAGACCTTTCCAGCAATAAACCTGCACCAAGAATCCCAGGAAATTACACATGTATGTATGTATGTACACACACGCGCGCACGCACACACACAAAAAACCAAACACATGCCACACAGAAACGCTAAAGAAAGATGAACACAATATTTTAGTACGAAGCCACTGATCTGTACTAGGAAAAATTTGAAATATTTGCATGTTTTACAACAAAAATGCAAACATGTAGCGACCTTTGAAAATAGAGACTTCCAACATTCAAAAGAAACAGAAAATATTTGTTGACAAGTACAAAGCATTTCTGCAGATATAACAGTCTGATATCTGCATTTTTGCATGGCAACCTAACTTATCTAATCTTCCAACTACCATTATAATTCGGGACTCAAGATACAAAACATCTAATGTATTTTAATTTAGGCAGTAAGCGGGCAGTAAAGATGTTCTTATATACCACGTGAATCAATCTTTCTTTTGAACAAAAGAAAAATGTTCAATCAACCTTTAGAACAAAAGAGGTGTAATAGATTTTATCTTTGGCACACTTCTCAAGTTCCACTACTCTTTTTTTTTTTTTTTGGGGTCAGTACTTCAAACTCTTCCTCCAAGTCTTAGTTCTTACAGTATTTTCCTCTAATTTGGAAGGTAGCATGTACCCCACAAGACAACTTTTAGTTGCCAGATCTATTTATTTATCTCCAACATGCCAAATTTTACATTTCCAAATATAAGTATGCTAACTGTTGCACTGTTTCAAAAAACACTGCTTCCTCTACCTTCCACAAGCAATACACCCAGAAAACAATCATGGTAATATCTACAAACGTATACTTTCCAGAAGCAGTACTCCAAGAAACAACTGGGCACGAGAATTTCAATATTATTGTAACTTGCACAAAAGTGTAATCATCACATGAGCCATACACATAGAAAAATAATATGTAAGAAACAAAATGTACCCGGTTGTTTTTGTGGTGATATTCAGCTTCTATCCCAGCAGATGGGTCCATCTGTTATTTTAACAAAGAAATACATATATACACATACATTGCATCCACAGAGGAGAACAACTTGGAATAAACATTGTGATATGGAAGCAATTAACAAGGAGAAAAGAAAACAATAAGCAGAATATGATTTGAAGAACTAGAAGAGGTGCTTACATCTTCAGCCAAAGGTTTCCAGTACTCAGTGATGGCAGGAGTTCTAACACGTTGAGGATCAGTCAAAGCATTCTGGACAGGTCGAGAAAGATCTCACAAATAAAACTAGTATCCATAGATATATAGCCAATGTCATGAAAAATTCGGAAAACATTTGATGAAAGAAAATAGTCATGAGAATTAAGAGCCTAGGAAATACCATTGGAAGCGCCTTTGACTTTTGAACCGTAAAAATAAAAACTTACATTACGCACAATATTAAGCATATATGGAAATTTTGCACATATGGAAATTGACAGGATTTAGAGGTATCTTACTGAAATAATAAAGATAGCTGGTATCACCCTATAAATGCGTTTAAAAGGACAGGAAAAAGTTTGAAAGCAAGAGTTACAAGTATGGTAAAACTTGGTCTATTACATGTCCGTAAATAAGACCACTGATGACATGCAAAGAAAATATTCAAGTTTATCTCCCCAACGATGCATCATATGCAACAGAGAAGTTGAGATTATCAGTGAAAAAATTTTCTACACAAGCCCTCTTCTTTGAATCTACAACACAATCTTTGGCTGCTTTTATGCTTAGTCAGATGCTGCCATATTCCTGTCATTCACTTTTTGTTAGAAAGGTACACAATTTTCAGAGGAATCAAGAGTGCTACACTATTCTGGGATTGTACAAGGACAGCCATTCTCTTAGTAATTTGAAACAAGACGAATATTAGAATACTATTATGACTATAGAGGGGAGACTGACTCTCATGGGAACTGTCAAATTTTGGGTTTCAATTCAACAAGATTGGGCAATGGCAATCATGTAATTTCTTTATGGTTAATTCTGTTTTTGAGGCTATTTTTTGGGGCAGCTATTTCAACCTCGGGATTGTTTCTGTTGTTTTTATTTTGGGATTTTACAGATTTTGAGTGAGCAGTTTTTGAGCATAATCAAAATATATCAAAAAGAACACGCTTCATTCTCTTTGTGAAAAAGAAGCAAGCATCCAATTCCCCAATCAAAATATCTCAACCCAATAATAACCCAAAATCCACTCCATTCCTTACTGGGTAACGGCCATAGGTCACTTGATGACAATGCATACATGACTAATTAATAATCCTAGGAGCTGATTGTGCAATGTAATTACTGTTTCACCATACAAACATGAAGCACCATGATTTTGAATTACCTAATTGAAAATTTTCAAAAAAGAATTTTTAGATGGCAAGTTCTTGCCAGTCAAACAATCACAAAACTACTGAATAGATATATACCGGATTCTGATCTGCCCACTTCCACAACTGAGAAAGTTCTTTATTCCCAAATCTCCACCTTGGCCTACTGAAGGAGTAAAATAAAAGATATCTCAATAAAAGATAAAGATGAAAAATATAAACATAAACAATACTGGATTGATCACAAACAATGGACTAGAAACATAAAATCACTTCCTCAGGAGGACCCCAGAAAAATTTTAATAAGTAAATGCGAGCAAGAACTTTAACATGCACATATTTTGGTATATATGTGCAACAGGCATACTACCAAGCAAGTCAATGGAACTTAGTCCAATCTCCCCTTCTCTAAAAGAAAACCAGGGGTTCAAACATATATGGAGTAGTAAGGGCATGGCCTTCACGGAGCTGACAGAGATACAGTTACCTCAGACTTTAAATACAATTGCTAGGCTTTTCTTTTAAAGAAGCGGTAATGCAGTTAGGAAATATTTCATTATTTATTAAAGTTGGATTGTCACTAGTTTCAGCAAGAAAAGTCAACAAAATTTGGTTGTCACTTATTTAGTTGGTTTAGGATTCGTCAACGCTTCAGTCATAGATTTCTCTAAACCCTTTTGTAATTTGGAATTGGTCATTATTAATAGGCCTTCTATTTTGTCTCGAAGAACACAGACTAATCCTGTTGAACTACGACTTCACCTATCACTTAAGTTTGAAGGTATGGACACAAACGATAGTATTTAAGCTGCTTAGTATTCCCTTTCGTGTATGTTTAATAGTCTTTTAATGTGGATTCAAGCTATTATAATTCAATTTTTTGTGTTGAGGAATTCAAAAACTAGACCGGAAGATCAAACCTGCTTTCAAACTATATTGAATTACCACTTAAACTAAAAGGTTAAAATTGAAGGTAAAAACTCAAATAATAATATTTAAGTTGTTTAACACATCATAATAATATGATGATTGAACCTTTTCTGTCAAACCTTCAGGCATTATGTTTCCTATTATTTAGAACTTGGCCATTTTAAAAATATGCCAATGCCTTGGATGTGGCAGTAGGATATCTTACACAGAAGATCATAATTTCTTTCTATTTTCAATCTTTTATATTCTTTCTAAAGCATATCGACTTGTAAACAAAGTTATTATCATAGAAGTAGAGTATAATAATTAATCTACTGATTTTGTATACCGTTTCTTAGGTCCATCTCCAAGGATTTTTTTCTCCATGGGTTGCTTCTCAATCGGTGGACAGGCATCACGTTTCCACCACACCTAAAAGTAGGAAGATTTCAAACAAATTTAGCTGGACTATGTGCATCACAACATCCAAGCATAATATAGGAGACCATAAACCAAATGAGAGAGAAAGTCACATATAAGATTAAGCTTACCCAATTTTTTTCACGTTCTAATATATGCTCAACATTGTGAAGAAAATCCTTCCCTTTAGGTGGGGTCGTTTCAAGCAGTTTCTTTACTCGCTCTTCACAAGATTTCATTTCTTCTTTCTACAATTTCAAACAAAATAAAAGCAGAATTTACAATTTTATACAAAATAAGCATTTATCTGCCTCTACATTTAGAAAGCACATATGGAATCTCGACATTTCATCTCTCTACAATAAGTTAGCATTACAAGTGTCGTGAAATTTCTTTTTTGATCAAATACAGCAATCTATTTGCCAGAACTTCACAGCAGCATCTCTGAGCATGCTCGCTTGGTGCACCAGAGTATGCATGTGTGTGTGTGTGTGTGTGTGTGTGTGTGTGTGTGTAAGCTTCAACGATCCCAACAAACAGGTATTTCTGATTTAAATTCTGACTTGCAAAATTAAAATGCAATAAGATAAGCACTTACCATACTTTCAGATGGTAAATCTTTGTCATTTTTACCTGGGCTCTACAGGAAAAAAAAAATAAAACAATGAATAAAAACAGAGAGAACCATTCAACCAACTACTACATAGATATGAAAATAATGAAGGCATGTATAAACTTTCATATTAAGAGCCTCAGCAATCCATTACCTTTAGATAATCAAACAATATGAGGCACTGCACAAGAACATGACGTCTAAAACTTGGATCTTTCAACTGCAGCCAAGGGAAAAAAAAATGGATGAACCAAATTATTCTATTAAACTTATTTCCAATACTTGTCAACGTCATTTACCTCTAAACCCATTAATTTACTGCTTGTAAGATATTTTATGTTGAAAGTTGCTGCCTCTTCCTCCAAATCATTTGCATTTCCCTCTTCATCACTCAAAGGCTGAGCATCAAAGGTGTTCAACACAACCTATAATCTCAAAGTTCAAGAAAACAATTGGATTCAAGCATTAAACAGTTAAAGAAAACATAAAAGTTTCTGTGTCAGTGAAAAAAAAATATTAAGACATAACACTGCAATAAGATAAGTGAAAAAAAAAATAATTTGCAAATAAAACAAATACCATCAAACTTGATGTGAACTTCTGCCACTTTGTAGGAGCAAGAGTCAGAGCAGGGTTACAAAAGTATTCCTGAAAACTCAGACAATTCACAAGACAGTTTAGCTGCAGTATTATATCCTCTTCATATTTTGTATTCTATCCAAGCATTACAACTGAAACAAGACAAAATTACGCTTGCACCTCTGGGTCACAATCTGATCATTCAGAATAATGTACATCATTCAAGCACAGTCAACAAGCTAACATAAAGATCCATGAATCATACATCTGACTTAGAGAAATGATAATTCCGGAGTGAATTGTGAAGATACTTTTCCATTAGCGATGTCCACAACCTATGCAAAGGAATTATGCATTATGGCAGACAAGTCCATCTGATGATCACAACACTTTCTCCACAAGCACCATGTACTTAAATTAATGGATCATAACGTGATCTTTCTCTCAGAAACAAGATATATTTACTTAACCAGCAGTTTATCAGTTTTTTTTTTATCCATTACTCTACATAAGCAGCTCGTGTAGTTTAATCTAAATAGCAAACCACATTTCATAAAGCTAATACTATTTTCTTCCACCAATCATGCTTCCAAGTGTATAATTTACCTGTAAACTCCAAAAGGTTTTATAGAAGTTGAAATCAACTGGAATACCTGAAAAAGAAAGGCCGTATGCACTTAGAAGATAACAGCCAGATGACGTCAAATAAGTGAATACAAACTATAAATACAAGAATACAGAAGTTAAGTACAGAATTCTGTGAAGTTGTGCATACCGTCAGGTGGGTCTTTCTCATATTTTGTTTCATTTGACGTATTAAAAACTCCCTTTATATTCACAGCTGCAATTATTAGTCAGAAGTAACATAAATACCCAGTAAATGAAATCAAAATAACAGCTAAGATTAGGGTTGAACACAAACAACACCTGAACGTTCGGACAGTGGAAAAAAGTGAGCCAGAAACATGAGGATTCGTCCACAAAACACCACATCAGTCGCCTAGTTGAATTCAAATGCATTAGAAGAAAAAGTAAAGTCATAATAATGTAACCAAACAAGTTTAAAGTTAATTGTTCATACTAACAAGCTCTACAGTTGTGAATTGCAGTAGACAGAAACAAAAGAAATCAAGAATACCATCTACATATATTAATTAAACAATTCAGACAAACATACATATGAATCTTGTACAGAATAGTACGGTAGGTTATTACTGCATATTTATCATAAAGTTAACCACCAGCCACTAAAAAAACAATTATTTAACTGAAAGCTATAATTAGTTTACAGCAAGATTAATCCTATTCCAACAAGGTTTATAAGTTGTATCACACTAAGTTCTTATAACCATATTATAACACATTCTCTCACATAGACTAGCAAGTACCAAGACTGAAAACTGCCCTTTGGGTTGGAGACAAACCTCCTGAATCTTTTCCATCAAGGAGACATCTTTCCACAATTTTGGAAGAAACCTAAGGAACAAAGGAGAAACACCTTCATTCTTTCATAGTCTAAGATAGCAAATGTTAGGGAACGGGACATGTTCTCTTAAATTTCATACTACCAAAGGTGCACTGAGACTTAGGTGTCAGCTATAAGATCTTGACATAGCATATCAACAATCATAGACCTTTCATCGCATTGTGCTATCGCACTTTAATGTCAATTTATCAAGGGAATGCACAAGCAAAAATCACTGCTAAAGAGAAAAAAAAGATAAATAAAATGTTCTAACAGATTTCAATTTTATTACTTCCTATCTGAAAATTATGAATGAAGATGATAGTTTAGGTTTATTACACTACCTTTGACAGACGACGAAGAAGTTGATTACACGTTCTCAACATCACAAGTTTTCCACGAGCAAACAGCTCTTGCTGTATGAAATGCAACCATCAAGTTCAAGTGCAAAGTAGCAGCCAGGGTGAAGTAAGCAGAATTTGCACTGTAAAGTTTAATGCAGGCAAAGTAGCAATCATAAAGGAATATAAAAACCAGGAACAATAACGCGTACCTTCCCTAAAATGTCCTGTTTACTTTCTATATAACCGAAAATATCTTTGCAATTTTTCATTGTAGACATTTCAGTCAAATCTTCCAATAGCTGAAATATCATACCACCCTCAACATGTTCATTTTCACAAAGATGAAGCACAATGTCTGAAAACACAACCACCAAAAAAGAAAAGCATAAGAGAGAGTAATGTGAATTAAATTAGTGTTAAAGTTTCATAAGTTGGTATAGCTCCTATTTAATTGGTGTAGCATTTAATTTATCTTCGACATATTCTTTGTATTACATCTCACAGAAAATTCACATGTTGTCTAATATTTTTTATTTGTCTAGAAATAAATCCTGGTATTTTCAGATGCATTAGACATAAAAAGTTTCAGGAAGTAAAGTGAAAGCATTTACAGACCTAGTAGACGTGGTATTTGAGCCTGGCTAGTTTCACTATCATCGATAGATTGGCCATACTGCATTATTGGCTCTCCAGACTGCACAGCAGATGACTACACCAAAATGCAAATGTCAGCAAACAAGCTAATAGTGTACCTGGGAATGATTCTGGCATAACCAAAAGTACTTAAAATAGTCAAAGGCACTATTACACCTGTTTCGTAGATTTCAGCTAAAATTGAAAAAAACACTTTAAGGAATCATAATATCCCTGAAGTGACTTTGGAATCAAAAAGGCACTTAAGTGCCTTTGGTAGAACCACCAATAAGTTTTTTTAAGCGTAATGCAACTTGGTCACCCCCTTGTATATTTTTATGATTACTAATAGAAGCTTCCTTGTTGCTTAAAAAAATGAAATTCAACTAACATACAAGCTAGATAAATGATAAATATCAGTTGTTCATGTCAAAAAGTAGTAAATATACCACCAGTTCCTGAAGCAAAGTCCGAAGCATATTTTCTAATAACTGATTCTCATCTTGTGCTAACTTCGTTTGTTTCTGTCACATTCAACACAACAAATTTATGTCAACATATTTTTATGAAAAAACACTGAAACAAAACCTGCTTTCCCTAATTGATACAATCGTACAAGAAATACCTGAGGTTTTATAACCTCTTGAACTGTCTGAAGAGCAAACTTTTCAGGTGGCCCAGCCTGCAGTATGGCCCTTCTTAATACTTCCTGAAAAATATAATGAAGAAATCTTTTATCAAGCTCAAATAAAATAAAAAATTCAAGTGGTAGATGAAGAGAGGGCTTACCATGTTCCAAGATTAGACACGCCGAGCTCCTTCAGTAGAATTTTTCAAAGTAGAAATTCTGCTAAGTCAAATACCACGCAAACAAATCAAAGAATTAAGTTCTCACAAACCAACCTTAAGGTGACAATGGAAATTTTTATAGAAGAACCACAGTTACAATTATCAAACAATCAATTTTTCAGACTAATCTTTGCAAATTAATTCCGTATTTCCTGATTTACGAAGTTATCAAACAGCCAATTTTCACAACTTTATTTTTTTCACAAACAATTTCGGTATTTGTTAATTTACATACAGAAAATAATCAAACCACTAACACTTAGTATACTGTAAACAAATTCTCTTACGCCCCTTCCATGACTATTAAATCGATTCCCCCTTGGGGCTACAAATTAATTTTCCACATATTATTTCATCATTTCCAATAAATTATATGAAAAAATATAAGATGATTAAAACTAGCCTTCGTAGACTGCTTCCGGCGATCAGACGTCGATAGATGGACGAAGAACGACGGGGAAATGGTGACAGAGGACCGGCAGCTGTTGGACTATGAAAAATAACTATACAGTTGCTTTGCTCTTTCAGCGGGATGACGGCGACGAAAGAACACCCGCTGCGGCGGACCTGACGCGAGAGGGAAGAGCGGCTTAGGGCGGGGAGAGGGAATGCAAATTGCTGATTGGGGGTTATTTTTTTCTCCTTTTCAATTTTGTATTCTAAGTGGACAAGAGTATGGAATTAACATGCAACCACCTATAGATGGTTGCCACTTCACTCAAATAAAAATATTTTGATTATTAACGAAAACAACGAAAGTTGCACGTTACAGCCGTGTATCGGAGCGATTTATTGGATATGCAAGACTCCAAGCACATGGATTCGGCAAAAAGACAATATTATACAAATGATAATTATTATAATTTGTAAATCCAAAAAGAGAGCTCACCAAAAGATTGGCGCAGATAATAAAAGCTCTCCCCAACTTGCAGAAAGCGACAGATGCAAGCTAATAAAGACGCTACCCATCGGGCCCCAGAAACCACACGAGGTGCCCTTCCCAGTTACCAAGATCTAACTCTTCGTTACCCCGCCGTAACGGCAGAAGCGAATCTCGTAACGGCGAGAAATTTTGGCGGTAAAATAACCTAAACTAGATGACGTGTCAAAATCTCATTCGTTCTTCATGTATGTATGTTCGATCTGCGTGTCATGTTTATGTGCACATCATGTAGTTTTTCCCGCGCTGAGCGCACAGATAGGGTTTCCCAAAAAGAGGCCCAAAGTTAATACCTTAGAGAGAGAAAGAAACAAAAGGGAGGGAAAAACTTTAGGGTTCGTACCAAAAGAAACCCAACCGATCCGTCGACACACCGCCGTTTTTGTGGAATTGGAGTCAGGGTTATTGTTGTGGGATCTACAGATCGTTCGTATTTCAAAAGAGTTTCAGAGATCTGCATCCCAAATTCGTAAGTTCTTTGCATTTTCAATATTAACAAAGTGATCAAAATCGATTTTTTAATTTTTCATTGGCATTTTAGTTAATTTTTAGTTGTGGAAGCAATTTTTTTTTCGTTGATTTTGAGCGTTACAAAAAGAATAAGTAGTTACGAATCCACTAAAGCAAGTAATAGTAGTACGGTTTTCGTCTATTTGCATGTACTCATCACTAGGAGTCATAATTTAGAGTTTCTGATTGAGCCTGTTTGCCATTCCTACCTTTTTTCAGATTCTTTTGAAAAATTTGTTTCTAAGAACTGAATCATGCTTCTTGTTGTTTGACATTTCTTTAACTTTGAAATGATCCCGGGTTTAATTAAATGAACAATTCAAGATTGGATCAATATGAAGAATATAGAAGACACAAAGCCTTCAGTAACCGCGTCTAACAATTCTGCATCCAACAATGGAGACCACGATGCCACTGAAGCTCGATTAACTGATCTTTGCAAGGTTATTTATTTATTTTATTTTGCAATTTTTGTGGTTCCCATCTTTTTCTTTGCTGTTTCTTTTCTGGGATGTTCTTGCAATCTTGTTTTTATTTTCTGCGTTATAGTTTTGTATATTCTTAACATATTTTCTCTGATTAAAAGTGAATTTGACTGCAGAATGGGTTGTCTGTGGATGAGAATACATACACGCAGACTTTAAAACTATTCAGAGAAACAAAACACCTTCTCTTAGCAAACATCTCAGCTATTGGAAGTGGAACGGTACTGCTGCTTTTTCTTTATAAATGTTCATATGTAGTAATTTTCCATGGGATAATAATAGCAAAGGTTAATTTGCATTTTTAATGTAACCTTTTAGCTTATTCCATTCATTATTTAATAGCCAGAAGAAGCCGAGAAGTTTTGGTTTGCATTTATTTTATACTCGGTTAGAAGGTTATGCGAGAAGAATGGAGATAATATGCAGCAGGGATCCAATGATAATGAGTTCAATTTATGTCAGATATTGAGAGTTATGAAGCTGAAGTATGTTGCTCTTAAACCATGTGAATCTATTGAGTTCTTTTCTTTTTTATATTAAAGTAGCTTTTCTAATTCTAATCTTCTTCTTTTGTGTTTTACAGCATTGTGGATTTTTTTAAAGAGCTACCTCAGTTTCTTGTTAAGGCTGGTCCAGTGTTATCTAATATTTATGGGGCGGATTGGGAGAACAGACTTGAGGTTTGACCCAATATTTTCATGGGTTGTATTCAATGTATATAATACTCATGGATGGTCTATGTGTTATTTTGACTTTCAACTTATCATTATATTCATTTTTCTATTATCAGGCAAAAGAGTTGCAGGCCAATTTTGTGCACCTCAGTCTTTTGAGCAAGTGAGTATCTTTAGTTTTACATCTTCTGTAGTGCTATCTTAAACCCTAGACCTCTTGAACCACCTTAAGATATTTTATCAGTTGAATCAACTAGCACCTGTACAGACACACACTTGTAGGAAGGGGATAAAGAAAGAAAAGAAAATACAGTAACGGGTAGAAATGAAGGAAACAGAAAAGAGAAATAAAATGAAAAGGCATTGTCTATTGTAATTGGAGGCTGGTAAATTTTGACTGTCTGCTGGTGGTTGGCTGTTGATAGGGGTTGTAGGAACACTGTCTCTTGGAATTAGAAACCCTAACCTTTGCTGGCCAACAAATTTCAGAACATATTTCAACATTTGGTCAAATGTTCTTTGCCAAATATCAGACTAGATGCCATAGTAGATGAACTGCGAGGGCATACTTGATTTCTACACTTTTGTGAGGTTTTTTGGAACAATTGAAAGTCACTTTTGATGACATAGTAAATCACTGATGAAGACATATGTTGGTGTTCACTAAGCAATGAACATTCTATAGAATGAGCGAGCTACCTTTGCAGGTAGATATGCTTGTTTCTCAGGATCTGTCCTAAGGCTACACAACAGAACCTTAATGACTTGTTCATGGGTCCACTGGTATTTTATCTGAGTGTTTACCTGCACCCTGAGCTCACTGAATTTGTTTATTTAATGAAAGAGTATGTTGAAAACATTGATTTTTTTTTTTAATTTAATTCACAAATCCATTGCCTAACTAGTTAAGTTGGCTTGCAACCTTGTTTCCTTAATGGTCTTTTGGTAGAAAATTATCCTTTCATATTTCCATTGTCATCTTATTTAGGCAGAAGACTAGTCTTATGACAGTATGAGCAAAGAAAATCTATAGTATGTTCTGTTGCATGTTGTTTGCATAATTACAATTCTTAGATGTTGCATGGATTTTTTTATTGTGTACATGACTTCTCTTGGTTTAATTTGATGCATGTGCAACTGCATTTATCCAGTGCAGTATTGAGGTTATAAATTATTATTTAATGTTGCCAGGTACTACAAACGTACATATCAAGAATTCTTCTTGCCAAGTGATGCAAATGGTGATAAGCAGTCAGCTGTTCCCAGTAGCACTGGCTATGTTTCAGACTACCATCGTTTTGGATGGCTGCTATTTTTGGCACTCCGTGTGCATGCATTCAGTCGGTTCAAAGATCTAGTGACTTGCACGAATGGTTTGGTTTCGATATTGGTCAGTTACATTCCTCTACAATTGTATTTCAGTTGTTACAGATTCTATGATTGAAGACCTGCGGCTTTACATATTTATGTTTTTTGTCTTTTTTTTTAATTGTTTTATATTCTGACAATATACTAAAGAGAATTTATAGTGAAAAGTGAAAAATGCATGACTATTTGAAGCCCAAAATTACAAGATCTATTGTTTTGCATGTTGTACATTCAACAATTTCATCAAAATGATTCCTTTCTATAACTTATTTTATTTAACATCTTACTACATAATGAAATCTGTAACAGGCTATTTTGATCATACATGTTCCTGTTCGCTTTCGAAATTTCAATATCCATGACTCCTCACGCTTTGGTAATTGTCTTGTTCTTTTGCCAACTTTTATAAGATCTTCTATATCTTTTCTAAGAGAAGATGGTGTTGTGATTCAAATGCTTTGTATAGTGTTTGATCCTCCCTCTTCTTTTTTTCTTTTTGCTTTTTTTTTTTGGCGGGTTAAATTTTGTGGGTAAAGGTAAGAGTTTTGCTTCTGTCATGGTGCTGATTTGTTTAACATGTGCTTCAGTTAAGAAAGGTGACAAAGGTGTTGATTTGGTTGCATCACTTTGCAACACTTATGACACCTCAGAAGATGATTTGAGGAAAACAATGGAGAAAACCAATAATTTAATTGCAGATATATTGAAGAAAAAGCCTTGTTTAGCATCTGAATGTAAAAGTGAAAACTTAGAGAATATTGACACAGGTTGGTTTGATAAGGCTGGCATCTATTTTTGATTTGGCTAAATTTGCTTTCACTTACTGATGCTTGTGAATTCTGAAACTCCTCAATGCAGATGGTTTGATCTATTTTGAAAACCTAATGAACGAATCATCTCTCTCATCCTGTTTGAATATCTTGGAGAAGGATTATGATGATGCAACTTGTAACAAGGGTGAGTTGGATGAGAGGGTGTTTATTAATGAGGATGACTGCATACTTGGTTCCGGA
>CP135554.1:3075086-3103502 GCA_032402905.1 Khaya senegalensis | reverse complement strand
TTATGTTGTGAAATATTTTATTTATTTGTTTTTTATTTAATTAAAAAGTTAATTTTATCTTAAATTATGAATTAAAAGAGTAATATAATATATATCACCATAAAATTTATAGATTGCATAGGTTAGTAAAATTAAATGAATATTTTTTTAAAAATTATTGTGTCTATTTTATAAATTTGAAGGTCAAATAAATTTTTAAATAAAATAATAACAATAATTTAAAATATGTTCGACATAAATTTTTAATTAATATCTTATGAAAATGATGTTTTTGACTTGATATTTTTAAAATTATGAGAACATATTTGATAAAAATTTTAGAAGATAAAATTTTTGACTTGAATTTTTTGACGTAAATTTAAAATATAAAATTTAATAGATAATATAAAATAATTTAATATAATTTTTTTAAAAATATTAACTTGGTAGTTGCACACTCATTAAACAATATTGTAAATAAATCAAAGTCTTAGCTGTACAGGTGCGAACCTCGCTACTATTAAATCTGGATGTGAGATCCTGACGTCTCTTCGATTTGGATGTGCTACGACCGCTCTTCCTCTCGTCTCACCGGAGCCTGAGCTGAGACGTCCGAATAGCGTACAGTCTCCAAAACGGACCGTTTCAATTCAGCTCAAATCTCATCTCACTTCTTTGTTTTTTAATTTTGGTAACGACAATTGACCATCTTTAGCTTCACATTGATTCTTCTCTCACTCTCCACGAAAATCACTAGATCCAATGTCACCAGTACGCACGCGCATCGTTTGAATCTCTTACACTGCCGAATCTACTCAAGTACGTCTGCTTTACTTTTATCATTTCTCAGCTTTAGTCTCGAGATAATTTGCTTCTTTACCTTTTAATCGGCATGCATCTCTTTGGTTGCCGAGAAAACGGACGTAAATGAGATGATATGCGTTCGTGAAATTTGATAAAGTTACTTGAGCTGAAAAATTGAGAATATGATTACTCCATTTTGTTGCATTCCGTAGCATTACAGTGAGATCTCTTACTTTGATTTTTAGATTGGCATTTATAATGATAGGATCTAATCCTGTAGTCGTTGACAGGTCGTGGAGGTAGCTGTTGAAGTTTGTGGAGTTCGGTTGTGATTCATTGTTCAGTTTTCGATGGAGGAGTATGATTCGTTTTTTTCTATTAGCAGCATTTTAGTATCAGAATTTCATTCTTTAGTTTTGTAGAAAGCACAACTTTGCTGCTTTTGGTAGTTATTTTGCGGAAAATGCTTTTGAGTAGAAATGCTGTTGTGAGAAAGTACTTAAGAATGCATATTGGAAAAACAATTATGAAATGCTTTTTGAATTGCACTTCAACTACAGTTTTATAAAAAAAAAAAAATGCTTTCTGAAAAAGCAGTTACCAAGTACTTCATCGGCTAGCACTTCAACCAAACAATACAAAGTTTGGCTAAAAATTGATTTTAACATTTTGTGATTTGCAAGTGTTTACATTGGCATCAAAAGTGCTCCAAGCAAAATATCACTATAGAAAATGGATCAAAAGTTATTTGATGTTTTCAGGGAAGACACTTTGGAGCTTCTACAGAGATTCCGACGCGACCGCCATATACTTTTGGACTTCTTACTTTCTGGTAGCTTAATCAAGAAAGTTATACTGCCTCCTGGTGCAGTTACATTAGATGATGTGGATTTAGACCAAGTCAGTGTCGATTATGTCCTTGGTTGTGCTAAAAAGGGTAATACATCAATGTACTTTTTTTTGCTTGCTCTGTTATGTGCATTTAATTTTGCTTTTCTAAGTGAGTTCATCTTTTTAAACGCAGGTGGAATGCTTGAACTTTCTGAGGCTATTAGAGAATTTCATGACCACACTGGCTTACCGCAATTGGTGAGTTATTGGTTACTCATTTCAACCTGAGCTGTGCAAATGCAAGCACAAACAGAGAATTGAGGCTTGCTGTTTATGTTATATTGGTTTATCAAATCTACTGTGACTTGTTCACACCTGCCTTTATGCTTTTTTGTTTGAGCCATCCATTGTTTTAAAAGATCATTTGTTATGTCTTTTTCAGAATAATAGGGGATCCACCCATGAATTCTTTTTGGTCACAAATCCTGAATCTTCAGGTTCACCTCCTAAAAGGCCACCACCACCAGTTTCTGTTTTGACACCACCTCCAGTTTTTGCACCATCACCTCTTGTGTCAGCTGCATCACCTCTTGAGTCAGCTACATCAATGGCTGAGTCTTTTAACTCTACACAAGAAAGAGAACTAACTGTGGATGACATTGAAGATTTTGAGGATGATGATGATCTTGAGGAAATTGGTAGTCAATGTGTTTCAAGGCGGCGGCTAAATGATGCTGCTGATCTTGTGGCGAAATTACCCTCCTTTGCTATTGGTAATAACATATAAGACAATGTGTTAAATATGTAAGTTTGTATTTGTACCAGAATGAAAAATAAGAAAAAGGATTCACAGGGATTGATTTATTAGCTTGCATTGAAAAAGTTGGTTGATTCATTTTCTCTTAAAAGGTGCCATAAAAGTTTCTGTAATTTTGTTTCATTTATTCTTAGTAGATGACCTTTTTAGAATCTGTAAATGATACAAGAATCGACTTTATCTTTTTAGTATAACCATGTTTTTAATTGTCTCGCTCATTAGTGTTCCTTGAATAGTTCACTGCCATGACACAATGTCAACTGAGTAATGGCTTCAAAATTGTTGGAAGTTTCATTTTGTCCCCTTGAGGCCAAAAATGTTCACATGACACCAATAGATTTGTTCAAAATTTTACTCCCTTCCGTGTATAAGAATGGTCATTGATTACTTTAACCTTTTTTTAAAATCTCTCTCCCCTGTTGGAAGACAATGAATAATTCACCGGCATGACATAATGTAAAAATATTTTTGTTTTTACTAGCACTACATTTAAGAATGCCAATGATTAACATAACCTTTTTTTTTTCGAATATGTCTCTTCCTCATTGGAAGACATTGAATTGTTTGCTGGAATGACCCTATGTCAATCTTTTTTCCTTTATTCTTTTTAATAAGAAGAGATCATTATGATAGATGAGTTTAAAAATGTGAGTGTCATCTACATATAATGGTATTGACGATGTATGCATGTATTAAAACATGATGGGTTCTCTTTATGAGGTTATTTCATGTCTCAAAAGCCATGTTTCTATCTGTGGTCTGTCTTATGCTTTTGTAGCTTATAGGAAGCTTCAAGTGATGTGAATTAAAATGCATGAGATGGTTGCAAAGTAAGTAATGTATCTTTGTGGTTTTCAGGTATCACAGATGAAGACTTCCGCGAAACAGCATATGAAGTCCTTTTGGCTTGTGCTGGGGCTTCAGGGTAAGCTTTCATTATTTGTTTTGGCTTGGACATATATTTTACCATCTTAGTTTTATGACATTTCCCTTTGCTATCTCATTCTAAAATACGTTTCCACTGTTTTTTTTATTTATTTACTTTTATCTTATTCCATTTCTGCTACATAAACAGTGGCCTTATTGTACCCTCTAAGGAAAAAAGGAAGGATAAAAAGTCAAGGTTGATGAGGAAGCTTGGCCGTAGTAGAAATGATAATGTTCTGACCCAATCTCAACATGCACCTGGGTTGGTTGGTTTGTTGGAGACCATGCGTGTCCAGATGGAGGTATTTTATAGTTATTTACTCTATGGCAAGATCTTTCTTTTTTTTTTTTTTTGTCACAATTGTTCTGCTTTCAAATTTTATACCGTGTTCCAAGATTCTTGCCACAAAACTTTATATTTATTTTTCTTGCCGTTGTTAGATGAGTGTTGTATATTTGGTTTCTTTGCGATATTGGTTTTCCGTTCATGGGCTGCTGGTCCACCCTCTTGTGCCTTACTATTTTAATAGAATCTTTTTTCCCTATCAAAGGACTGCTGATTAAAATATTTGTTTTGATACAAATAAAAGTTTGTTCCTAGTAAACATACTTCTTTGGATGGGTAACTTGGAGGTAGAACATCTTCTCAGTGTTCACTCTGGTGTATTTTGGAGACATGTCAGCTGCTGTAGGAAATATCAGAATCTAGTGGACCTCAGATTACTGGTTACCTTGTATGGGTAACTTGGAAGTAGAATGTCTTGCAAAACAGGTGTTTCTATATCATAACTCCTTTAATTAAAGTCCTTATTTGAGCTTGTCCTCTATATTCATTTGTTAACCCTTGAGCAAAGCTCTTGCTATTTAACCTAATTGTCACTCACAATATTATATTTACAAAAGAGAGTGAAAGTTGCAGGTTGGCTATTTGGAAGGCTACTCAATTCATGACCTGATTTTAGCTTTTATGATTATCTAGATGGGTCATTTAGAGCCATGATTCTAGCTTTTGTGGTATCTGGAAGGATCACTTAGATTTAAAGTGCTCAACAATTGTCCTTAAGGAGTCTTCATTTCTTATGCTTTTTTGGTTCGGTCTTTATGTTTTTGAAGGCACTTCTTTCTCTTGGTCAATCTCAATTGGGAAGGAGTTTTGGATTAACTTATTTCTAGAGATAGCTTTCATTTTTTGGTAAATTTTTGAACTGGTATGCTGTCTGTAGTATAGATTGCTGGGTTTTGTTGTGTATAGTTGGATTAATTGGGAAGGGCTGGTTTTGTTGCCACCGTGACCTTTGTCCACATTAGTATCTTTTTTCCAATTTTTTTAATGATCATCCTTTCATTTCCTATCCAAACAAACAAGGGGTCCTCAAGGAACCTGTTTCGGAATAAAATACAAGTTTCATAGTAGATCTACATTATTAAAATATATCTGCTGATACTAATTTATCACCTAGTTGATATTGCAGACTCCCTGTTTAATTTTCTTCCAATGCTTGCCCATTTGTGTTTGAGGAAGTTTCAAAAAAATGTCTGCCTATAAGAGGATTGTTTTCTTCTGGTCGGGTCATTTGGGAAGAAAGGTTTGAAGATAAGGAAGAGAACCCAGTCTTTCGCTTGTGGGATAGAATCCACTTTTTGGCATCTATTTGGTATCTGTTTCTAATGAATTTAGTATAACTTTATTAGATTACCGCTGGAGCCAAAAGCTTAAGCCATAAGGTAAAGGTCCAAACATTAATTTTTATTTAAGCTGTTTTCAAATTCTTTGTTTATTATTAATTTGAACGGGAAGGGGTTTTAAGCTTGTTTGTGTAGAGGGCAATTTTGCTGCAGGGGCTGGGGTTACTTCTGTTTACCCGGAAAGTCACTGATGTATTCGTATTGCTTTGTTTATGGATTTGAGTTCTCCTCTTTAGGGTATTTTTTGGCTGCTTTGTGGTTTCCTGATCCATCAGTTTCTTATCAAAACAAAAGAAAGAGAATTGTTTTACAGCTAGCCCTTATGAGCTATCATTATACATTTGTTGTTTTCTCTAGGTTATGGTTTAATGCTTGTTACATTAAGCAATAATTTGCTATAAAGAATGTTCTGGTGATTAGATTTTCCATTCTTATGGATGCAGATTTCTGAAGCAATGGACATTAGGACAAGACAAGGGCTACTAAATGCTCTTGCTGGAAAAGTTGGAAAAAGAATGGATGCCTTATTAGTTCCTCTGGAATTGCTATGTTGTATCTCACGCACAGAATTTTCAGACAAAAAATCATATATTCGCTGGCAAAAAAGGCAGGTATGTTCTGTTCCTTTTCCCTTTTATCTTTTGCCTCGTTTTGCCATATATCTGTTTGGTAAAATGAATGGTGGACATATGATCCACATCTCTAATTTTATATTTGTAACTTCACATTACTGCAGTTAAACATGTTGGAGGAGGGGCTTATTAATCACCCTGCTGTTGGGTTTGGGGAATCTGGGCGAAACATGAATGAATTGAGTATTCTTTTGGCAAAGATCGAGGAATCTGAGGTATGAGTATCATTGATTTGG
Source organism: Khaya senegalensis (assembly GCA_032402905.1). Taxonomy (NCBI): domain Eukaryota; kingdom Viridiplantae; phylum Streptophyta; class Magnoliopsida; order Sapindales; family Meliaceae; genus Khaya; species Khaya senegalensis. Next base: position 3,097,590 of record CP135554.1, on the reverse strand, counting down.
TCATTGAAATGTTGGAACGTCTTAGGCGTGCTTCACTAGTATCCTTATCATCTTTGCATGCATTTTTCTTTGTCCTTGATATTAGTCTCTTCCATCTTCTGCGGGGGAACTTCAACGAACAGAATGCTTGAGATCTCTCAGAGAAATTGCCATCCCACTTGCTGAGAGGCCAGCTCGTGGTGACCTAACTGGTGAAGTATGCCACTGGGCAGATGGTTACCATCTAAATGTTAGACTATATGAGAAACTCCTTCTCAGTGTCTTCGACATGTTAGATGAGGGGAAGCTTACAGAGGTGAGTATTTCTCTAACCGATCATGCTAAAATGATGTTAAGGAAGAAGACCTTGAGTTTCTGTAGAATTGCATGTGTCTTTTCTGTTTGAGCTATTGTGCTTGAATTATTGTCTTAAATTTCTGAGAGTTAACAATTGTCTTCTGATTAAAGTTTGTTTCTTAAAGTTTTTAGGATATTGTTGTGAATTTAAAATGGAACTTAGTTATTAATCAAGGAAAAATCAGCAAATAGTTTGGTGCAATGAAAGGGATTGTTCATTTTATCTGCTAGTTAGTTTCATTGGACTAACTACAACTTGTGTTATTTCCAGGAAGTGGAGGAAATTCTTGAGCTCTTAAAGTCAACATGGCGTGTTTTAGGAATCACAGAGACAATGCATTACACTTGCTATGCATGGGTATTATTTCGCCAGGTATTACCGTCATAGCATTTGTTTTTTTTTTTTTATTGCAAGTAGCATGAAGCCATTGAAATCACTTTTAGGATTATGTAACTGTTTGGTTGTATGGTCACAGTATGCTATGACAAGTGAGCAAGGAATGTTGCAGCATGCCATTGAGCAGTTGAAGAAAATACCTCTGAAAGAACAACGAGGTCCACAAGAAAGGATACACTTAAAAAGTTTACACTCTAAAATTGAAGGTGAAGAGGGCTTTCGGACTCTTTCTTTCTTACAATCTTTCTTATTACCCATTCAAAAATGGGTAGATAAACAGCTAGGGGACTACCATCTGCACTTCACTGAGGTTTGTTTCGTTTCCTGGAGACTCAGATTTAGATATATTAAATTTTGATCAGTTTTGAGGCTTAAGCTTGGTTGCTTTCAATATTAGTTTTAGATCCCTGTGTTTGATTTGAATTCTCACAAAAGATAACTGCAATTAATGGTGGTTCTTTTTTTTTTCCCTCAGAAATAGTGAGATTATAATAATGATAGAAAATTTAGAAGAGAGACTAAGGATATGTTTGGTGCCATTGGAAAATACAAGAAAATTGAATAGTTTGGATTGGATTGAACTGGCCTTTGTTAGATTGGATTGTAATACATTTAATAGTGTACCATGTTTAGTGTAGTATTGGACCGTTAAAAATATTTAATATTATTTTTGCCATGAATTTAAAAACAAGTTGCATCATCAATTGGCCTCCAATTGAAACTAAGAAAATAGGACAAAAAGGGAGATGGACTAGAGATCCTTCACTAGATTGTGAAAAAACTAATAGACAGAATTTACAGTCTAATCCTATACAAAAATGAGCTACCGTAAGCATTAGTGCAAGACAGCATCCCAGTTCTCGGAAATAATAAATGAGGAAGAATGCTAAAATTCCTTAGCCACTGAAGCACATAAAGATGCCAAAAAACGAACTTTATCCCACAAATAATTGGTTCTCTTCTAGATTAAAGTAGGATTTGCGAGAAAAGATGCATGAAGAGTGAGCTTTCCGAATTCTCTTATCCTCCCTTGAATCATCTAAGAAAACAGTTTCTAGATAACAGTTTCTATCAGTTGGCCACCTATAGTTGCCACTAGCTGACTTTGACTGTCAATTGTTTGTCTCCGTTGGTGTTGGTGTCAACTGAATCCTCATTGATCGATCTCCATAATCTGTAATTATAATCTGTCTTAGAGCTCATTTCTTTGAAAAATATGCAATGAAGATTCGGCCGCCTTCTCAGTACTGTCATCAAATGAAGGTAAGTGGAGGTTCATCACCACCATTGTTCTCATTTTGTCGTCCGACCCATCCAATGTTGATGGTAGTGCACCTCCACTCACTGCTGTATGATGACTGTGGTGATCGGAATTTCAACAACACATTTTCCAGTGATCAGAATAAAGTCTTGACATTATTTTTGTTTCTAATGACCCAAGTATTAGATCGCATATACCATCCTTTGTCCTTCCTATTTATTTGAAATTTTGATTACTTTTTTCATTATGCCGTACTGCATGTCTTTGTAACTATGCATTTCACGTGTGGAAAGGTTTAGTAGAATAAATTTTTTTGATGTTTGAAACTGAGACCAGTTCCATTGTTTTCATATATCTCTTTGGACATATTTACATCATCTTTTTAATAATTTTGTTTTCTTAAGCATTTGTAAGTACATGTCATTTGCTACTGTAATTTATCTTTCTATAACACCTAGGAAATTTTGTATTTTCCATGTTATCGTACTTTTTTATCTACCTTTTAATAAGGCATCTTCTTAGTTTTGCTACTTATTGTTATCATAATTCCCATGTATCTTGTAGGGGCCAGTGATGATGGAGAATGTAGTATCAGTTGCAATGCTTACTCGGAGGCTTCTGTTGGAAGAACCTGAAATGGTACATCTATCATTATTCTTTCTTGACATGTTATGTACCTGGTTTAAATAGCGTCTAAAATTAGTTAATACTGATTTCGGCAAAGAGAGTTGATGGATTCATTGGTTGAGAAGCAAAGATTAGATGAAATACTGTATTTACTTCTGGAGTTGTTTAACAAGTGTGTACTTGTTACATAATTTTATCTTTATAATGTTGACAGTCACTCCATTATCTTTTTCTGCAGGCAATGCAATCTATATCTATCACAGACCGAGATCAAATAGAGCTGTACATATCATCATCCATTAAGAATTCATTTGCAAGGGTAAGTTGTAAAAATTTTCTGGATGTTATAATGTATTAACATTGATATATTTTTTAAATTTTTTTTTGCCTTTTAAATGAATGTGAACCAAACCCGTTCCTAACTCTGGCTGGATCGAGATTTGAACAACAAACCTCTTATATCACCCTAAGAGAGCTCATATGTTGATTGTTGAACCAACCAGTAATCACAACTTTTGATGCCTTGAATATATTTTATTGCTCTGAATTATACTCTAATATGTAGTATTAAAATATTCCTGTAATTTATACTTCTGTAATTGTTTCTCTTTATTTCTTCAATAAAATTTTATATGTTTCATTTATCAATATACATGCATCCATATACATGTATCCAAAAGAAAAAATAATATCCCTGTGATTTAGTGTTAGAGAAAGTAAACTCTTGTGTTAACTGTGATTAATAAGTTCATAGAACATGTCTTTATATAGGATAAAAAATGAAACCAAAACAAAATAGGAACATCAATACTACTCTAACAAGGACTACTCTTATTTTAAGTCTAACAGTTATAATCTCACTGTTGCATGTGCAAGTGTCGCGTAGCATGCGTGCCAAAATTATCAGATGTATATAGATACTTATCAACAATTATTTATATTTTGCATGAGAAAGAAGAACAGGAATAGGAAAATGTGTTTGAACTTGTCCTATTATTTTGGGTTGCCCGCATTTTATTTCACACATCTCTGTATTCCTTAGCACTAAAGCAAGAGAAATTTAGTAAGAAGCATGTTGTTTCTCTTTGTCTCTGTCCATTGTGCTGATAGTTCAATTAATCAACAAGTTTTGGTCGCAATCAATGTTACAAATACTGTCCCAATATAACAAACTTGCCCTTATATAATTCTTTCATTCATAAGAAACTAAAAGTATGTACTAATGTTGAAAAGAAAGAGATACATCTGTGCTGCAGACTGGCTGTCCATAAAGAAAGTAAAAAGGCTTATGGTGGGAAAGCAAAAACTATATAAAAATAGAAAAGAAAGCTGAACCGACTTAAACAATCCCCCAAATCCTCCTCCCAGTTTGGATGAGTAAATGCAAGAGAGGGGTGTTTGAACTCCTTTTAGACTTAAATTGCCTCATGATGTATTAAGAAGGAAAAAAAATTTATTGGAGCCTTGTTGTTAATGAAATTTGTTCTTGTGAGGTCTTTCAAGATCCAACGATACTGCTATAGAACATAATCTGCTCAGTATTGATGGAAAACAGACAGTTTATTTGCTCAACTCAACAATAACTATCAAAGCAACAAACAAAAACCATAAACAAGAGTACCTTAAGAGATATCAGCTAAGAGCCCTTTTCCAGTCAAGCCTACAGATCATATGAGTGTTTTCTTCAACACAAGATCCATATAGTTGCAAACCAAAAGTGCCAAAAGTGACCTTTTCTGACTGAACAGCACCAAATATCATTGAAACAGCTGCTTACTGTAAATTATTAAGACTTGATGTGATAATGAAGCTGCCAATTGAGAAACTCTCGTTGTTGGTAGTAGCATAGATCCATGGAGCATTCTCCAGCTACCAAATACCCTTTAACTGAACCACATTGTAGCAGTCCCAGTTAGGAAAATCAGGCTTAGGAAAATGTTACTGCCAACTTCTTATAAGTGGCTGCTTTTAGTGTTCTAATAATAGATAGTTAATTTAGAATCAAAATTAGTATAAATAAGATTCTAAAATCTTATATATAGAAGTATAGGTTTTTAATGATTGGCAATAAGCTTCCAGTTGTTTGATGTGCTAGTGCAGGAGAAAAATGGCAGGGTTATTCTTCTCTTCCGCTAAAAAGAGAGAGATCAAGTATCAATAATATATGAAAAACTTTTGAGAAGATTCTGGAACTGGAAAATGCTTCTATATCTATCCACTACGTATTTTACACAATGCTAAAAAATGCTAATTATCATTTATTTTTTTTGCAGATCGCCTGCAGTTTTACTTGTGAAACAATGAGTCAAATGTGATTTTCAAGGGTCAAATGTTGATGTTGAATTGATTCCTCTCATATACTCTCATATTCACTTTTTTGTGCAGACTATGCAGGTTGTTGATAAATCGAACACAACGCATGAACATCCTTTGGCATTGCTTGCAGAAGAGACCCAAAAACTTCTAAGAAAAGATTCAAGCATGTTCATGCCAGTTTTATCTAAGAGGCATCCGCAAGCAACTGTTGTTTCTGCTTCACTTGTACACAAGCTTTATGGGAACAAGTTGGTAAGCTGGTTCCTAACTGTCATTTGGATCACTCATATAGCATAGATCTTTAATTTGGATTTATGAGATCTTAATGAACTTGTCATCTTCAGAAACCTTTTATTGACAGTGCTGAACATTTGACTGAGGATGTCGCATCTGTTTTTCCGGCTGCTGATAGCCTTGAGCAGTATATAATATCACTTATCACATCAGCATGTGAAGAGGAGATAGCAGCAGTTTACTGCAGAAAATTAAACCCATACCAGGTAAGATAGATTGATGTAACTGCATGTAAGGTTTTTTAATCATTGTTTTTCTTTCCTTTTTCATTTTCCTTTTTGTTATAATTTTCAAGTAGAGTTTATTTCCAAACAACGGAAGTAGAATAGCTTTATTTGATGGGAAAAGAATTTTCGTTCAGTTGAATTAAAATCAAGAACAAAGAACCACTTATGGTAATATGTTGTCCTAAAAAGTAATATTTATTGAGCATCAATGCCCTCACATCTAAGGATAGATGCATGCATGCTGCAACTTAAAGCTAGATTGTTTTTAACTTTTCTCCTTTCTGCACCAATACCCTAATTCCAAAATTTCGGATGCTGTAGCATCCTCAGTGTGCAGTGTAATGTCTGATGGTAGGTATGCTTAGACCTCAAAATACTGATGATAGGTGACCACAGTTAATACTTATCTCTTGTCTATTTACTATTGTTAGGGAATGAATGCTTTATTTGTATTTATCTCAAATGAATACGTGTTTCAGCAGCCCGCCTTTTGCACTTTATTGCTCAATATTTTCTATGCAGTTTGTGGTTGGTGTGGCCTACTTTCTTACAATTTCTGCTTTATCTCAAAGATACTGTGTTTCAACATCCATAAATTTATTACTTTTTTTTTTCTCTAGATTGAGTCTATATCTGGAACATTGGTGCTGCGGTGGCTCAATTCACACCTTGGAAGAATTCTAGGTTGGGTGGAGCGAGCGATTCAACAAGAGGTAAATGCTTAAGATTGTTTTCTACTTCTCATTTAAAAACTTGTCAATTTTTTATTCCATCAACCACTTATTTGGTTCTTGGATATGAGAATGCTGTTGTCTACTGCTCCGCTCCTGCCTCTATCTATTTTTACTTTGGTTGTTTATGGTTGTGATAAACCTACTTGATTTAGACATGTTACATTAATTCCTTATGAATAAGATCATGAAAACTTGTCATAGGGAATTAAAATTTCCATTCTTTGTGACTCTGCTATGTTCATGGAAAGAGGTTAGTTGTGCTTCTTCCCTGGTAAGACTGCTTGTTTTGGAGACCTGTTTTGGGCCATGTCTTGATGTAACAGAGACTGAAGGTCGATGAGAGGCAAAACTTACAAAATACTAACAGGTATCTAAGAGGGATGACTAATTTTGTAACCCTGAACTTCTCTTGTCTAGTGATTTATAAAGCCTCCATACTGTATTTCTTATATTAAATCAACATAGTGATTTGCTTTTAGTGGAAATGAGAAAAAATGCCTCCAAGTAGTCTATTCTAGAAGTCTGGGTATATCTTTCAGCAATTGGCTTTCCTTTCAAATGTTCAATCGTCCATCAAGGTGATAGCTTACCTCATCAACTGAACAACAACCAATAACTTGTTTACAAAGAGTTAAAAATCAAGCTTTTGAGTCTACTTTTCTTTCAGATCTTCCATCTTCTTATCCATAGCATGCTTCCAACCAGGGTGAATCAATACCTAGAGTGGGATTGATTAACAACATTGGAAGGCAAGGTGGAAACAAGAAAAATATAATTTGGAGATTATCGAGACAAGGAAACAACATTCTGAATGGGATGATTTAATACAACAATGTCTACCTTTAGGAAGAGCAGTAATGCAATCATCAAACAGAGGTACCTTAAGAACCGAGGTTGAGAGAATAGGATCCTCAAGTGAGCAGAAGAAGGATTTGAATTTGTATTAGGCAAACTTAGATAATTTATTATTGTTATCATTCGAAATTAAGCATATTGCATGCGTGCTATTCACTTTGATGAAGTTTAATCATGGGGATGAGGTTTAACCATGGCTTTTCATATAGGTCAGTGTTTCAATTTATTTCAAAGATTCTAAGCTCGTTATGATTTCCATTAACAGTGGTTATGCAATATGGTCATTAATCCATTCTGCAATCTCGGCTTAAGGGTGATGGTCTTGCGATGACATGGACTTCAATATTACTACTTATTGACATTTTGTTGCTCTCTTGCTCTTTCATTAATTATATAGCTTAGTTTGGATAATTCTTTTGCAGCAATGGGACCCAATCTCGCCTCAACAACGGCATGCAAGTTCAATTGTTGAAGTTTATAGGATTGTTGAGGAGGTATGAATTTTTGTGTGTCTATGTTGTTATTGCATTCTTTGTGACCCTGCCCTAAAGTAAATAAAGTGATCGGTAACTGTCTTTAGTATGGATTAATTTATTGGTTTCTTTCTCCTTGATGTATTAGCATGGCTGTCGAGGTTATTGTCAGACTAAGGCATGATGCCGAGAACATGAATGGCTACTTCTTTATGCTTACATATAACCTTGTGATGATAACTTTTGAAAAACTTACCACTCACATGAAGATGGAGGCTATTATCTCTTAGAGGAAACTATTTACCCAGGATATTTTCATGTATATCCTTCAGTTTTGGGCTAAGTAATAAAATAATCCAGAGGCATGAGAAATTAGCAGCAATACCGCTGCCATTACCAATTTTCTGTTAAAATTAACATTCAAAATGTAAATAGGTAAACACAAGTTGTCATTTGTTGATCATTGTTAGGTTTTTCCTTCTTTCCTCTTTCCTATTTTTATCTTCCTCTCTTAACTTTTCTTTTTCTCTTCTGTTTCTCTCTCTTTACTCTGTTCCAAATAAACCTCAAGTGTTGAAACAAAATCCAAATTGCAAAAACAAAGCCACCAATAGAATTTTCACCGTGACCACTAAGATGAGTGGCTACTTTTTGCAAGATATTTAGAGATGGCAGTTTGTGCCAATAAATTCCAAAAAAATGGAAAGCACTCTTTTAATGCGAACAGGACAACTCAAATAGCTGAGCAGACCCTTTTTTTTTCATTACCTATGACCTTAATTTTTCAGTGGCCTAGAGGTAATTCCCTCCTATAAAGTGCTTACTATCATAGCTGGTGAAGAACCTTGGTACGAATTCCACATCCATAATGAATTAAAGAGTTAGCCCCAAAAAAAGGGAACTAAGGCAAAGAAGTTTGATTTTGGTAGAGATAACACCTCCCATTTTGAGTTGGTTTTGTTGTTAAAATGTCTGATTTTGGCAGTAGAGTGGTGGGTGGATTGTAAGTCTGTACCAAGTGAATTACATGAATAGTTTCTTGTTTGCAATTTGAATTTTTTTTCTTGTTTGTGGCTGCACTGAGGCTGAGAAAGAGAGTATTTTCTTTGATGGTTTGGTTGATTGTTCAATTTGGGAGCAATATAGGGTTTCAGTTTGGAGAGAGATGGGTTGGTTGCCAAACTCATAACAAATATATGGATTAGAAAAGGAAAAGGAGAGAGAAGCCTTTTTTTAAAAGCTGGAGGAAATTTTCTTTGGGTTTGTGCCATCACTTGATTTATTTGCCCTTTTGTGACTAATAACTTAGAAAGGCACTATTTAGGATTTGCTAGACCCTTAGTAGTTTTTCATTAATGTCAGGGCTGTTTTTGCTGTCTTGTGTGCACACCTTCTCCACTCCAACAAATATATATTTTATGTTTCCTATAAAAGGACAGTCAAAACTTTAGAAGGAACAACATAATATGTTGTTATTTAATTTTTTTTAGGTTTACTTGACCAATTACAAGGGGTTGTCTCAACAACATTACAAATGATTGATAATAAAAACTTGTGCGTTGGACTTCATCTTTTCCAGAAATGGAATTTGTCAGTACTTAGTCCAAAATTTGATCAGACTCCTTCAGTATCATATCCATTTGTGGAGATTCAGAATCTTACTGCTTTTAGAGTTTTCTACTAGAATGGGCTTGATGATCAATTATACATGTTTGCCAATTAAACCATTTGTCCATATGGAGCATTACTGATTTCTTGTTTATGAATGTTATTTATTGCAGACAGTTGATCAATTTTTTGCTCTCCAAGTTCCAATGAGGTCTACAGAACTGAATGCACTGTTTCGTGGTATAGACAATGCATTTCAAGTGTATGCAAATCATGTTACGGACAAGTTGGGTATGTGCTTAATATACACTCTAAGTTGATGGACTCGATTGTCTTTTACCCCCTTCTACAGAAATTTAATAATGAGAAAGTGCATGAGTTATCTTTCTATTTCTTTAAGTTTTCAGCCCTGCTTTCCTTTTTTTCCCTCCTGAACTATGGAGTATGCTTGTTTGCATTCTGATAGAAATGAAATTGGGAGCATTACTGTCCTATGAACCTATTATTAATCATTGTTTACAAGAACATACTGCTTTAAGATTCTATGAACACTTTAGTTTATTAACTTCACTTCATAAAATAAAGAATAAAAAATAAAAAAAGAGAAGATATTAAGTTGACTTTCTCCCTCAAATTTCTCTGTGAAGTTTATCCCCCAGCCTCAGATAAGCCTCCCCAACTTCACAAACCAAATAGCCAGCCCCAAAACTCTCCAGTCAATAAGTATGAACCCCCGCTAGGGCTGCCGCATAAGTTGCCACTGCTTTGGTTCACATTGCCAGTGGAATTAGAACCAGATAGTCTTGATCTGCAATGTTCCTTCAAGCTGGCAATTATTTTAGACAGTTTTCTGCCTCAATGTGTGGCCCAAGAGTTTCACAGTCACTACACCTTGTCATTTGACAGCAAGTGAATGGTAACTGCCACCACCATTTGATCTCTTGGCAACTGAAATATCCACTCAATTCTTGCTGTTGTAATTCTTGTCCTTCCATCATACTTACTGCTACAAAATTCTGGCTAAGCACCACCTAGTGCTGCCACAAATTCATTTCTTTCTGTACGTCGATGCCTGCCAATATAGGACGGCTGCCTTCTAGTTACCAATGTTCCTTGCCGCTGGTCCTGACCATCAGTTCTAGCTCACTTAATAAGGAAAACCTTTTCACATATGAAGCTATGCCAAAATTATCTTTTCTTTTATTTGAATGGGTTATTGCATCTAAATTGGGAAAGGGTTTGAGATTAGGATGTATTTTTTTTTAATATAATTGGTTCCCTGCTCTTGTTTTTTGTTTCTTTTGGACATCTAGTCCACTTATGTATCTCCTATCCTTTTGCCTTTGTTAATATAATTTTCTCTGTCTCCAATCAAAGAAGACAGAAAAGAGAAAAGAAACGGTGATTGCATGTTTTAGCTGCAAACTTAGACTTTGTTGAGCATCTGGTTATTCCCAATTCGTCTGAGCTTATTGATTTGCTATATGTAAATGTTGTCCTAATTTATCAAGCAACCGTATGGAAGCCTGAGTTGTATGTATGCTTGCTTGAACTAATGGCATTGTTTCCAAAGAGTATCATAGGCTAAAATAAAAATAGGGATTATCAAATGGCATTAAAGTGCAAAGAAATTTTATGTGCATACCTTATTGTACCTATGTTTCTTTACAATCATCACTGTTGAATTGGTGGCAAGAAAAAATGTAAACTCGTAGGAGAAATTACTAGTTAGACTTATTCTGCCCTGTTTTTACATTTACAATCCTTCAATCTTAGCTATTATACTTCTGCTGTGGCCATGCTCCTAGAATATGACATTCTCGATATTTTCGTTCACTTCTCATGGTGTACAATGAACATCCAATTGCACTGTATTCAACTTGTGCTTAATGCTCACTTACACAGACGGTTGATAAAACTAAGATAGACGGTACTTTCTTCTGCTAGTCTAGCAGTACAATGTTTGTGCAAAAATGATGAATGAATTTTAAAATGAAAAGTTTGTGGCATTAAAATCATCAATTACTGTCATGTAAATGTCTCAATTTGTAATAGCAATTTTTTAGTGCTCGAGTTTCTTGGATTTGTGCTCTGAAACTTCTCACCCACATAGTTAATTTCTAGTTTTCATATACACTAATGCCTACTACAAATTTTTCATCACAAACATTTTGTTGCTACTAATATGTCCTATCTTGCATGCTATCTTGCAACCTTTTCCTTTACACTAATGCCTACTATCTTGCATGCTATCATTTATGCTTCAGCACAAGCATTTTGTTCTCCAGCATGCTATCATTTATGCTCTCAAATTTTGTTGTGCATATTCATGTAGTGCATCTGTCATTTTTTCTTTTTGTTTTACTTGAACCAGGTTTGTTTGTTTGACAGTAGGTTCTTGAAGCCTTAATGAACTTGTTCGTCTTTTCCTTTTATATTTATATATTGCATTATTTGCATTTTCTTGCTGTATAATCCACAGTTGACTTCTCCATTATTTTTGTTTTCTATATTTCTGCAAAGTGAATCTTGAAGTTTCATTTTGGTCATGTAGGTAGCAAGGAGGATTTAGTTCCACCTGAGCCTGTCCTCACAAGATACAAAAAAGAAACAGGAATAAAGGCTTTTGTCAAGAAGGAAATATTTGACCCTAAGATGTCTGATGAAAGAAGGTCGAGTGAAATTAACGTCTTGACAACACCAACTCTCTGTGTTCAGTTAAATACTTTACATGTGAGTTTCTAACCTCACTTTCATATTCTTTTTCCCATTGGGTGGGGAGTTTCTCGTAATTTACTTCAATTCTATTGAGTTGCTAAAGTATATGATTAGCATAGCTGACTTAGAAGTTGAAATAATGGAGTTTTACTTTCAATTGTTTGTGTTAGTATTTAGTCCTTCCTAGAGGTAAAGAAATTATTTTCTTTAAAAGCGGAAGAGTGTATCAATGACAATGAGCAATTTGCAAGTCTGATTTCTGCTCAAGACTAAAGTGACAAGTAAGACAGATTTTGCTAAAATACTGGTGTGGGGATATTTCTATGAACAACAGACTTTGAACCATATAAATTCCTCTGTTACAAGTTTGGGTTTCAAGTTACAGCTTATATTTTGCCATAAGCTGGCATATGGTGTTGCAACTATAATGTTCCAGAATTCTGGTCTTTCATACCAAGTCGCAGGTTTGGTAACAATATTGTGGGCGAAAGTGTAAAATGACTGAACATGTACTCATTATTTCTGGACAAACATCTTTGCTTCTCTGAGTGCCTAAGTTGACATGTATTGTATTAATTTTGGTCTAGCTTCTTATGGCAGTTAGGCCCCTCCACCTAATAAATTAAGCTTTTTCATGTAATACTCTTAATTTTCGGTTTAGACTCCCCAGTTGCCCTGAGTTCATAAATAATAACCTCCAACCATTGTAAACAATTTGCCAAGAACATTCGATTTGCTAAATTCAAAAACACTATACTTATTCTAGTAGTGTGTTTATGTCAAAACTTATCTGCAGATGCCTTTAGCATAATTATTGCTGATACAAGTTGTTTGTGTCATTAACAGTATGCAATTAGTCAACTGAATAAGTTGGAAGATAGCATTTTGGAGCGCTGGACAAGGAAAAAGCCTCGTGAAAATTTTACTAGTACGTAACTGAACATCTGATCTTTATTTTGAGTTTTCCGATCTATAAAGGTTTGGTTGAATCATAATACCATCTTGATGAAGGGCATGTATAGTCAATATGATCTATGCAGTTGTGTCCTTCTGTCTGGAGATGATGTCCAAAATAATAATTAAATAAAAAAATGGAACAGGGAGTTTCTGGACATGTATGATTTGGCATAGCTTGACCTTTTCTGATAAAACTTGTTGAAATAGTTAATGAGTAATGAATTACCTTTTGCCATCACTTTGTTTGACCATTTAGGGCTGATTCAAATAAATATGGCTTGTGATTTTGGTCGGTTTTTGGTAATGCAGAACTGCTCACTTTCATCTGTACCGCACCTATCCAGATACCATCTCTATATTCTCCCTATGGCTTGCCTTATTAATTGATGGATTATCCTGATTATGCTGTTCTGAAAATATGTACTGCTGAGATTTCCTTAAGAGAGTTAACCATTGAAAATTTTTCCACTGATCCTTTTATTGATAGGGAAATCGGTGAATGAGAAATCCAAAAATGTCACTCAGAAGGATAATTTTGATGGGAGTAGAAAAGTTATTAATGCTGCTATTGACCGTATCTGCGAGTTTACCGGTATACTTTTTATGCCATCCCAAGTCTGTTCCCTTGAGAGAAAAACTTGATCACTGAATATGATACTTTTTACATATTGCAGGTACTAAAATTGTTTTCTGGGATTTGAGGGAGCCATTTATTGACAACTTGTATAAACCCAGTGTCTCCAAATCTAGGTTGGAAGCATTAATTGAACCGCTTGATGTGGTAAGATATCTGCCATAAGGAATTTGCATGCTCTCTCATTGCTGAATTATTCTTGTTTCTACATCATAAGTAGACAGGAAAAGAGATGTCAAAAGTATGGGAATTTAAATTTTTTATCCTGGTGAAGTACAAGTAGCAGAGCAGCTCTATCAAGAATGATACAGTGTTTTATCCTAGAATTTTAGGTCTCCAAACAACTATTTGTTTTCTTGAATTATTAATTTCTCAATCACCTGGAAAACCATAGTTACATATGAATGAATACACTAGAGTTGTATTTTTGGTCCTATTGGCATGTGCATGTTGGCAATGTGAATGCTAACTTTGTATTCCTTTGTGTACTTTGGGTCTGTCTATTAGATAAGAAATGGTCTTGCAATTTTGTTGAAACTCTAACAAATGTCAACTTTAGTTAACAAAATTTACACACCTGATCATGTGCATTTATTAAAAAAAAAAAAATCTATATTTGATTGATGCCAAGATTTTGGCTGTTTGTCATTCGTAACTGCTGCAGGAACTAAATAAGTTATGTGATGTAATTGTGGAGCCACTTAGGGATCGCATTGTTACTAGTCTACTTCAAGCGTCACTGGTCTGTTTCTTTCTTCACTTGCAGCTATGAAAAATTCCTCGGACGGTTGCTTTTTGCTGATTTTTTTTTTTTTTTTCAGGATGGTTTGTTCCGTGTCCTATTAAATGGCGGCCCATTGCGCATTTTTTTCCCCGGTGACGCAAAACAATTAGACGAAGACTTAGAAATCTTAAAGGTAATTTGCACGCAGGCCTTTCTCACACATTAATAATTGAGAGTTTTGTGTTGCCCTTGTTGAAAATGCTTTGTGAATGTGTTGTACTTTCACTCCTAATTTCACTAACTCAGTTGATCCTGTAAGTAAAATTACAAGGATTTCTCAAATGTGCAACACAGGCACTATTTTTTTGTTTAAACAATTTGGCTGTGTTTTACAGGAATTCTTTATTTCTGGAGGGGACGGGCTTCCTCGAGGAGTGGTAGAAAATCAAGTAGCACGAGTTCGACATATAGTAAAGCTGCATGGCTATGAGGTTAGCTTTTGTGCTTTCATTGTGAATTTTTTGAGGGGAACCAAAGAGATGTAAGAGAAGATAGGTTTATCTAGGAGTTCATTTAATTTTTTTTCTTATTGAGCATGCCAAGATTTGATTTTTACTCGTTTGAGCCATATTTTACTCCTTATTGTGTTAGACTTGGTTTTCATTCTTTGCACTGGACTCTGGTTTCTAATTCCTTATTGAAAATAGACACCCAAATATTTTTTAGTTATTTTGAATTGATAATACATTTTCTAGGAGGGCATTCTGCATTTTAATTCAGTAGAATGATAATTTAAGATGTTAGCTTGTATTTAATTCCCAAAGATTCCACTAACAAGGCCAGGTGAATAAAAAAAGGGGAAAAACCCTTTTCCTCTTGCGCAGAGCTTGCTGGTCTTACAATTTAAGAACTTATTGCTTGCAGACACGAGAATTGATTGATGACTTGAGATCTGGAAGTGTTCAAGATATGCAGGGTACGAGAGGCAAATTGGGTGCGGACAGCGAAACCCTAGTGAGAATATTATGCCACAGGAGTGATTCAGAGGCCTCCCAATTTCTTAAGAAACAGTACAAGATTCCCAAGTCTTTGGCATAGAGGTAATCACCGGGATCCAAAAAAATGTTCCCAAGACAAATAATGGGAAATGTGTATCTTCAACTACTTGTGTGGATAAAATTTCAGTGTTTAGAGAAAAAGAATACTTAAATTTGCCATGACTCTGTATCTTAACATACATTAGTACACATTTGTTAATTCTTGTCTTTTCTCGTTTTCGCTTTTGTACAATTCTTATTCAAAATGTTCTGTTAAATTTACTTTTTTTTCAAATATCTGACTGCATAAACAGACAGCTGCCATCAAATCAGCTCTCCTATTTTTTTCACTTTATCTTCTTTGTATTTTCTTATGCCACGAAGATAAACTTAGCTGCCAGCCTGCAACTGTCGCTGGAACTCACTGTAGCTCTGGGAACGTTTGCGGATTTGTCCGAATCCGAAAACTCTGATAGAATTGTCACTTGGAGACTTGAAACGATTTATATATTTTAATGCTTCATATAATCAATTAAATCGGTCATGTTTTACTTGTAGAGACTCCATCGGTATACAGTTAACTCGAGGGATTTTCATAACCTACGAACGCAAGTAGGCATGACTTGAAATGCTGCAAATATATGAGCATGTAACATTTGTGGTGGGATTTTAGATCTCGTAACATAGCATATGGAGGGTTACATTTGATTGCCCTTGATGGTAGAGTTTGATTTGTTTATTTGTAGGAGTAATAATACAACGAGTCTAAATTATTGAACAAATTTAAATGTAGAAATAATTTGTACATGCAATAATAATGTTGAAGTTGGAAAAGTAAAGTCATATTTGTAATAAAATCCTCAAATTTTACTTATAGATTTCTTACCTTCTTAGGATTTGCCTTGAATTTTTTTTAGAAATTATTATTTAAAAAGAAAACCAAGTATATATTGATTGAATTTAATTGATAGTATTTTTTATTTTGATAAGAAGTTGAACATAAATTTATTTAAAAATAAAATTTTTAAATTAATAAAATTATCTAAAAAAAATTTAAATTAATTATGTAGAAAATCTAAGTTAAGCTATAATTGGAAACTAGCTTTAAGAAAATAAATAGAGAGTCGAGGCATTCTTTATATAACAAAATTGATTACCAAATACAGTACAAATTTGATAAACAGTTAGATATATATACAAATCATGGTCCGTGTTCTGACCCCGCCAGAAAAAGACAAAAGACAAAGACTTGCACTGACATTTTCGGTTCTAGATCCAAAAAAAAATACGATCTTCCTTTCTCTCAGTTTTGTTAGCGTCGTCATTGTTGTATGTTTCTCTCATTCTTCACTTAGTTTTTGTTAATATGATTGATTATGAGTACATTCATTTATATACCGATTGTTGTTTATTTGATTCATTTCTTGCTGCTAACGAAACATTCCTTTAAGCTTTCCACTCTGTTCAGTCACGCCGCTTTTTACGTTTATTTCCCTTTAAGAGTTTTCTTGTTCATTTTCCCTTGTTTACTATGACACGCATTGATTTGATGTATTTAGTCCCTGTGCCTATTCTAGATTTCTCGTCAGTTTTGTGGGTCTTTCTTTAAGTGCCGTTTGCAGGTTGCATTCTGTGCTAATAGTGTTAAAAACTTTGGATGCTGCAATATGTTTTCGTGAATCCATGCTTGAGTACTGATTGCTTGTTGATAGTTGCATTTTTGTGGGTTTTGTTTGAAATGTTGTTTTGAGAATTGGATTATTTGATTTTAGGATCCTTTTACTCTCCATTATGTGGATTTGTTTGCAGTGTGTTACGATTGCTGCTACATTTTCACTGGCTATTGGTCGATTGAAATAAATGTTAAGCATTTTGAATTATTTGGTTGTGATAATTCTTGTATAAACTTGTTTAATCTACAGCAAGTTGAACCTGGTGTTAATTTTTATGCAGGTATTTTGATTTGATTTGTCCAGATATCTCTAACAGAGTTAACTGAAAGTTGTATCATACAAAATACTCTCCAACCAGTCGAATGATGATTTTTGAACTGGTGGACTGGAAGAGTTCTCTCTGATTCATGGTTGTTTGATTATGGCAGAAGATATAGTTTCTTATTTCTGAATTTATGATAATAGGCTGTGATTATTGGCAAGAACATGGGACGGACTTCACCACCACTTATGATTCTTTTGACTTTTGGGTTGGCCTTTGGAACATATAATTTGATAACGATGGTAATTCACAATAGATCCATTAAAAATTGGATGACTGATGATTCAAATGGTGGGATATTTTTTGATCCTGTCGTTGAGATGCCTGAAAATGTAAAGAAACTGAATCGTGCCAGGTCACTCTTTCATGTTGCCTTAACAGCCACTGATGCGCCATACAGCAAATGGCAGTGTCGCATTATGTATTACTGGTATAAGAAGATGAAGGACGTACCTGGTTCAGAGATGGGAGGATTTACACGGGTTTTACACTCTGGAAATCCTGACAACTTAATGGATGAAATTCCTACAGTTGTGGTTGATCCTCTTCCTGCTGGTCTTGATAGGGTGAGCTTTTCTTGTTTTCGTTGTTGCTGGTTAGTTCTAGCTGCATTCTTATTTCTATTCAACAATTTTGCATTGGTCAATTGCTTCAATTTTTTACTATTTGGGCCAGCTAAATTCCTCAACCACAAATTTTAAGTATAGGACAACAACACCATGAGTGGTTAGGCAAATGACTAATTTAGAATTGCTAGAAAAATGCGGGGAAGTTGGAGAGGAGAGTAGCTTTACGCAAGGAAATTTAACATACTTTCAAGGAAAGCAAGGTAGTTGCACTTTGAAACAGTTAGACCATATAAGCTGGTTTTGCATGATTCAAATGCAGTTGCTTGTCAGTCAGGACTCTCTAAACTCTATAGAAAAAACTTGTGGTTGTGGCATTTTGTTCAGGAGGCAGTTGTAGGAAATTCAACATTTTTCTATTTTCCAATTTATTTGCGAACTATTTATGTGTATTCTTTGAATCTGGACCGTAGTTCTATTTTATCCGTGGAGACTAAATTGATGGTTGTTTAATCATATTGCATTTTTTGGACATATGTTAACAGTGATAAATTGCTTGTTATTCTGCTCAAGATTGATTTGAATTTTGAGTTAAAAGATATGTGAGTGGCCTACCTATCTTCAATCCAACCATTACTGTCCTTAGTGTATCTTGATAAAAAATTTACTGGAATGATCTCCCTCTTTTTTTCTTTGGTTAATTATGTATTGATGAGTATGTTGATGTAGTCACTATTGTAATATTTGTTCTAGAATCTATGTTCCTGTACTCTTTTGACATGCATCCTTTTCTATGCCCAGGGATACATTGTGTTAAATAGACCATGGGCCTTTGTGCAATGGCTGGAAAAGACTAAGATTGATGAAGAGTGAGCTTCCGTGTTTATGGTGATCTCATATCAGGTTATATTTTGCCATAATTAATTAATAGAACTCAATAGTTTTGCTACTGCTGCAGATACATATTGATGGCAGAGCCTGATCACATCTTTGTAAACCCACTCCCTAATTTGTCACATGGAGGATTACCAGCTGCCTTTCCGTTTTTCTACATCAAACCTGAACAAAATGAGAAGATGATAAGAAAGTTTTACCCAGAGGAGAATGGTCCCGTGACAAATATTGATCCAATTGGCAATTCTCCTGTTATTATAAAAAAGGTGAAAATATTTTTATATCCAGTGACTATTTTTGCATTCATATGAATATCATGGTTTTGTATGCCTCCATCTTTTTTGTTATTGCCCTTTGTCTTAGTTGTCAAATTATTCATCGTCATTCTTCTTGTGATTTTTATTTATTTACCATCTGAGGAGTTACAGTTCCCGTAGATGAAAAACAAATCATGTTTGAATTGAATACATTTTCTAATTCAGGATTTGTTGCAAAAGATTGCCCCAACATGGATGAATGTCTCTTTGAAAATGAAAGATGACCCAGAGACTGATAAAGCTTTTGGATGGGTGCTAGAAATGTAAGCACAGGAAACATGTGACTAATGGTATATGTTTCAGTCCTTGCTATCAAGTAGATTTGGTATTTATGTGTTTTTATGCCCTATTTTTTCTTGGTTGAACTAAGGTATGCATATGCTGTAGCATCTGCATTGCATGGTGTACAACATATTCTTCGAAATGACTTTATGCTACAGGTTTGGCAGCTAAACTTGTGAATATCTTCAAAATCTAAGTTGATGTCCATCTTCAGTGTTTTAAATCAGATTTGTGTGTTTATTTTTCAGCCCCCGTGGGATACATCAATTGGGAAGAAGTTCATCATTCATTACACTTATGGATGTGACTATAACTTGAAGGTAAAGCATGTTTTGCCCTTTTTTTGACCATGAAAATTTGTCTATGGCACTGTCCTAGGAAGATTGTGCTACTTTGTTTCATAATAATTTTCTAGTTTTCTTAAAAGATATGTCACCGCATTTTTATCATGGGTTTTTTAAGCTCACCTTTTTTCTATCATGCTTGGGAGCATAGGCTCAAACTTCACTGTTTTGTTTACTAGCACTAGTTTTTTAGGCCTATAAAGTTATTAATCCGATGTTTAGTTTTTTAGGTGTATAAAGTTATTAATCTGATGTTTCTTTTCAGGGTGAGCTAACATATGGTAAAATTGGGGAGTGGCGATTTGACAAGAGATCGTATTTACGGGGACCTCCACCAAGAAATCTCTCGCTGCCCCCTCCAGGTGTTCCTGAGAGTGTGGTATGTTTGTATGAGCAACGTTATCTCAATATTAATGCAATTTACAATTCAGGTTCATTCAACATTTTATTTTTCAAGCAATACATGCAAATGGCACAAACTGTGATTTATAGGTTTGCTCAATGGTGTAAAGAAGATATAACTGGAATGTTGGGTGCATTTTGTTGCCATACAGTATTCTTGGCATCTTACTGGTCTTGAGCCGTGGATCACCACAAAGTGCTGGCCTTAGAATATTATAATTTTGAAAGATGAGTCACTTGAATAAAATTGAGTAATACCTACACTCTTCTAATAGTATTTACTTTTGACAAAATTGCACAACTAAGAAATGATAATAAACAAGAAAAACCATTCTGTTTTCTCTCCTTATTGAAGAAAATTTAGTGTTGCAGATGGGAAGTTGCTAGCGGCACGCCTTTCTGGTTCCACATAATGCAAAATTTATGGAATTGCCTTCCGTTTTATCCTCTTTAAACTTCTATCCATAAAAAATTATCAATTTTTTGAAACTCCTTCAACTGCAGTTTAGGGCTTGACTTTTCATCCTTTTTCTATTTCTTGTTCCTTTTCCCATCATATTATTTATTAGCCACTTCAAACTTAGCTTTCTAAAGTTTTTGCACATTTCTGTTTTGGCAAGGAATAGATTATGGAATATCCAGCTATTTGTTTTCTTCTCTTATAGGCTAAAACCAGTTGTACTTTTAGAGTGTACTTCCTTTGAGTTTTTGAAGAGAGTAACAGGATGTCCATTGGCCTCTGAGACTTGTCAGCATGTTGATTTTAGCCCTGCTAATATTGTTCTGCCTGAGAATGAATTTTGAATGTGATTTGTCTTTTATATGGATCTGTCATGGCTACTGATATTCCTTGTTTCTTTGAATTATATCACTTTTTTAGGCAGAAAATGAATGTCTAACTTGGATAGAACTACTTGAATTTCTCTCCCTGTAGTCTAATGTACTCTCTGCTTGTCATGTTGGCAGGTCACCCTTGTAAAGAAGGTGAATGAAGCTACCGCAAACATTCCAAATTGGGAAATTGACTAGTTATTTGCTGTGCTCTAGGTGGTATAACGCAAATGAAACATAGCCTAGCCTCACAATAAAAGTTGATGTACTCAAACCTCAGGTTGACTCTTTTATATTAAGACAGGTATAAATAGAAAGTAAGAAATTTTTTGATTTTCTAAATAAAGATTCTAGATTTCTTTTTCTTTTGTTCTTTTTGGCCTTTAGCAAAAGGCAGAGGCAATTTAAAGTGGTAATGTGATGCAAAAGTAACTGATTATTTTATGGTTTAATATAAGATAGAAGACAAGCCTTAAGGGTGTGGATAAAAATTGTGTTTTCAGTATATGTACCATGCAGGTCAGTGAACCAGGGTTGTAGTCTTTGATAACACGGTAATCATAAGAAAAGGGTTTTTACTGATTTGAATGGGGGCTGGTGTCCTTGCAAAGAATTTTTTCATGCTTGCAGGTTTGTGACTAGATTGATAATGTTTGATGTTGTCAAGTAATCAATAATAAAGTCTTGCCCACCCGGAGGCCGATGGCTTGATCTCATGAATTTGTCCAATGCAGTTCATTATAGTGCACAAAAGAGATAACGCGGGTTCTGCTTCGTTTTGTTTGTATAAAACTTCACGGTTTCGGTGTGCTGGTTATGAAATGCAGTGAACACTACATGATATACGAGTCATTGGTTAGTGTCATATATTTGTCCTTGGAATTTACGAAGAGGTATACCGTGTCATTCTTGATGGGGCCTCCACTGCCATGAGCTAGTTTATTCCCAATCTCTGAAAAAACTCGACCCGCTGGAGTAGACTTTGTGGGTTGGTAGACTGGCAAGTGCATGGTGCAAAAAACATATTGTCAGCCATTTTTTGTTTGTTTGGGTGGACAGTTTTGAACATGCCATAATACTTTACACCATGATCTTGACATCTACCTTTGAAATCATGATATCTCTTCAGGCTTTCACGTTCTTAAAGATTCTGCAAACAAGTTTGATAAAAAGTTATCAAATTATATATAAAGTAAGAGTATTAAATATCAAGTACTGGTGTTGAGTCTTGAGTCTCAGGATTTTTGGTGCCAAAGTCTTGTTTTGAGTCCTAGGAATCTTTATCTGAGCATGCAGTTCCATGTCAGATTGCAAGTCCAGCTCTTGCAAGTCTAGTCTCTGGATGCAAATATCTAATAAGTAAATACAATAAATGTAATAAATAAAATACCAGGGACTTTGGAGTAAATAGCTTAAAAGCTTATGGCAAATGTGGACAGACATATGAATGCATTTGGTCAATACTTATTACTGGGTGGCAGAGTTTGTCGGCCAAAGTTAAGAGAGAAGAAGAAGATACTCCTCGTACTCGTATCATCCGTATATACAAAAGGATTTTATTTTATATTTTTTTTAAATTTATAATATTTTTATTTTATAATAAATTTTATAAAATAATATCTTTAATTTTTTAAATTTTAAATTAATTAATTAAAAAAATTATTATTAACGTGAT
>CP135554.1:2973498-3065088 GCA_032402905.1 Khaya senegalensis | reverse complement strand
AGATGGACAAAGAAAATAATAACCAAGAAAGCCACCCATCTCTCCTCCTCCCTAACAACAACAAAGAAGAATCTCCAAAAAAACCAACCTTTGGTGGTGGCAGCAGCAGCGACAGGTTGAAAAGAGATGAATGGAGTGAAGGAGCTGTTTCTTGCTTACTTGAAGCTTATGAATCCAAATGGGTTCTCAGAAATCGAGCAAAACTCAAAGGCCATGACTGGGAAGAAGTTGCTAGATATGTCTCAGCTCGTGCCGATAACACCAAATCGCCAAAAACACAAACACAGTGCAAGAACAAGATCGAGTCTATGAAGAAAAGGTATAGATCAGAGTCTGCTAACGCTGACGGATCATCTTGGCTTTTATATCCTCGTCTTGATCATTTACTACGTGGAAGTGCCGTCGCAGCAACACCTCCGCCGCAGCAACACCAGCTGGTCAATCCTCCTTTGATGTTGCTGGAACCATCACACACGGCTACAGGGGCGCGACCGATGCCTCTAGCCGCTCCTCCTCCGCCACCAGCAGCGCCACCAACTGTAACCGCGCAAAACTCACATGGGTCCAATGGGGTTGATCATAGAATGGCCAAGGTTAGCCTCTGCATTTGAATTGCTTTTCCTTGATTGATTAATTGACCATATTTCTTCAAAACATCTAATTGATCAATTTCTATAAGAATTGACCTTTTTTTTATGATTTTCAAGAGTCATGTAAACAATTGCAAATTTCATTAATAATCAATCAAATTATTAATTTTTAAAACAATTGCAAATGAAAAGGAATTTTAGTGATAATTCTTTTAATCCACGGTAAATTTTGACAACTCTGAAGGTATCTGTAAACCGATACATAAATTTAAATTACTGCAGGAAAATTTTAATCTGGAATTTCATTTGACTTTTACCCCATTAGTAAAGGAATATTTATGTGGGTAGCTTCAGGCAGGGAACAATCGATCTGGAATTTGAACTCACTGTTTAACCCTGTGACTCTGTGACTGTGAGGAATAGCATCTAACCTGTACAAGTTGTTGTAAGGAAGGAACATACCTCAGTTTTAAAGTCACCGTTGCTACAAAGTTCTGGC
The DNA here is from genome assembly GCA_032402905.1 of Khaya senegalensis. NCBI lineage: Eukaryota > Viridiplantae > Streptophyta > Magnoliopsida > Sapindales > Meliaceae > Khaya > Khaya senegalensis. The sequence continues at coordinate 3,063,999 of CP135554.1, read as the reverse complement.
CATATCATCATCTTTATGAGAGCATTAGACTTCTTTCTTTATAATGTAAAAAATTAAATTATTATTATTGCTCGTTACTATTTCCAGTTGACCCGAATGTTGAAGAGTTTTTTGACACTTACTCTGAGGTGATTGTATATTATTATAGTGGGCTAGTAATTATGGATGAAGTTTCACTTGGATATGGTTCATTAAATAAATGTTCTTAACATGACAGGGAGATGGGGATGGGGAAAAATTGTCGGATCATGTATCAGACAAGAAAGCCATGGATACAGACAGCAGCACACCGGCTCTTTACAGTGACAAGGAAAAACCAAGGTCGAAAAAACTGAAGATGAAAATGGAGAAAAAGAAGAGGCGTAAGAGGGAAGAATGGGAAATTGCTGAAAGCATTCGATGGCTTGCAGAAGTTGTGGTAAGATCAGAGCAAGCAAGAATGGACACCATGCGAGAAATTGAGAAGATGAGAGCTGAAGCTGAGGCTAAAAGAGGAGAAATGGACCTCAAAAGAACTGAGATTATTGCCAATACTCAACTAGAGATTGCCAAGCTATTTGCTGCTAATTACGGCAAAGGGGTTGATTCTTCCTTGAGAATTGGAAGAAATTAACTAGCTAATTATAATTATATGTCTGCCGATGTGGGAGATTTAACTTTGGATTAGGCTAAGTAGTTGAGAACTATTGAAAGGGTAGGTAGGTACAATAACATTATCCCTACCTCATTGTAATGTTCACTTTTATTGAGCAATTATGTGTTTTATACAGAGAATATTATTATGATTACATGCCAAATAATGCCATTTATACAGCTGAATACATGGGGTTCATATTTACTTAAATATATGATGATCCTTTTAATCCTAAATTTCATTAGAAATTTTGTTTATTAAAATGTATTGTAATGGATTTAGATATATTAATACTAAATGTTAGAGAACTACTGGCTCTTTAAATACCAAAGAGATTTGAGTCTTCTTAGTGGGAGCAGTAAATTTTTTTAAAAAAAAAAATTTACAGCAGTAATGTCTTTTATAAGAGATTTAAGCTTTTTTATTGTAAGTGAGTAGATTTTTTTTAAAAAAAAAATATTGAAAATAAAAGATAATTAGTAAACAATTCCTTTAATGTTAGAGATGTTCTATAACTTTGAAATGATCACCAGAGTAATAAAAAAAATGTTAAAAATTTTACACGAAAAATAAAAAAGTTATTATTATTATTTTAATAATTTTGATAATATTATTAATTTTTTTAAAAAAATAAAATTAAATATAAACAAATTTCTTAAATAATAAATTATTTGAATATGATATAGAAATCAACAGTCAAAAATCATGAGATCATCAACTAAGAGATGAACATGTATTATTAGGAGTATACAGTAAAAGAAAGATTAGCGTTATTTACCCTTCTTTAATTTTTCCAAGCATGTTCAATTAGAATTGTTCTCCAAGACTCTCAACTTATTATATGCCAACATGATCGAATTCTTCCTCTGGATTATGCTAAAGCACAGACACTGTGCTGTAAAAGAATGCAATGACCATACATGATTGTATAGTAAGTACACCATTCTCTTCATTACAGTATTATCAAAATGATCAAAGAAGCTCCACTACCAGCAAGCTCTTCTATTGCTAGCTAGCCTGTGTTCTTTTCTGCCTCCTCCAATTTGCTTCCCTGCCCAAAGAGAAGTAAATAATTCAATGGCCTCCCATGTTTATAGGCTCCATAAATTAGACAATATTTTTAAAATAATATATATATATAAATTTAATTATTCAATCATGTTAATTATATTAATGTAATATAATTGTTTTATTTTTTAAAAATAAAATATATTTATTTTATATAATTTGTAATAAATATATTTTTTAAATTTATTATTTAATTAATAAATAATCAATTATAATATATATATATAAATATATAATACAAAACTCCAAATTTTAATTAGTATTTTTTTCTTGAGTAGAGATTAAGCAAATTCATAAAACGGCAAGAACACGTACTAGTCCAGACCGGAGGATACATTATTCACAGAACCAAACAGAACTGAACTTTATCGGGTTGCTATAAACCATGCCCTGCTAAAACCCATTGCAAAATTTCTGTCGGAAGATGGCTCTGCTTCAAATCAACGCCATCTCCTCATTTAATGCATCGTCTTCCTTACAACAACCGGCTTACATTTCATCGTTTCCACAGTCTTCTTCCCTAAAAGGCCATCTACAAGATAATTCACTCCTCTCTTTCTCTGCGACAAGTACCAGAGATAGACTCTTTTCTTTATCAACACATCCAAAAAGGTTGCTCTGCAAACCCCCTCGAGGCAAGTATATCAGAGAAGACTACCTTGTGGTATGCTCTTTTATATTACTCTTCAACTTTACTTCACTGTAGTGACCATTTAATTATTTATTTGAAATCATTGTTCTGTTTTGCCTTGTGGTTTTTTTTTTTTTTTTTTTTTAATTTAAATTTGGTTATTTTGGTTTTGGTTTTCACTGGTGACGAAGAATTTTGAGTTTGTTCTTAATTTTGATGTTTAAACTTTTACGAAATTAGAAAAGAAAAAATCTTTGTCTTCTTGAGCCTCGTGCAAGAGTTTGAATTTCTTGCATTCTATCAGCTCTTCCTGTGAGCGAGATTTCCCTTTTTTTTTTTTTCACAAAAAAAAAAAAATGTGTCTCTTTAAGTTGGAAGCTTGATGCGTCTAATGTATTGGGTGAACAGAAGAAGAAGACAGCTGAAGAAATTCAGGAGCTGGTAAGAGGGGAGAGAAATGTACCACTCATTATTGATTTCTATGCAACGTGGTGTGGACCCTGTATTTTAATGGCCCAAGAGCTTGAAATGGTATGCTACATATTTGCTTCTAACTATTTGAGGCATGACATTTTATTTATATCCTTTCCTGCAATCTTCGCAAATTTGGCCTCAATATGCATGATTTGGTCAAATTCTCGTGACTAGATAATAAAATTTGTTTAAGATGAGGAATATTTTGATATTACAATGAATGGGAATGCAATTTCCTTTCTGAAGTGCTAACTGATTAAGAGGCTATTCTGTCTAAGGCCCAATTTAGGAGAATATGTAGCAGCGTGGTTCTTTCTCTAGCGCAGCAGCATAAGAAAGAGACATAGTGAACAATAAAATATGCTGAAGATCTTTGTTTTGTTAAAATAGGGATCATGGAAACAATTTCTCTTCTTCCTGAAGAGGGGCAGGGGTAGGTTCAGGGGCCAAAAGCTAAGTATTCTTTCATTGCAGAATTAATTGAATGAAGGGGCATACATCCTTACTTGCTTCTCTGATAACTTCCTCATTTAGAGGTTGTCATCTAGTTGGTTCTATGGTTTTGATTGATTGTTAGATAGAGGATTTCTGAAACTGGAAATTTATTGTTTTTTTGTGAACTTATTTATGTTTATTGGCACATCAAGAAGGGATTTAGGAAAAAAAAAAGGAACAGTTTGTTATCTTAATGTAACACTCAATTTGACACTGAAATGACACTTGACTTGAATCGGAGCAGAAGTAAAATTGAGGAGAATTGGGAAATTCATGTGTAGTCAAGAACGAAATTGTGTGTGAATCAGAAAAGTCTTTTGAGTTCGCTGAGGAAGCTATTTCTATCAGAGCAGGAATCAACATCCATACAGTTTCCATCTCATAGTTTCTCTTCCACCATATCAATCCAAAAGTACATTGGAATGAAGATACCTTTCATCAAGCCTACCATGTACGAATACAGTCTGTGAATCTTATATGGTTCAGTCCTGAGGATTTTAGTTTTTGAACTTGCCTTCATGGACACCTTGTATATAATTTAGGAGTTTTTGATGCATTAATTTCTAGGGCTACAAATACAGTGGAATCAATAACTTCAGGGTCCATATTTGGAGCTATTTTTCTTGGGGCCTTTTCGTGCATGACAAGGGAATCAGCTCCTTGAGTAATGCAGCAGTTCATTAGTGTCATGTCACAGTTGATAAAAGGTGATTTTCAATCATTCTAAATAAAATGTATTAAAGATTTCATTTTAAATGAACTAGCTACCAAGTTCAGGGAAAGTATTTTTGAGGCTAAGGAATAAACTGAATGATATATAGGTTTTCTATTGCCAAATGGCTTCCATTGAAATGATGGAATAACAGATGCAATGCAGTTTGGAGCAGCTTCATCATATGATAAAAGAAATTTATCAATGAAGCAGAATATCAGTTCAATGGCTACATTTTCTGGGATGTGATGATTTTGTTTGCTACTGTATTAAAACCATGTATCATATAAGATGAATAAAGCTCATATGTTCAGCCAACATCTTTTGAACTGCAAGTGACACCCAAGAAACTTTCCCACTTGTGGGGCTCTTGAGATTGATTTTAGTCACAGCTCTGACAGTCCTGCCGCATCTTAATTATTTCTTCTATTTGGTTTCTTACATCAATATTTTCATTATTTTGAGGTGAAACCATTGCACTATTCACTTTGGTTCTTTAGGAACATGTGAATAATATCTTTGATTGTTTTCACAGCTAGCTGTGGAGTATGAGAGCAATGCAATAATTGTCAAGGTTGATACGGATGACGAGTATGAATTTGCACGGGACATGCAGGTCATTTTCATAGTATATCTCTTTTCATTTTTTTGTTTTCATTAATCACTGTTTCTTGCATCTAATTTGTTGAAAAGTAGGTGCTTGGTTACCTTAATAATTAAACTGATGTATTGTTGTATAGTTTTAGTTTTTGATAGGAGAAAAACGTTGTCTGTCTGAAGAGAACCTAATATATTGCTATATGTAATTGTTTACAACTACTCCTATTTCAAGCCAATATTTTCCCCCTCATGGGCAATTAATTTTTGCTCCAACAAGTGGAGCCATTGGTTGAACATTTTAGGAACTTGAACATCCAAAGGAACTGGATTTTAGCTTCTTGTTATAAAGAAGGTACCTATTAAATCAAAGATGGCATGTGTTTCAGGTTCGAGGTCTTCCTACACTATTTTTCGTCAGCCCAGATCCTAAGAAAGATGCAATCCGGACTGAAGGTCTTATCCCAATACAGATGATGAGGGACATCATTGATAATGAGATGTGAAGGAAGAAATTCATAACGGTGCAGGAGGAATTGTGGTATTGGTTAACAGTTTTAGTCATGGAATGGTACAATCTCTTGTAAGGATTGTATTATTGAATGTTGCTGTATCATTTTGAGGTGGATTCAACAGTTTTGCAGTTGTATGTCAATTGCTTGGGACGTTTAGTAATATTCAACGATATTGAAATTTGGATTGCTTGAACTGGGCTCTTTAGGACACCCGGCTTATGTCAATGGTGATCGACTGATTTTCATAAATTTTTTTGACAGGGTTATTTTAGTCATGTCGTGTCAAACTTTGGTCAAAATATGAAAATAGAACAAATAAAATTAGACATTTCAAGAACTAATAAAAGATGATGTACAAGTGAAATGACATAATTCTTTCCAAAATAATCAATGTTCCCATCTGTAACTTTAATTTCATCACTAAAAATTTCTCATCAGAAATCAGAACAAGGAAGTGTAGCAGAAATTAGCAGCATTTAGAGTTTAATCTGCACTTCCAAAACTAAAAGACGACGTTATCACAAGCAATTGCTGCAACCTCGGCCGGCGAGAAAGCCAAGAACATGAGAGCAGCCATGATTCCGACCGGAAAGCACAGTAGCATCAACGGCGGAGGAGGCAGCGGTGGCATAATCAATGGTAACGCCACCATAAACGCAGCTAGACCCACCAGTACTAAAACACTACCCATGCTAAGACAACGTGCCATCATCTCTTAATCCTTGTAATCTCCTCGGAACTCTTATCATCTCTCGCCTATAACGATCAGCTTTGGAATTCAGAAATCAGAAAAGTAATTTGGGTTTATAAAATGAAAGGAGAGAAGGAAGAGTGCATTACCATCCCGGCGAAACTGCGTATTTATACAGTTTGATGGACTTGCAGCATAGCGAAATCTGAACCGTTGGTTTTTTTGGGTGCAATTATTATGCTGGTGTGGGACCCAAGAGTGATCTGTGTCTCTGATAAGGAAATCCGACTTGGACTTCTAGTGCCAAACAGACAGAATCAGAACTGCGACAATCATCAGATCTTCTATCATTCTTGATTGCTGTGTTTAGTTGAATAATCTCTGTGCTACTGCATTCATATGATCTAACGAGTTGTGATTACGTGCAATGTATCTGCACCGACTACTACTAATACCTGTAGTTCCTTTTCTGCTGCAGGCATCATCTGAGATTCTAATATGTCTTGGATTAGATGATAATGATAAATGCATGCACACATTAACTAACCACGTTCATCTACTGAGTACATTTCTTGGTTTCTAATTAAGTTCTGAAATGCTAATTTCATCCAGACTTTTGCATTTGTGCCCTGCTGAAAAGAAACTACTGAAATTCCCCCTTTGCCTTCTATGCCGATACCTGGGTAGGTTTATTGAGCAAGCATGCAAATGCTACGTTGAAAGAAGAACAATGTCGTCAACAACCATTTGATGACGGGTAGACGTTGGTCTGAAACATCATCGACGTTATTTTTGGATCAAATGATTAAAGAAGATCTCCCGGACGCCTTCCCATTAATACTTCTAGTGTCAGACAACCGCGGTGTAGCCAAATTCTACCGAGAAACGTAAAGCCTTCGATGAGATGATTGCAAGTGCTATTGAAAAATCAGAGAGATAAAGCATGTGCTTGTAAATCAAATGCCTCCATTTTTGACTTTACAGCCGTGCTTTGTGGACGGTTCCGTAGCCTCCAGTTTCGATACAGTATTCAACGTCAAAATTGTCTGTTGTTTCGACAAAGTCTCAAGTATACAATTCTGCCTTCATAATTCCATTCTGAAATTGCAATGACATTCTTGGCCGCTTGTCTTTAGTTTGGTTGTTTTTTCCTCAATCCTTACATGTAAGAACCAGAGTGACAGAAAGAATGATTTTAACAAAAAAAATGCTAGTCTATGACGTTTTGAGCAAGGAGTAAAAGCACAAAAATGGCCGCAGAAATGCTTGTTGTGCAGAAATTTCTGTGGTGGGTTATCCTGCAAATAAATTGAAAATTTCACCCTCCAGATTGTTGCACGACAAGTCTCAGGAAGACATTGAACGGAGAGATATTGGAATGCTGCCTGAAAGATTATTATGAGAAAGATCGAAGCATTCTGAAGACACTTTACCAATCTCTACCGCAACACTTCCGTTTGAACTATTGCTCTCCAATGTTAAATTCGCTGTAGTTTGATAAAACTCAAGCCAGTCCGAACAATTTCCAATGGCAGTCCCGAGTTTGATGATTAAAGACACTTCCAATTGTATATGGTATTTGTCCTGAAAGTAAGTTTGCGGAAAGATTTGAGGTACAAAACTGGGTGTGATGCCATCTGGAATGGAAATTCTTTTAAATAAATGCATCATAATTTAACAAAATTATTAGTTGAAATTAGCAAAAAATATTGGTAACCCAAATAATATTATTTAACTTTATTAAATAAATATTTATTTTTTTATTTAAATATAAATAAAGGAAGGTTGAGAGATAATCTAAAATCTAGAAGAGTTCTGGTCTGATTATATCTAAAGGAGGGAAAAGTTGTATCTCGAAACTGAAAGGGAGGAGCCCACAAGTTGACCCATAACCCACATGACTTTGACCAGCCCCACCGTCGGATCCGTTCCATGCGCTCTCATTTGTTGAACGCCTCTTGCCTTGCTTCGTTGCTAAACAGAAACAACAAACGACAGAAATCAGAAATCACATCATCCATCTTAATCTTCACCACCGTCAAAACTCATTTCCAACAGCAGTGCCTCCTAGCCATGACATTTTTCAGATTTGAAAATGCTCCGATAATCCTCCACCTCGTCCTCCTTCTTCTTTGAGTACTCGTTTGCTCGTTCGTTCATAACAATATCCCTAATAATAAGATTTTTGGAAGAGGATTGGTTCTTAGTAGTATGTCTGATTTGGTTGCCCGTACAGGTCGACATCAACAACGCTACGAGAACGGTTGTCGTCTTGTCGCTGGGTATGTTAAATGCGTGTGACAATTTTTTATTGTTGTATGCAACCTTTGGTTGGTGATAGATAATGGGCATCCTTTGTTTTTGTCATTTGATAATTGCATGTTATTGTTTTTTATTAGATGTAGGTTTTTTTATGGGAAATGTGATACTCAGAAATACTTTGGTTGATAGAAATTTCATTCATTTGCTAATTATGGTGTAATGTTGCATGATTTGGTTGGAATTTTCCGGTGGGATCATGCACAAAATTTTATTTATGCCACTTCTGGGATGATATTGGTGTAATGGTTTTCTGTATTTGGTATTTTCTTATTGTTTGTATTTATGCAAGTTTTTTGAAGTGGGTGTACATGGGAATTGATCGTTTGAAAATAGGTTTGTTGAGTAGTATAGGACGAGAACAAGTTGATGAACAAAACTTTCCTGGTGCTAAAGAGTCAAAGAAATGGTTATGGGAATGGGGATAGATAATGTTGAATATGAATGGAAATAATTGCACTCTTAAGGGGTGAGTTTGTAATGATGAATGTCTTGTCATAAGAAGTCCAGATGGTGGTTGGTAGATTGAGTGAGAGGGTAAGAATTGTTAATAACATGTTGTGGATCGGCATAAATGATTTGGAAGGTGTTTATTTGGTGTGGTCGATTGATGATTCACTAATGCTTTTGAATTCATTATGGTTTGGTCAAAAGTGTTCTGTAATGTTAATATCTGGATAGTTGGGCTTATCATAAGAGTGGCAAGGTTTTGGCTTTTGATATATATATATATATATATATGTATATGTATGCTTGCTTGCAGATTTTGTATTTTCATCTTCATGTTCCCTCCCTGAATGAGAAATATCTCGATGCCTTACAAATTAATATGGATCAAAATGTTCTTATATGAATTGCAGAGAACAAAATATACTGTGGGAGAAAGAAAATAGAAAAAATCAATTACAATACTCATTTTCTTTTTCTTAATATTTTTTATTGTAAAGACATACATTTAATCACGATTGCATACTGCAGTGTTTGATGTACATTGGTAAAGAATCACCCTTGCAAACAGATCTATAGATGCTTAGTGCTAACTCTGGAACTTGTTTGGCAGATGTATCCCATTTAGGTATAGAGATTCTGACGAGAGAAGAAATGCGGATTCTGACAAAATTCTTGAGGTGCTTATGATTAACTCAACTAGTGGACCGGGACTTTTGTTTCCAAAGGTATACATTCATGTCTTCTTTTTCCTTGCTTTTACTATGATGAGAATTTCTTAGTTTACTTTTATTCTGATTCACTCAGAATTATGTCTTGCTGTGTTTCAATTAGCGGAATAATTGTTTTTGAAAAAAAAAAAGCAGTTTTACTTTTATTTATACCAAAAAGTACATACAAAAAGCGTGATGGATTGAAGGTCCACCGCCAGATTTACAAAAGATCAACTAGTAAAATCTCTACGGTACAATCCCATACAAAACAGCATCAGGATCAAACATCAGTGCAAAGATGCATGTTGGAATTCTTTAGGAACTGAAACCTGTAAAGATGACATGACATAAATTCTATCCCACAAAGAAATGATTTTCTCTTTTAAAGCCTGATATACATCCTTTTGTTCCTTTCCAGCCAAATAATTAGATTAAGCCAAAAGTAGCACAGAGACATTTGTGAACTGAGATTTCCCAGGGTGAGCAACTGAACCAACATCTTTCTTACTGGAGTTTTTCTTTATAAAGAGCACATTTTTTGCAGATTTCTTTACAATGTTATAGTTGTTTGAGGATGCTGTCGTACCCAATTTGCTATCCCCTATAGGCAGTGTGTGCGTGTGTGTATTGAATTAGGTGAAATCTCTTTTCTGGTTGAGTCCGCTTCTTGTTTTTGGTTTTCATTTAAGTTAAAAGTTTCTTCTGAAGTTCTATTGCCTCACATATGAATATAAAACTGTGTGCTTAATAGAGTAATCCTGGCTTACTCAAAACACCCCAGATTATTTTAAATTTTACTTCTTAATGGAAATAATAGATTCGATTTTGTATCGAAGGTTTAACTGTTTGTGGTTTCATCACTAATTAAAAACTTGGTTATCATAATTAATTGTTGTCCTCTTTAAGGGAGGCTGGGAGAATGACGAAACGGTTGAGCAGGCTGCAGTGCGGGAAGCTATTGAAGAGGCTGGAGTTCGAGGGGATCTAATGGTGAATTTTACTTTCAATAGATGCATTCTTGCATGTTTTGAATTGATCAACTCTATATGTTGCACCATCAGTATAGCATTAAATAGTCTCTTCTATATTCCAGACGATATTTTTTAATGTACATGCTCTTCAGGGTATTTTAGTTTGTGATTTATGTGCTTGCCAACCTGTGAAACTATCTGTTTGCTGCAGATATTTCTCTTTAGTTCTATTCATCATCACTGTTATTATTGTTATTTATTCATTTATTGTTTAAAGTAGCATATTCTTGTGGAATTGTTGACCTTTTATACAATTCATTGGGAAGGGGAAGAAAATTCCAAAAGGATATTGTTTCTTCTATTGATTAATATTATCTTAAAATGTCCAGCAAGCTTATATAGTGGAGCTATCATTTAAATATAGATGGTTTGAATGCTGAGGATATGCTTTTAGTTAACATGATAAACTTCTTTGTTCTTTCTGCAGCTCAGTGGTAGGTGCTACAGTAGCATATTTAAGGAATAACATTAACTGCGTAACGATACCAGGAAGGTGGCTGATTCCTGATTGGATGTCAGTAACTCTTAAGTTTCTTGATGTTTAGCTACGGAGAATGGTGTTTGATTATTAGATCAATGTGTTAAGATATTATGATATAGCAAATATGTTTAGGATTATTTCTGAAAGGTGATTTAGGTTTTGTAACGTCAAATTATTGAATGAGAGGGGTTGCTCTATGCTGTTACATATATTGTCTGTGGTTTAGGACAATCTCTTGGTTAGATTCTATCTGTTCTTACCGTTCTCTGTTTATGATTTCCATTTTGTTGTTTTGGTTACCACAAGAAAAATCATTTTGGATTGCAATAGAAAATTAATTTGCATATTGTTGCACTGTTGTCTCTCAAATCTTTTTTCTTTCTTCTATATTATTTTCTTTTTCGTGGTAAACAGTCTCAGGTCAAATTCACAATTTGAGATATAGACATATAGTTGTGCAGTAGGTAAGATGGCATATGATTCCCTCTGGTTGTGGATTCAGCCAAATTCTTGATATTCATAATGTTTTAGATGATTGCATATTTCTGTGGTGCCCTCAATGCTTTTGCATCATGTTGCTGTTTTGCTGTGTGATGGTGTGTTAATCAATCCCATGGGAAGTACGGCAGCCACAGAAATGTTGTTGAAAATGCAGTAGTTTTCAATGATATTTCAATTTCAAAATTTGTTAGTACTCAGGTTGATTATGTGAAACAGAGAAATATTAAGCGTATAGCTGATATTGATGTTGTAAGTTGGCAGAATATAACGACCATTTTACCAGCAATATTTACTTGTTTCAGGATTTACTAGGGCATTATCAATTTAAGAGTAAAACACACCAAGACGAATTTAGCCCAGAAGGTTTATGTGAAGCTGCAATGTTTGCTTTGTTTGTCAAGGAGGAACTGGAGTCATGGCCAGAACAAAGCACTCGAAAGAGAAGTTGGCTAACAATACCAGCAGCTGTTGAGAGTTGCCGGCATCCATGGATGAGAGAGGCCCTGGAGGATGGCTTCTGTAAATGGTATGCAGAACGACTTCGTGACAATAACTGAATTGCTTTTAAGTGTGTATAAAAGTAATAGCTTCTTTTGTAGGTGCGTTTTATCACTAGCATTTGTCCGGAATGTTAGGGAGAAGATTTGTTTCATTGATTGGTCAGCAGTAACGGCAGACTAGCAATGACATTGTTCTTCAGACTTAAGGATTATATAGTTCCTATTTCATGTTATTCTTTTGTTTCTTGTTTATTCTCTTCTTAATGACCTCTGACATTTTTTAAATTCAGGGGTATTCTTTTCCTTCTCTCTCTCTCTCTTTTTTTTTCCTTTCCAAATATTCGGAAGGTATTATATTTCCTTAACATTAAGTGATTAAGTGACATTGAACTAATGCATTGCTGATTTGAAGTTCTAAAAATGTCGAATGCTCTTCCAATTTCATTCATGAGCTTTCTGAATGTTAAGGGTTCTGAATTCAATTAAAATTGATGAGTTTGTTTAGAACAAACTTCAAAAAAGAAGTAGAAAGGGTAAGGTCACCTCTAAATTTACTCTCTTAATTTTTTTTTCCTAAATTAAAATTCTAAAATCAAAATTTAGTTTACTCTTTGAAATCTAAAAAGAAACCCACTATATCAAAATTCTTATTTTCTGTCATTAACTTCTCCATCTAATTTAAAACCAATCTCTCCAAAGCAATTCTTTTTGAAAAAACCAATTCATGATTTTGAAAGCAAACACTCGTAGCTATCAACTGACCATCAACCAACCAATTTCTGTTTTCCAGTAAAGAATTGGAACACAGTGTTCAGGATGCAAGAAGAGAAGACACAGTGCTAGCAGAAACTCAGGTGAAAACTAGCAAAATCATATTGTTCAATCTGTATCAAATACACATAAACGATCATATTTATATATACACCTCAAAAACTTGTATAAACTAGAAACATTATCTATGAGATACAAAAATGTCCTACATATAAAATTTGCCTTTTACCTAGCTGGCTGCTTCTGTGCTTACTATAATTAGCAAGCCAGTTCTTCCACAACGTGCTCTGTATCCATCTATCTATTTTTCCGTTTTATCCAAATAAATAAATTCCATCATCGCACCACCTAGTAATTGGAACCTCTTAATAGACATCGCAACATATTAACCTGTTTACAAGGGACAAGAATAACATCTACAGGTTTCATAGTTCTAATATAAAAGAAGCCATAACTGAAAACGTTGTTGGAAAGTGTTAATTTTCATGCAAACGAACAGGTGAACACTTTCAGTGAAAAAGATTACAAAGAAAAACAAGGACTGACCCTTTGAGCTTCAGATCAAATGAGAAAAAAAAGTGCAGTTGGGTGGGGTTTCAGTAATTGAATATTTGACATACAGCAGAAAACAGTGGAAAATGCTGCAAAACTTTTTTTCTCATTCAGAAAAAGGAACAAAGCAAAAGTTGAATGCTTTGAAATAAAATATCAACCATGAGAACAGACAAGGAGAAGGCATGTAATTACTACTTACCAGCGATTTCTAACTTCAACTGCAGCATCTGGATTAATAAGCATAACTATAAGACATTCAAGATTTTCACGAATCATTTTTGCTGCGCCTGCTGCTATATGGAAAGCATATCACCTTCATCGTCCTGAAATGAAAATGACGACAAAGTAAGTAGATTGCAAGAGGAAAATACAGCATGTGGCAAAAAGAAAAGAAACAGGCAAACAATGCTAACTGATTTCTTGTTATTGCATAGTTTGTTTGAGCATAAGAAGATGACTTTAGAACTACATACTTTGCATGATGAATTAAATATGAATATAACTTGAAAAATGAAAATGAAGAATAAACCGGGGAGATAATGCACAATTTACATTTGCATGACAGTGGTCACTTTCCACAAATAATAAAAACATGGAAAAAAAATTGCATAATTATGCTCCCAATTATTTGCCTTGCAATAAAGCAGCCATGCTGTCACATAAAAGCATCCTAGAAAGAGAAAATCTAATCCAATAATAATTATAAGTTCAACATTAGTAAAATTGACCTGTAGGTAGAAGCACATTTTAAGAAAACATTCCATGACATGATTGACCTGCAAATTATATGGTTGCCACTGGATAAATATAGTTCGAGATAGCATCTGCAGCCTTTCATACATTTTTTCTCTATACAAACATTTTTTCAGTTCAAAAACTAGCCAGAACTAGTTCAAAAACATTCTTTTAGCATTTCATTGATTCTTTTTAATTTTTTCTTTATCCTTTTGGTTCTGTAGCATTAAAATTAAAAAAAAACACCCAGCAACAATTCGTGGAATGGCCCACAGGAGTCCTTTAGGCTTTATTGGTAACTTGATGTCCTGAACCTTGAATATGTCATTGTCTATCCCATTACCTTCCCTGCAACAGCAAGAAATGGGTAAAATGTTGCACCATGATGCCTGATACCACATCTTTCCTTAAGCCTTTTACAATCTAACTTACCTTTTTTCCTTTTGTGGTAAAAATTTTTTTTGTTGATCTTCATGAGCAGGCTCTTTTTTCTTTTTTCTATTTTTTTTTTTTTAACATTTTCAAGTCCCCAAGCAAGTGTAGACAATCTGCAACCGCTATAACCAGTTCCTTCTCAGCTAGCTTTGGCTAGCTTAAATCAATGGCAATTGCCATCAGAGAATTCATGTTTAACTTGTTCTTGCTTCCTATCTTCTCGGTAACGAGTATCTAAATGAGATGGTTACCTCTTCATGAGTGGAACTTTCTTAACAAATCATATACAATGACTTACCCAGTTTTCTTCAATTTCCTTTCATCTTTCTCAATTAGACTTTTCTTGTTTCAACAGCTCAAAATACTTGCAATTTCTTATTCAATTATAATTCCACTTTTTATATATCAGTTCACACAATAAGTGGGAATCATGTATTCCAAGAATTTTATTCATTCACATCACTAAAGATGGGTAGATTGAGCTAACTCCTTCCATCAGATCTCATTCTACAACAGCTGACAGAGCAACAGATTTCTTGACTTGATGAGAGTTGTTGAAATGTACAAAAAAAAATGTTAATCCTGGAGCCTAACTTCAATTTGAATCTGTACACAAGTTGATCAAGCTCAAATAGACTTGTTTCAATTCAGATAAAGAAACATCTGACCAACTCAATATCATCCTGGTTGAGTAAACAAGTCCAACTGAAAAATCTAGCTATAGTGCAAACTTGAAACTGGACTTGTTTATACTCAAATTTTTTTTTTTTTCCTTTTCCACTAGAAATTAAAAACAAGCATTTACTAAGGAGACTAAACAAACCCGTTCACAAGGATGAACAAGCCATCAATAGTTCCTGTTCATAAAGTTGTTTGTGATTCATGTATGCAAACCAAAATGAACATAAGAATTCAAGCTCAAGTCAATAATTAAACAATTGCTAAAATTAGGCTTGACCTCATATGATAACATACATAAACAAGCTTTTATCATAATTGGAACATTCAACAAAAAGATTTTGCCTTCATATCACAACCACAAGGATAGCTTGCTGACTCAAAGTTTATCAATTCCACATGCTATTAATGAGACATGGAATGAATTGTGATCTTCTGAGCAATTAATTGAAAATATCCAAGAGCCTAGCATGTATGATCTGTAAGACATCCAAGCCTAACTACTGATTTGGTTGGGAATGTAAAGATCGTACCATTATAGTTAAACATTTGCCTAAACAGAATTTTAGAAGCAACAGAGGGAAATAGAACCTGTAAATTACAGTCTGCCCTGGCAGATAAAAGCAACCCAACACAGGACTTTGCCCCTCTGGCCAGTGCTACATGAAGGGGTATTGAATTGTGCACATTTCGAACATTCACATCCACTCCAGCATTAAGAATAATCTATTCAAAATATTGCAAAGAAAAAATGTATTAACTCAACCAGAAAAGAGGAGGAAAAATTAATCCAAAGCGTGAAAATCTGCAATAGATGCAAATAGGCGCCAGTTATTCATGACGTAATTATTAATTACAACTGTCAAGAAGCAGGGGTGCATTTAACTTACTTTGACCAGCACAACATCATTAGCCATAGCAGCAATATGCAAAGCTGTTCGATTCTGGGCATCTTGAGAAGTTGGACCTGCTACAGCAGCAAGCAATATTCTCACCAATTCCCTCCCCTCTGCAATTCAATAAACAAATATATGATTGAAAAATTGAACAGAAAAAAAAAAATAGGACTACAACCGTCAAAGGTTTAAAGTGCAACAAATAGAATCTATAAATAAAAATGATTAGTTGAAATAAGTAGGAAAAAGATGCACATATATTATTTTCAACCAGACATGACTCAAAACTTGCTATAGGACTAAAAAGAAGAGAAATATCATGCAGGTAAATCTCTGAAAGTCAATTATCTTCTTTCTTCAAAAAAGAAAGAGCATCATCATTTACAACTACAAGTCACTCTAAGACCTTAAGCATTACCAACTTCATGATCTTTCTTTACAGCAGCCGCCATGCAGAGTGCTATGCCAACTGGGCTGGGAATGTCAATCTCATTAGCAATCTTTTCTGGCAATGCAACTTCAACCCAGCTGCCACGTTCCATGTTGCTACACATAAATGCAGTGGTTTGCAACAACGTTTAGAGGCGCAGCATTTAGTGGCGAATAATCACAAGGAAAAATAAAAGAAGGTTGAAAAAACAATGGGAAAGAAAAAGTAACGCACAAGCACAGGAATGTTCAACACGTTGCAGTCACGTGAATAGAAAATAGGATAAAAATGATTGCATCACAACAATGGCAAGGCAAAACAAGTTAGCATCTAAATTCTAGTTTGTTGACGAGGTAGGGACAACATGGAAGCCCGGTAGATAATACAGTCTATAAAATGATGTGCCCCGTCGATAATACAGTCTACAAAACTATGTGTTAAACACTGAAGATAGCACAAAAAGACTTGTACGTTTCTCAACAATTCTGCCCATGGAAGAGTATTTCATCATTGTTAATTGGTGATCTCAATTTCTAAAATTATGGGCTAGTTTGAACAGCAAGTTTGCTTTATCATTTTGAAAGCAATAAAGAATTATGTGGCTAATCGAGAGTCTCGAGACTGTAGAAAGTTTGATTCTATTTTCTACCTTGAAGGGATTGCTAAAAATCCATAAGATGAACCAGTAGTTCCTCCTCTTCCCATTTTTCTGATGTCTTGATATCAAGCACATAGAACTTCACCAAAACTTAATTAATTTTTTTTATCCCCAATCTTTTCATATTAAATGCAAAAATTAAACACAGACATGCCACTTTCCAGTAACTTCTTCTTCTGGGTCACACAATCACTGTCCATAAATGTATAACGTACACGGTACAACTAGAAGAAAACAACGATGTGAGATTCTCCAGAAGAAATGCAACAGCCGAGCAGTTATCAACGGAAGCAAGCTAGTTTTAGGGTGAATTGCATCTAACATTTGGGTTCCAATTTTTCTGTTCCTGGAAGACTTCTATGTAAGTGCTGCGAGTTCTTTCCCCTACCAATTCCCTTCTGTGGTCAAAATGTACAGAGAGAAAGACAGGAAGAAAACAATAAGTTTTTTTTTTCTGACATCATATCGGCAGGTTTAAAATGACTGGAATGCTGGCTCACATCTTTGAATTCCTATTTTCATCCATAGAATTTTGCATTTATAACCAAAAAATAATAATCAGCTCATCGAAAATGAAAAAGATATACTCAAGTCACATCTTTTGAATTTAGAATAGCCATTGATCTACAACCCCCCTTTTCCAAAATAACAAGAGCACAATCTGTGTATTTCCTGGCAACAGCTCGGTGGAGTACAGATTCACCCTCATCATCCACTGCATTGGCAGCACCAGCCAATAACAACTCCTGAGATTATATATTTGTCAAACCAAGAAACCTTGAAAAACAGGATGAAATTATTTAACACACACATATGGTTACATAAAGCAATCAGCTTGGCCATTGTATGCGCAGACATGAGCAACAGATGGACCAAAGCCTTCTCTCAATCTAGATCTAACATTAGTGCCTCTTTTGATGAGAGCATGAACACATTCCAGAGATCCAGCTGCTAAAGCAAAAACAAGAGGACGATCCCCATCTTTGTCCAAAACATTAATGTTTGCCGGTGAGTACTACAATATAGCCTCAACCAACTCAGCGCCACTGCATCTACAAGCCAAGTGACGAGCTGTTTGGTCATCCGCATTTTGTGCTTCTAAAAGCAAAGAAATTGAGCTGCTAACGTTTCCTGATGCATTCCCTGAAAGCAGATCTCTGCATAAACAAAGAAAAGGGGTTAAAGGCAATAAAAAGCCTAGAATCCCTTGTAGAGAACTAGTGCAAGTGGGTCTGCACTATAGTGGACTAACCTAACACCACTCACATCCCCTTTAGAGACAAGTCGATGTAGATGACTAGGATTATCTCGAAAAACCTCCACATCAGATGCAGGAGATGGTTCCGTCTCATTTGATCCAGAAAATTTCGGCAAGCCACTGTATCAGCCATGAAAAAAAGTGACATTTTTAAATGGACTCAAATGAATTATTAAGGCTGATTTCACTCACTCTCACAAAGACAAAAAACACACATATAGCGTCCACTAAGGTAGAACTTCATCCCATTCGGATAAACACCCTATTATCTGAATAACAAAAAAAATGAAACACTGTGATTAAGTAATGAAATGGGTACAATGAGAAGTTTCAAGTTCTTACGTATCAGGACTTGTAGGAGGACTGCATGGAAGCTCTTGCAAATGGCAGAGGAAATTGCCAACATTGCACTAAAAGTCAGTCTTTTTGATGCCTTGAACTGCAGGCACTCGCCAATCATCCTCCACAGTTCCCTAGGTATTCCAACACCTACTATACTTGAATATTGTGGAGGCAGTTTTCAAGTTTCTACAACAGCCTGATAAATTTCCTCTGCACTTAAACCAACCCACCTGAGCAAAGTACACCAACTTATGTCACAATCAAATCATAAAACAAATAGGAAAAGTTCAAAAAGAAGAAGGAAGAAATTTATAATCAACAATAAGTTACTCCACATACAGGGATGGAACCAGTGCACATCTCCACCAAAAACAAATGATTCTGGTGATATACCTATTGCATCATCCCAAAACAAATTCAAAGACTTCTTTACTGGTTCCCATGCCTCAGGAGCTGTGTGGTGTAGACTGGGCATTGTACAGTCCATGCACGAATGGATCCTTGAGGAATCACCCTACTTTTCCAGCAGGCAGGTTTCTTCAGAATCGAAGCAAGTCCATAATCAGAAACCACAGCCCGACCACTTGCATCTAAAAGAAGATTAGATGGTTTTATGTTCATACAAACAACACATGCTGCATGTAGTTCAGCCACAACTCATACAGCATCAGCCCCGTATCTGCAATTGATAACATTTGCAGCATGAAAGGCTAAAGTTCCTAAACATAAGCTATAATTCAATCATTCTTTAATTATCAATCACAATTATTCAGAAGCTACTTCATAAAGAAGGAAAGATGCTCAAGCCATCCACCGCAATAAAAATTTAACATGCTCTCATGTAATCCAGAACTGAACCCTGAGAAATATTGTGGATAGAAACATATTTCTTTTATAAAATATAAAAAAAAAAAATCCAAGGGTGCTTCTTTCACGTAGTGGTATTAAATCTTCAGCTAGTGAAATCCTATTTACAATTGAGTAACACTATTTTCTCAATCTACAATTTAGCTAATAACAGTCATCACATATCAATGAATTCTCTCAGTACCCTTATTACCAATTGCAATTATTTTCTGTCCAATGTCAAATTTATGTTAAAAATGCTTTTCCTTCCTTGTCAAGCATAAGATTGAAGGAAACCTTGTGTTGCACACAGAAACAAACATATTTCCACTGATAAGCACCTGTAAACGTCTAGGAACACGTAGAGGATCGGAATCTTTCATAAACACATGAAAACTGCTAGCATATGTTTTATCTGTTTAATTTCCCACTTTTTATTACTGTTTAAATAGTCACAACTTTATATTATATGCCAACTTAAATAAACATCAAGTCATTATAGAAGTAAACTTTACAATTTGGGCCAAACTCTACTCAACACAAAAACTCTAGTCATAAGAAAATGCCATATCTTCTATTACAAAAAGACCGAAAAATATATCACTATTTCTACCAAGAATAAAATTTCAACCAAAGCTCACAGAGTCAGCACACAACCCATCATCCATTAACAACTTGGAACAAATAAAACATTAAAAAAAACTGCATTGCAAACAGAATTAATCAAGAAAGAAAGGAAAACAAAACCTTAATATTTGCTCCAAAGTCAGTTTTGTAAGCATACAATGCTAAAACATGCTTTAAAATTCAAGAAATTGAATGCGGAAGTTATGAAACACTAACCTCTCGAGCATTATTTTTGTTGACATTTCTTGATACCACCAAAGTTTTTTAAACTCCTTAAATCTTCTCAAGACGGTGTTTAATAAGAATTTCAAATTTATGAATCTTTGCAAAATAAATTATCTTCCAATTTATAAAATTTCTCCTATAAAGAAATTCTCACACTTAATATAGTTTTTATAATATGCTGCAATTATAAACTTTGAATTTGAATTTGAAATTATAAAATCATAACGGAGAGTTAAGGGTCATAATTTGGATGTTAAAATAAATTTGTAACCTACAAGTCTGCCTTCCATTAGCTGCATTGCAGACTGAACAGACCATAATACCTATCCATAACAAGCCCCGAACAGCCAGCCATCCATCCTCAAAACTCCATGAAACGTGCGTACATTTCTACACCACATAGATGCCCGCCTCAGATTCTCAAGTTGCCCACTCACCCAATCAACTTCCATTCCGTCACCAATCGACACTTTTTTAACTACCACGGTGTGTCTACACCTCCCTTTAGCTCCGCCGATCCATGCCCCACAAACTTCTACCCCCGCCCTCCCTTCCCCTAATTTCTTCACCAATTTCACGTCGTGAGGACGCCGACCTCGATGACAGGCCCGCAAACGCCCGAACTAGAGGCGTGGGACCCACAGCCGGACCTCCTCAACGGAAGGTCACCGTTCTCGAAATTGTTAGTATTAGTATTACTATTATCCACCTCATCGTCGTCAGGCAAAGCAAAGCAAAGCAAAACAAGTTGCTGTCAAAACCCATCAATAATCCAAAACCTTTAAATCTCATTTCTCATGGATCCATCTGTCGAGATCTTTTAATTTTCCCGAGAAAATTTCACCGAGATGAAAGTTCCTAGCTGTTCGGTTTGCCAAACCAGGTACAAGAAGAAAGAGCGAATCCCTCTCCTTCTCCAATGTGGCCCCGGATATTGCAAAGAGTGTCATTCCACAATGTTCGCCTCCTCCACGGACAATACTCTCTCCTGTCCCCGCTGTCGCCACGTGACCGTCGTTGGTAACTCCGTCACCGCCCTTCCCAGAACTTCACCGTCCTCCCTTTAATCCTCTCCGCCACGTCAGCTAACAATACCAACAACCATCTCACCAACTATAACAACTTTCGATAGCCACTTGCGTGACTCTGACTTTTATTTTTAAATTCTTTCTGTGTTGGTAGGTTTTGTCTTTTAACTTTTTTTACGGCGATTGGTTTGGCTGCCGCTGCTGCTACATCAGTCAGCAGTGTAGTTCCTTCGTAAAATCGACTGTTGAGAGTTGACACGCAGAGAGAGAAAAAGTGAAAACGAGAAACGAAGGTGAAAATAAGATAGTGTATAAGGCCAAAGGATCAACCAACAATCCTTCTTCAATCCAGCCGTCCATGTCAAATGCTAATGTTCTATAAGTTATACAACCTAGAATATGCCCTCACAAAATTTTCATTTTAATCCTCAGTTTATTTTTAACTTTATTTCTAAATTGTATAAATATAAAAAAAATTAAAAATTTTCAAATATGTAAAAAAAAAAAAAATTAGCGTGATTTTCGCCTTATATCAAAGCTAATTACCAAATTATAGTACATAAATTCAAATTTTTATTATTTTAATTTTTCAAGTCTTAGAAGTATTAAAAATAATTTTAAAGTAAAAGAAAATTTTTTTAAATAAATACATAATACTAAATATATATGACACTACATGATATTAGTATGATTTTATTTTTATAATAAATTTTTATTTTTATTTTATAATATTAGTATTATTTTATTTGTATACATAATAACTATGATAATTAAATATATATTAGTTCAAAGGGGATTAACTCAAATTTTTATCAATCTAAAAGACTTAAGTATTCTAGAATAATAAATTTTTAACTAAATTTTTGAAATTGTAAATTTATATTTTGAAAGAAATCTTGTTTTTTAATTTATAAATATTTTATTGCTTGAATTGAAATTTTGAGTAGTGTTATGAAATTATCTTTCAATAAGGCATCGTACTAATTGTAGGATAAAAATATGTATCATTGAAACATAAACCTTCGTGGCATGTGCGAGCATATTAAATAGTTTATAATTGATACGAAGTTTATAGTTAAAGGTTTGATCAAATATTTCTCAAGTTTGTTCGTAATATTTTGTTGGAATTAATTATTATTGAATACAAATTTGATCAATATATGAATCAACTAATGATATAGTTTGAATTCTAAAGTTATTATTTATAATTACTTTAATGAATACCAACCATTTTTGAAATTCTATTTTAGTTATTGAATTAATAAGATTGTTGAATTTAGACTAATTCAAAGCTCAAGTTGTAAAATTATCATTTTTAAAACTATTTTTTTATAATTTTTAATATTTTTGTTATACACGTTAATATTATTTTTTATTTTTTATTATATATTTTAAATTTTTAATTTAAAAATTAAGTTTTATAATAAAAAAAGAGTTTAAATTTATACAATATAATTTAGTCAATAAATATATAAATTTTAAAAAATATATATTTTTTATAATTTTAATTATTACCTTAAATTTATCTCGATTAAATTTAATATACACCAATCATTTCAACAGGAATCCAATACCATTCTCTCTTTATTTTAAGAGTGTCATTTTTGTTTTTGATTTATTTTAATTTTAATTTTTTTTAATATTATTAAATAAATAAATAATTATTATATTAATATAATTTGAATTCTTCTTGTGCCAGGAGAAATTTGTGACAATGCAAATGTCATACCGTAAATACCAATATTTTTAATTTTCTGAACTAAGGAAAATACGAACATGTCCAAAGATGTCTTTTAAAAAAAAAGACGTGTCTAGTTCCCTGTGGACTAGCTGCTCTCGTCAAGGCATACAACACGCGCATTTATACACGAAGACAAGTGACCAACATACAGTAACTCCCGGCAAAACCAGAGAGTTCTTCCCAAATTTAATTACACTGAATCAAAACCTTTTAAGTGCACGATCTAGTTGGAAATTAAAATCGGTGTGAAATAAATTTGATGCAAACATTCCCAAGAAACCTTCTTCCCTTTGAGTTCGAGGCATAAACAAATCATCAGAAGATGAATCCATTGCAGCAACAGAAATGGCAGGATAGTTCATTAAGTTTCCCTCTGCTGATACTAATGCTCCACAGTGAACATCTCGATGATCAACAACAACGTTAGGAGAGGTTTCAGCACTGTTTCTAACGTTGGAAAGCCGCAGAGCGGCGGAGTCGGCATCGGAATCTTTGCCTGTGAGTTCTTGCACCAGAGCTCTGAACTTTGAAGCACAGGTCTTGACCTTCACGGGGCTTGATATGTACACAACCTTGACACCACCCTTTTTGCATCCCTTCCCATGCTTCTTTGTCTTCATGTGTTGAACACCAAGAACGTCCATAACTGACGCAATATGATTTTCAAATTATGAAACTGTTAAGAATCTTAAGTGGGGTGAAACAGGACATTTATAGAAATTTTCTCAGTGATTTTCCAGGAAAGGGGCAATGAATCCAAGAAAAAGGGAAGGTTTGATTGATTGAGGAAATGGAAGGTAACAAGAAATTAACAGATTAGAAGATTCGATTCAGATGCTTGGATGACCCGGAATCTCGGTCGTTATTTTATGACGCCTAGCTTAGATATTGACTTGCAATTTGTTACGCTGGCGGGAAAGAATGGACAGAGCACGTGCGCAGTCGCTCGTGACTTCAGAAATTTTGACTACGACTTTTATACGTGGCTGAATTTCGGTCCTACAGATATATTGTATTTTATGTTTGTCGTTACCTTGGAATAGACGACCAAATTATTATTATTATTATATACAGATATTCTTCGTATTTATTTTTAATACCATGAGAAAACAATTTAGGTAAATGGTCATAATAAAATTATTTAATAAAATTTTATCATATTATTTTATTTTTATTATACTAATTATTAAGATAATTAATTTATTTTAAGTAAATATATACGTGATAGAATATACCGATAGTATATATTTTATTATTTAATTTTTTTATATTTTATTAATTGAGTTTAATATTAATTAAATGATATAATAATATAAATAATATTCATATTTATACGAAAAAATAATACTATGCGTGTAAAATTATAACATTAATTTTTATATCGAACATAGCATTTAATGCATCGTTTATTAATTGATGTTATTGTATTATCATAATATTTATGATTTAATATAATACATCGTTCATTAATTGGTATTATTATGTTATCGTGTTATTTATGATTTTATAAGAATTAATGAGTTACGATCACTAATAAATAACATCGCAACCCATTTGAAGTATAAGTTTTGCATACATTATTAAATATATTAATAAAAATTAAAATTATTATATTGCTATAAATATCAAAAAATTATCCGATAAAAAAATATGTGAAATTAATGTAAAAAAAAAAGAATATTACAATAATTACAAGTATTTTTATCTTAAATTGTTATAATAGAAAAATTTGTTTTCTCTTTATTATAGATTAATATATTTATTTAAAATTTTTTATTTATTTCAAAAATATTGAGATTTTTTTTATAAAAAGATAATTTTAAATTAAAAAAAGACATACTGTTTAAAAGCACTTCAACTTATCTAAACTTCTTCGAAAATTATAATTAGTTAAAAAATAAAATAAAATAAAATTATAAAAAAAAAAAGGAGAGGCATAGTTTAGAATTGGCACTGTTTTATCACATGCACCGGATTGACAAAAGCATCTAATAACCATTTTTTTATTAAAAACGTGGCAAGATATAAATGGTTGGATTAACAGTAAATGGATAGACTATCAGTTCGAGATTATGAGTCTGTTAAAAAAATAAAATAAAAAATTCAAAGTATCATGTAATACTTCAAGTTTGAGATATATCAAATACATCTCTAATATCGTATCATTTCAAAAGATATTTCAAAATAACGACATTAAAATATATATGTAGCAAACACTTGGACCTCGTTGATATTTAGACAAATCTGGATCTGGTTAGCGATAACCATTTTTTTTTTTTTTTTGCATCCAAGTCCTTGCTTTTTTAAATTTTGTTAAATAAATATAAAGATTCAAAAAATAAGCACTTGAGTATATATTATTTAGGGCCAATAATTAAAATTGACATTTGTATTCGTGTCGTATTATATTTATATTGTATCAAAAGATATTAATTTTAAATTATTGTTTGTATCTGTATTGCATTAAAAAAGATTAAATCAAACTTAATTTATTTAATAACTGTGTTAAAAAATTTAGTTGAATCGTGATTTAAGACAAATACTTAAGTTGTAATAATAGTTTAATATTAGACAACCTACAGACAACCGTTTCAAAATCAAGTAAGGCACCACTAAATTTCCTTAATAGACTCTAATTGTTATTTTATTTATTTGTATTAATATTTATTATTTTACTAGAATTCTTACATGACATGACTGGTAAGAGCAGCAGTAGTAGGAGAAGATTTGTCTTTGTATTGAACAGTTGAATTTCAAACACGGTAAGTAAAATGTGAAAGTATAAAAATGGTAACAACAGAAAGCAGAAATATTGTTATTGCCTGGAATGCTTTCCCCATCTCCAACTTTTAGCACACCAGATGAGATGCCAACTCAACTGTACCAAAAATAGCCAAGATTGAACAGAACAACGACACGTGGGAAGATCAAGAACAACTACTATACTTATCTTTGGTGTTTGCGGTCGCAGCTCACATCTTTTCTTACTGAAGAGTAAGCAAGGTTGGCTGTATTGTTACTGTGTCAGTGCATCTGACACGATTAACAGCGAAGAAATGCTAAAATATATAAATTAAAAAAAGAGAAAAAAACAAAAACAATTCATGTCAAAGCACTCAAGATTAGAAAAAAGTAATTAAGAAATCATTAGCCATTGGAAAGTGGAAGATTTCTACACGCAAGCAGACGTCTAGAGATTGGAACGGTCCTTTCTCTCTACTCCAATATACAATATTTACGCATCATCATCATCATCATCCGTGGACATCATCAACAGAAAAAAAAAAAACCCAGGTGGGTTTAGTTCGGACTATTGCTTGCTGTGAGTTAAATTTGATTATTTTCTGATTTATGAAAATGAGTATTGAGTATTTAGTATTTACTTCAAGTTCAAAGTTGGTGAAGTTGATTCTTGTAAGCTCGAAAGTGAGACTTTATGGTATTTTCTTGGCTGATTTTGGCTTGTGGGGTGTTGCTCGATTGTTGACAAAATTTTGGAAACTGCATGTTAGTTTGATAAGTTTTGATATTGGGAAGCTGCCATAATGGGGTTCTTGCAGTGTTTTCCTTTGATACTGATTTCTGGAAATTGTCTTGTTGATGAATCTTTATTTTTGCATGTTAGGATAGGCGAGTTTGATCTTTGGAAGCTGTTCTAATTAGGGCTTTTTGTGTTTTTCTAGTTTGATTTTAACTTCCTGCTGTTATTAGGGGGTTTCCATGGTTTTCTTCTTCTATTTTAACTTCTGGGTATTGTTGGGTTAGTGCGAATTTTTTGTGCTGTACAATAGGTTTGCAAAGTTTATCATTGAATCTTTTTTTATTTAAGGATCAGTACGGGTTTTGGTGTTAATTTTGCTAGTCTCTGAAATTAGGGGTCTTGTGGTGTGAACTTCCATGATTTTGGTTTCTGGTTATGCTAGTTTGGCATCTTATTTCTGATTCACATGTCTCCACGGTGGTGTCGGGTTGGTTTCAAATTTGTTTAAAACTTTATAAGAAGTTTTACATTTGAAGGCTACTACAATTAGGGATCTTGTAGTGTCCGTTTAGGATTTTGTCTGCTCGTGCTGTTGGGTTAGTTTAACAAGCTGTTATATGAAGGGTTATTATATGTTCCATGGTTGATTCTGGAAAATGAGTAAGTTAGGATAGCTGCTAAATCTCTATAGGGATTTTGTAGTGAGGCAAAAACATGAGTTTTTATATTGGTCATATTTAAAAGAACTGAGCTTCTTATGTACCGGTGGTTCCTTGATGTTGTTACCCCAAATAGGTCAGTTTGATGTTCAAAAGCTTACGTGCCTGTGGTTTTCTCTGCATGCTATCTTTTCCTGTTGAATTCAACTACGGTACTAGTTTGCTTGGCATATTAATTACTTGGTTTGGTGCGTAAAGTTAAGTTTTTGGGTAGAGTCATTCTGTGTTTGATAATCATATGTTCTAAATTTTGTGTGCATGGTTGGTGTAAGAATCTGAACCAAAATAAAGTGATTTTGATCTTATAATGCCTCGAGAGAGTTTTCACTACATTTTTATAGTTTTCTGTTTCTGGGCTTGTTGGGAGACATTGGAAATTAGTGAAATTCTGTTAGGCAGCATTTGCTATTCAATTCTTAATGGTTTCTGCAATGAGGATATTTTCTAGCTATTTCCTTATTGCTTTTCAGGACACGGTTTCTTTGTTGCTCTGAGACATGTTTTCTTAACCGTACGATGAACCTTCTCTAGTTTGTTGCTTTTGGTAGGTTTGGTTTTCTTATGGATTGTGGTAATTTTTGTGATTGTATAATGGGACTTCTTTTTTTTAGCTAAAATAGTTCATTTAGAGTAACGACAACATTATACATTAGGTAATTGCTATGTTCGTGCTTTTCGATTTGCTTTAGCTGGTGGAGCCTAGAGGAAAGGAATATTCTGAGATTGCGATATCTTTATTTGCACTTTTGTTTTAGGGTAAGGGGGAGGAATTCTAATTTATTTTGAGGAGGCTGAAAAGGTGAAAATGATGGTGATGCACGGGTTGTAGAAGAAAGGCCTGGGGAAGAAGATGAGAAGGAAGCAGCCAGAGGAATGCCGAGCTTTGATTCTCAGTCACCCATCTCCAATACATTGTAAATTTATTGTTTGATTTTAGTCTATTTATGCTTTTGAAAGTGTAGAATATGTGGAAGCGTTGTTAATGCAGTAGTTATGTTATACTCTGTAACCTAAGATTTTGATGAAGTGTGACTTTCAGTTGCACAGAAGGAAATACAATCCATTCTTATTGTGTTTCTAATTTTGGGGCATTTGAACAATCTATTGGATTTCGCTTAGACGAAGCTGTCAACCTGAGTGGAAGTAAGCATTCAGTCAACCAACTTTTATAGACAAATTATAGAGTTAGCAAAATTCTTTTATCTAGTATTATTTCAATTTGAGAGGATTAATGTATGCAGTGCACGGAGTGTTATCTTGCTGATGCTTTTTATTTTTATGGTCTTTTGTGGGGTTCACACACTCTGGGCAACTAATTGACTTGTATTATGATTTGACAGAAAAAAATAATCAATGAGGAAGAAACTAGTTTTTCAGACGGTATAAAAAAAAAAGCCTTACTCTCTCCACCAGGCATAAAAAATTATGGATATGGTTAAACTCTCAAATTGTGGTTATTCTTGTGATGCAGAACCAGGAACCCAAATTGTATATTTTCTATAGAAAATGATCTTTCTTCCTCTTAGCATAGAGTTTGGCCAGGTGGTGTTGTGATCAAAACAAAACCCCCCAATTATATTAATTAGATCATAGTAAGCTGTGTTTGTAATTGTGGTTGTGTTCGTTCATGAGCTTTATGTGTGAGTCATAGAAGATCACTAATATATGGATATTGGCATGCTGTTTCTGTTATGATTCATAAAGGTATTTCCTTTTCTTTTCTGAGAAAGATTTATGTGATGTGGCAATGTAGAAACTGTTGTCAATTCAACCAAGGCAAGTGGTCAAGCAATTACTTCTGATTCCCTCCCTATTGGCACTTTGGATAAGGTGAATTCCATATTTCCTTTTAAGCAACTATTCTTGAAGTCCATCTTATTTGTGTTAGTCTTTCACTAACTCTATTACATGTCATTTTTTTTTTAATTTATTATATCATTGTTTTCAACCAAAACAGTCACCAACTGCATTTAACATAAATCCGTCTACCATTCAACTGGAGTCGCAGAGGCGGCCATTGGAAAAGAATCAACAATCAAATCTGGTTTTGGTTTCTAGTGGTAATACAGAGAATTGGGGAGATTCTAATATGGCTGATGCTAGTCCTAGGACTGATATCTCAACAGATGCAGACACGGATGAGAAAAATCAAAGGGTAATATCTCTTTGATTTCTCCATTGACATATTATCTTATTCTGTATTTCTGAAGTTGTGTTCAAACAGTACTAATATCAAATATTCTTGAGCCGAACTCTAATGTTTGTGAAAGAAGACTTCCATTCCCTTTCTTTCTTTCAATTAACAGAGACAATCTTTGTTCTATAAAAATTGTGTTGATTTAACACTTTAGCACTCTGTATCTGCAGTTTGATAGAGGTCAATCTACTGCTATTGTAGCCTCTGATTCTAGTGACAGATCAAAGGATAAAATGGATCAGAAGGTGATATGATTATTATAACTGCATGGATTTATCACAGATTTTTATGATTTTGTTTTATGGTGATCTTTTGGTTAATTATTCTCTGCAGACTCTTCGTAGGCTTGCTCAGAATCGTGAGGCTGCAAGAAAAAGCCGATTGAGGAAGAAAGTACGTGTTTAGCTTTTTGTAATGTTATGTACATGTCACAATTGTGCCTCCTCTTTCTTTTATATATAATTTAGCAACAATGATGTCCTGTTTCATTATGCCCTACTTTTTTGTAGCCTCCTGTATTGACTTGCATCCTTCCTTGTTTTGTCCATAGGCATACGTCCAACAGTTGGAGAGTAGCCGTTTGAAACTGACTCAACTTGAACAGGAGCTTCAGCGAGCTCGGCAACAGGTTAGATTTGGTTGTTTCTTCAGTTCTTCTATTTTATTTCTATTTGATCATTCTCTTTTTAGGTATATGGCTAGCCTTGTATTTTAACTTTTTTCCTTCCTCTTTTGATTAGGGAATCTTCATATCAAGTTCAGGAGACCAAGCCCATTCAATGAGTGGAAATGGTATGCCTTCTTTCTTCTAACTGAAGAAGTGAATGCCTCCTCTAAATTTACTATTCAGGGAGTTTTTTAAATTTTGATCATTACAAAAGATTACCTCTATTGTAGGAGCTTACAAAATAATTGACTCTTGGTTCCTTTTAATGAATATTCTATAATCTCCAAACATGGGTAGCCTTACTGTTCACAAGAAAAAAAAAAAAAAAAAGAAGCTACATTGAATACCTCTCCTTAATGCGTGTACCATGGTTCTAGGTTCACAAGCATGATACACAAGTAGCATATTTGACCGAAAAAGCAGTTCTTTTCAAATCTCATTCATGATATTTTGTTTTTAGGGGGATAGGGCAAGGCTGAAAAGGTTTATTTGGGAGGTGGGGAAGTTTTCCTCCTCTCCACCTTACTGTTAAATTGGGATTATATCCCCATTTTAGAATGGGATAAAGGATGTTACCCTCCCTAAGTCCTCCTTGTGGGGAAGATTATTTTAATTTTTATAGAATATCTCCCCCTGCAAGTACTGTTAGATGGAAAGTGTGCTCCCCAGGCAGGGAAGTCCACTCCCTTTCCTTTTGGTTGACTATAACCAATATAATCCAATTTCAGCTAGAGGATAGCGTAAACTTTGGGGTTATACCCCCAAGACCCCCCTACTTACATCTTTCAACTCCATAGCAATGGGGAGGTTGGGTTCCCCCAAATATTCAAATTAAACTGCATTTCTATCCATGTGCTAATGCATGAGTTAAGCCTATGCTGATGGTGTCTCCTGGTGGACTCTAGCAGTCAGACATGGTAAGAAAAAGGAAAAATAGAACCGCTAATGTGCAACTGTTCATTCCGGGTGGTAGGCGTATAAGGATGTTTTGTTGTACTGGTTGAATTGAGAAACTATATTATCCATAATAATAAAAATGATCAGTCAAAGTATTTTGTTTACCCCTTGTGTATGCACCACCTAAGAAAGATGGATTTATTTTAAATGCCCTGTGAAAACACAATGCAGTTTTCAAGTGTACCATTGCATCCTTTCATATTTCTTACTTGTGTGCACATGAGCACGCTTATGGGTGGGTTATGAAAATATTTGCAATTTCATGCTTGTGGCCAAGAGTAAAATATCGGGATATGTTGTCTTAGCAATCTATTTATTTAAAAAATTTAATTTCATTTCATGAGGTTAATGATGTTCACTGTTCCTTTCAGGGGCCATGGCATTTGATGCAGAATATGCAAGATGGCTCGAAGAGCATAACCGGCAAATCAATGAGCTTAGATCAGCAGTGAATTCTCATGCAAGTGACACAGAACTTCGCATGATTATTGATGGTTTAATGGCTCATTATGATGAAATTTTTAGGTTGAAGTCTAATGCGGCCAAAGCTGATGTTTTCCATTTGTTGTCGGGCATGTGGAAAACTCCTGCTGAGAGATGTTTCTTGTGGCTTGGTGGTTTCCGTTCATCTGAGATTCTCAAGGTGAGCTCATTGTAATCTTTAAATATATTCTAGACTGTAGATATAGTTCTGAAAGATTTGATTTGAAAGGAAGAGTTCACCAATAAATTAATATTGTAATCTTATCGAAATAATTAATTTCTTTCTTTTTCCTCCTATTCCTTTAGTATGGTAAAAGATGTTCTAGTTTTTTCTTTTTTTTTCCTTTTTTTGCCTCTTATTTTGTTAATATTTAATTCATGTTTCTTGTAGTTTCAGCAGGTTTACATTCTAAAAATTGAGAAATAATCTGAATGGACGTTGTCTTTATGATCTTCTTCCTACTTTTCATGTGATCAAATTATTATCGTGGCAGCTTCTTGCGAGTCAGTTGGAGCCTTTGACAGAGCAGCAACTTGTGGGCATTGGCAACTTGCAGCAGTCCTCCCAACAGGCAGAGGATGCATTGTCTCAAGGGATGGAGGCGTTGCAGCAGTCCCTGGCTGAGACGCTGTCCAGTGGATCTCTTGGCTCTTCGGGTTCATCTGGGAACGTTGCAAACTATATGGGGCAAATGGCCATGGCCATGGGAAAGCTAGGGACTTTGGAGGGGTTTATTCGCCAGGTAATTTGTTTCTATTTGTTTCATGCCCATTAATAGTTTGAAGTTACTGGTTCAACTTTTATGCCGGTTTACATGGAATGAAGTGTCTGAAGTTGATAGAATTTAAAATTTTAAGTACACTAATGCTAACATAAATGCTGAGACTTTAATCTATTTAATGTTCAAATGAAACCAATACTTGTTTCTTTAATTGAGAAGCATTATTGCGGTATCTGTACCTTTCATTGGCTTGTGTACATTTTCATATGTTATAGAAATGTAGTTACTATTTGGAACATTAAGATTAGAACTAATTACTGTTACAAGGAACTTTTTCCAGCCATTTATTTCTTTTGTTTTTTCTTTTTTGATGTTGGTTTTTATGCTTTTCTTGTGGTGCTTCCTCCTAATATGATCTCTCTTCTTTCTCGCCCAATTCTTTTGGCACCTTTGTAATACCAGGCTGACAATCTGCGACAGCAAACATTACAACAAATGATACGAATATTGACAACGCGCCAGTCAGCTCGTGCACTCCTTGCAATGCATGATTATTTCTCTCGATTACGTGCTCTTAGCTCCCTCTGGCTTGCCCGCCCAAGAGAGTGAAGTTGCAATTGCGTTGTAATTTCCCTCAGGTTTATTTGTGAAATTATATGCCCTGCAAAACAATCTGAATGAGATCCTGACACACTTATTCTCTAGTGATGACATTATTTCTTTTTCCCCTTCTGCTTAGGTTTTCTTGTGTTGTAGATTTTATACTTAGTATTGGTACTAGTCTTTCCATCGTCCGTAGATTGTATGATTCTAGAATTTTTCTGTCATTCTCTGATATGGGTATGTATTTTCTGTTTATTACTCATCATCTTCGTTATAACTTTCTAAGTGTTACTCTCATGTTGTCTGTTTGTCATTGTAACTAACATAATATTGCTGAAATGTATCTGAATGTTGGTTTAGACACATTTATATATTTATTTTCTTGTTCATATATGAATCAATCTGGTTTTCATTTGTTTAATTTCTGCTCTGTTTGCAGTTGCATGTGCTGCTTTATAGTTTTAACAGATAGCTATCATCCAATAGTTCATACCTGGGATTCCAACGCAATGCTTCTTATCTACGTTACCTGCGTCGTATAGCCAGTGTTAGAAGGTAATTTGTGTTGTGACATGGATGTGACATGAAAACAATAGAGTTTTGCTTGATATGTAATGATATGTTTGAATGATTAAAGAAATTGGATGGTAAATTTGAGTACAACACTATGGATTTTGTATCTCATTCTTGTAAATTAAGATAATCTCTTCATAACAGTTTTTTAAAATACTAATGGGAAAGAACATAACGTAAGCTTCCTTGAAAGACAGTGATACATGAGCTTGTTGAAAGACTTCTGCTGAAGCTGCAGAGAGCTTTTAAACAACTTGGGTTCCTGAGTCGGATAACAAGTAGCTCCGATGATATCAGTTTTACCAAACCACTAGGAAGTTTTATTCTAATTTAACACGGGAAAGGGGGTCATTGAGCAGCATTAACGGTAATTGATTTAATAGGAACGAAATGTACTTGATGAAACAGAGTATATTAATCTGGTTCAACAATGTGACCGTAAGAAACCAAAAAGATCAAACGAACTTTATCCAACAACAAGATACTAAAACATTGCTAAGTTCATTATTATTTGGGACGTCTGTACCCGAAACCAAGGCATGTCTGTCGCAACAATGGAGGTTCAAAAGTAATTGCTTTTATAGAAATTCTTTAGAAAATTGGACACACCCCCATCCTTGGGGTCCAAGTCCTGCACAAGCCCTCGAGGACCCAACACATATTGACCAATGATGTGGTGCCGCTGCTTTGCATGCTCCAAAATGTTGTTCAGTTCTTCTGTCCCCTTGAAGAGAAGCATATCAATCACCTGCAAATTTACTACTATTAGGAAGATGGAAGAAAACATTTTTCAATCCAACGAAGCTCACATGATTTAGATACGCTAAACCACCAAGTTCGCGTAATATACAATGTCTATAGATTTCAAACGGTTCTATGCCCTTGAAAGATAAAAGCATAACGTCTTGGAGACAAATGGAGAAATTAAAACTTGCAGAGGAATAAGGCACAAGCATTTCATTAAGTGCAAAACCAAAATAATCTAGCTTTTTCAGAATGTTTTAGTAACTAGTCTGCAGGCTGAGTAGTACATGCATTTTTGGCCTTCTAGAACCAACAAATCTCTTTCCCTCTTCTACTTTTTTTATACAATTTTAGTTCTCTGCTAATGAATCGCTGACTAAAAAATGATAGTTTTAGGGCAAAAAACAGTCAGACATCATCAAGTTCTACTTCCAGGAAAGACAACAGCGAAGAAAGAAATACTAGGTCAACAAAAGATCCTTTCAAACAAGAAGAAAGAACTAGTGCAGCAAAAGAGTTCTCGGTTTTTTTTCAGTCTATTGGACAGATATCTACAAATTAATATCCACTAGCAAGAACTACCGAAAATATCCTCAATCTGGTTCACACTGCAGCCTCATGTTAGATTTATTCTTTGTTTTTAGTTTTTGGTATATGCATATTCAAGTTAGTTATATACTCCAAAGCACAGCAAAAATATCACAAAAAATTAAGAAATGCATTACAAGATATCACAAAGAATAGCATCAAAACTCAGTGCCCCAATAGTTTGTAATGGAAAGCAAGAATAACAAATTCAACTTTAGTAATTTCTTTAGGAATTAGGGAAATGAAATATGGCAGAAAATTGGTCACTAAAAGCAAAGGAACACCAGCTGACATTCTTGAAATACTATCTCAAATCCAATCGATTGTCATCAATGAGTGACCATTAATAAACACTTGGTACATACACATCCGTAATGCTTAAATTAACAAATGCTGACTCCACATAATCACCAAAACACAACCAAATGATTCTTCTATACGCGGGAAAGATAATGTTCTTCCAGGCATATGGAAAAAATAACCGCCAGAAAGCCGATAGTGAGAAATCAACAGTAAAAACACCTACAAAACCAATTATGGAACAACAAACAGAGACCTAGTAATGCTAAGCATTGAGACTAAACACAGAATTTTCTAGGCTAATAAAAGAATCCGGTTCATATAAATCAAAAGAGTTAGTTACATGCAATTTTGAATTTGAATGAAGTAGGGATTTCAGAAGAAAAAAGGGGGAACCTTGGGGTTGGTGATATGGGAGTTCTTGCGGATCTCGGAGGCGATGATGGAACGGAGCTGGGACTTGGAAGCAACGTCGTCTAAGTTGTAGATTTCCATTATCGAGGGAAGCGATCGGCACGCCGTTTTGAAGAATTCGAAGACGCGACTACGTGCCTCCTCCAGGTTCGCCGAGTTCGGCGGCACCTTCACGCTTCGGAGAGTGAACGACATATTCAACTCGAACTGGAGCTCAAACTCACCGAGTCACCTCAAAATTCCTCTCTGGTTTCAGCTGCCAACAGTCTCTCTCCCCAATCAAAGTGTCGATTGCAATAAACAGTGGGTTTTTAACAAAAATGAACCAATATCTAAACCTATTTAAGTTTATAATCCAAGTTCAAATTTTATTATATTTAAAGTTAAAATTTTAATTTTTAAACAAAATTATACTTAATTAGTGTATTTATTTTTTTATAAATATATTGATAATTGGTATACAAATTTTATCAAAAAAAACTAATCTCCATTGACTAAATTTGTGAGGAAAATATTTATCGCCATTTTTATAAATTTCATTACAAATTTTTTTCAAAAATTTATAAAATCACATCCAAAA
Source organism: Khaya senegalensis (assembly GCA_032402905.1). NCBI lineage: Eukaryota > Viridiplantae > Streptophyta > Magnoliopsida > Sapindales > Meliaceae > Khaya > Khaya senegalensis. The sequence continues at coordinate 3,027,937 of CP135554.1, read as the reverse complement.
TAATTAAATTGTTTTTAAAAATTAATTTAAATTTATTTTTAAAATTTATATATATTAATAAAATTTAAATTAATAAAATAATAACATAAAATAAAATTTTTGTGTGCTTTACAAAAATTTAAATAAAAAATTAAAAATAATTTCATTTAAATACTAAAATTTTACAATTCAGGCCATTAATATAAACGACCTCAAAATTTAACCACTTTTATCAAAAATCTATAACCAGTGATAAATCAAGAACATCGCGTTTGTCGGGGAACGTACGACGACGTTAGGGTGATAGTTGTCGTGTGGCGAGCACGAGTTGAGGTACGATGTCGTTGGAAGTTAAACAAAAGAGAAAAGGCTGTGAAAACACATTTGTATGATTCCAAATGTAGCCCCTTTGTAATATACAGTATGCAAACTGGATGCTCACATAAAATTTAAACGCAAACCTGGCTTGTACACACTGCCCAGTTGTGGTGAGTTCTATGTAAAAACACCAAAGATAAAATTAAGGATACCAACACTTTCTGCACAATCAAATTCAAAAAATCAAAACGCCAACACTCACTCGGAAAAACAAAAGAAATTCCCTGATCATCGAAAATCACCCCTTTTTTTACCGTACATTTCGGTAAAAATCAGCATAAAACTCAGGTCATATGGTTATCAGTGCGCTTAAAAGAGTACAATAGTACTATTTATACTTGTTACAGAGAATTTTTGTTAGTCCTTTGCAGTGCCATTTTTGATTTCAAGCTCCGGTATTACATTTCTCCACATTCTGCAATAATGCATGCCAGTTTAGGTCGGTTGTTGGGTCCGGTAGCCACGTTCTCAATCTTTCTGACAACCAAAAGACCATCTCCGAGCACCCTCTGCATGAAAGGTATCAAAGAAAATTAGCATTTTAGCGGACTACTTCGTTGGGGAAGGATTTAAAAGCCATTAAAAGAGAAAGATGAATTAGGTAGGTTGTCACTTCTAAGGCCAGAGCTGAATAACCAAAACCCAATTAACATAGTCAAGTAACAGTACAACCATCCACACATTCATATGAAAGATTGAAAAATCATATTCTTCCAAGTACCTTTCATGATATCTTAGAATCAAGTTTTACATGATACTCAGTACCTTATAATTTAGCTTCAGTAATACTTAATTACTCATAAATTCATTAACACACACCGGAAAAGGTCGTGCAATTCTGGATTGTAGAAAATATATGAGCACCAAAAACAAATAAGCAGGTATACTAATAATAAAAAAACACTACAAAAGCTCAGAGCACTTACCCCAAATACAACATGCTTATTGTCAAGCCAATCACATTTTGCACAAGTGATAAAGAACTGCAATGAGAAGTAGTACAAGAGAAAAAACTTCAAGATTTTATAAGATAATAGAAAATATGAAAAATTTTCCAGAAATAACCAATGACAATGCTCAATCTTCAGTTAGAGAACAAAATAGTGGCAAAATCTATTCAAAACCTCATTTGCAGTTAAAATTTTTGGGTCAAGCCTTTCTAGCTACTACACAAAGAAGCCAAAAAGGGGCTGTTGGGGTGCAGAGGACTGGGAATAATGCTGCAACTTTGCAAGGATGACTCAAGGTAAACTACTTTTAAACACAGGAAAATATTGCTAAATTGTTCTTAGGACCCATTTTGGATTGATGAGTTGTGAATTCTAATCCGCAGCTGTTGTGACATGAAATTACTAGCCATCAAGTGATTAATCAATACTAGTTTGCCTACTACAACTACTGTGCTTTACAAAGAAATCAGATTAATTTTAGTACAAAGCTATAAGTGTCACTAAACACTTTAGCTGCTAACTTTCCAAAATAAGCAGAAACATAACATCAACAAATGGGCCCTTGTTGTGTCTTATAGTTTTGTTCTCCAACATGAAAATGAAAGACACCAAGAAATATATATCAGAGAATTTATACCCTCTGTTTGTATGTAGTATCTTACAAAACATTTAAATCTGAGTCTTCTTCCTTGTGTGCACTTAGATATTTTTGTGTGAATAAGAAACTGGAAGGGAGGAGCAAAATAGAAAAGGCTGATCAATTACCTGAGACCCGTTAGTATTTGGTCCGCTGTTTGCCTGTGACAAGAACAAGATAATGCTTTAATATTAAAAGTATGCCTTTTCATTAAACCCATACTTTAACACGCATCAGAAAAATATGAGGTTTTCTGTGCAAATTGAGGCATTCATAGAGATTGATAATGCATATTTCAAATAAACCCATTGTCGTCGAAGTTGCCATCTTTAATTTCTTGTCCACTTTTTGCATTGAAAATCAAATATTATCACAAAGGCAAAAGTTAAACCTCAAACCCATAAATAATGAAATCCCGTCAGTTTCTTGAAACTTTATTAACAATTAATAGTTTCATGTGTTTTCATCAATTAGTTTTTCCTTTCCATCAGTCTCCCCTTTCCCAAATCTGCATCAGAATAGTTGAACATCTCTCTCACTGTATAATATTTTCAGAAACCTTATCTGGACCAGTTCCTCACTTCAAAGAAATTCTTACATAATAGACCCTGTCTTTTTTTTTTTTTTTTTTAATTATTTGAAAAGAGACCTCTATGTTAGATTTAAGACAAAACCAAGACAACTACACTGAAAAAAGAAAAAACTTAGGAATATTTCTGACACAATGCCACCTTTTCTCTTTCACTCCTAAACAACTTATTTATTGAACATCTGTCACCTGGGCAATCAACAATATGTTAGAAGGCTTTTTAACCATTCTGTCTCATTCTATGCCTTCCTAAACCATTAATTCATAGTTGATGGTAGACTGAACAAGACAAGTTTAATTGGATATTCAACACACTGCATCTCTATTAAGTATGAAAATATAACAACTAATGAATTTTGAATTTTATTTTATCTACATCAAAATTCTCCCTTGCACTGACTTTTTGTTATCTTACAACTCCTTTTAAGGCAGTAAAATGATATTGCTATTTAGTCTGTCTTCAATACATGTAATTTTAGGCCAAGTAGTATTCATCAAGCACCTAAGCCCATCAATGATTTGGAAACACATTAAGCAACTTTATAAAAATATTTTCACTTGACCCCGGGAGTAAATCCAACAAAATCAAGCCTTAATCCTTTCTTTTAAATCCTAATTGTGTCCCTACACAAACAAGATCTTATCCTCAATTCTGCAGCCCTGTATCTAGTACAAAACACATGATAGACCCTATAACTACAAATTAATGGACTCATCCCCCCAATAGAATTATGATTCATATTAATGGCTCTAAACTATCATTTCTTCATGATTGATACATTTTGATGATGGCTACGATGAGTGAACAAAATGCAATCCAAATACAAATGGGAATCGTGTGCACACACCCACACCTACCCAAATGTATGTAAATAAAGAACCAACTAATAAATTAGATTGAGAAAGAAAAACTGTGATACTAATAAGAACCAACTGCAAATCTACAAAGTAGATTGAGAAAATAAAATGCGATACCAATAAGGAGCTGTAATATAATAGCAAAAAGTTACATCTCCATATAAAGATGACAGAGACCAAATGCTATAAGCAGCATGAAAAGTACATAATAAGATTGAAGTATTACCATGGATAATAGACCAGGACCCGTGTGTTTAGCAATAAAATTTTCATCATCAAACTTATGTCCATAAATAGATGTACATCCACTACCATCGCCCTGCAAAGAAATATTTAAAGGATGAGGCTCGCAGAACAACAGTAGCATACAAGTTTAAGGATAGTTCTTTGGTATTAAGAGGCATCATTCAATCAGAGATAAACTTGTCAGAGTAAATGAATAGAGTGGCAGAAGACACATAATAATTCTAGACTCGAAAAGGACATGACAATTTCAAACATAGGATGTGTAACAGTATTATCAGTTGTTTGTAGTCAATGAGAATTAGAAATTAAGGAAGAATTTCTCCAAAAACATTTTTGTTCTGAGAAAAATTGGAAAGCTAGGAATTTGTTTTCCAATTTCTTACAAAAAGAAAAGAAAAAATCTTTTTCACAAAGCTCATATGAGCATTATGAAAAGGATGAAGGAATAATAGCTTCTTATGATGAAGGAGCATTGCGAATTCTGCTGGATTTTCCAAGAATTTTCCCAAATCAAGGGAAAATAATACCCTGATATTAAATAAGTCAATAGTTATATTCAATTTCTTGACTCAGAATATATCTTGTATAAAACCTCCCAAGGATAAATGGTGTCAGCCACTCATCCCCTGGCAAAAACCATTAAAATAGCAGGAAAAAAATGAGGCAGTGCCATATAAAGGGACATCTAAAATGTTGCTAATGATGCAACAATAGTGTTGGTAAATCAAGGTAAACAAAATAGTTACGCAAATCTGCATTTACAATCACTAGGTAAGCAATCTACAAGACTTGAGATGAATATTTTTCGAAGCACTTGGCCAATGCATCTTTCATGTACACTAGGTTGTGAAACCAAAACTGTTAGAATGATTAGATAATTATAAATCTAAATTAAGAATTTGAATTGGTTTATTCATGGTAAACCAGCACAAAAAATACATGACGTAAAATAACTTAAATAAGCTTAAGTATCAGTTAAAGATGCCAACCTTCAAAAAATCACCAGCTTGAATCATAAACTCCTTGATCACCCTATGAAACTGACATCCCTTGTAACCAACAGGCAATCCGGCTTTTCTGTTATGAGGTAGAAAAACAGTAAACATCCCACTAAGAACACAACTTACAATATAAAATTCATAATAGCATTCACTAAGTACTATGAAATGTAATACAGTGTAAAAGAACAGGCCACTAAGCATAAATTTTCCCAACAGGAGCAACGCTAATTTTCGGGAGCAAAATGGAATAACAAGACGAAATTAGTTAGTACGTTAGTACGTACCTGTACTCCCCGGTGCAGAACTGCCTGCAACATTAGAAGAAAAAACAATTGATTGAGGAAGAAGGAAATCAGATAGAAGGAAACAAAAACTAAATATAGACTTTATTACAGTTGTTGTCTCAGCCATTAATCGGTACACTAACTTGAAACTTGAAAATATAACAAGAGCTTGAATAAAAAGTAGTACCTAAAATTTTCGGCGGTTTTAGGGGCAATGTCGGCGAAGAGCTCCATCTTGATACGACCGGCAGGGATGGTACCAATGGTAATATCGAAGAAGACAATTGGATTTTTAGGGTTTGGAGGCCGTACGTGCCACTCCACACCTCCACCTCCTCCGGAAGCCATGAATTCCCTCTTTCTTTCTACAACCCTCTCCTCTCTTCTATCAGTGATTCTGCAGCGCAGCTCTATTGGTTTGACCCCAATTTGAATCACGTGCTCCAAAACCACCAAAATATCAGCGAAGCCCCGCCCAGCTTGAAACTGGCCCGCCGAGGAGCCGAAAGGCCGGTCACGGACCTGGACCTGGGCCTGGCCCGCCGAGGAGCCGAAAGGCCGGTCACGGACCTGGACCTGGGCCTGGGCGTTATATATTTTTATTAATTAAATATTAATTTTTGAGTTAAATAGTAAAAATAGCGAGCCGATCCCACGGCTCATTAGAATCCAGTTTATCGGCCATGCCGAACTTACCTATTTTTTAGTTGGCCAACCCACAAATCTGCGAGGACTTCATTTTTATCAATTGGGCCCTTTAGACACCACTAATTAAAATTACTAATACTAACTTTTTAAACATTCTTTTTTCGATTAATGTCTAATAAAATATAAATTAATTTAAATTTACAAGTGTAGTAAATATCATCCTCTAATAGACTTTTTTTTTTAAGTCAATAACAAATCTTTGACTTATAATGAGCAATACAAGAGTAACAGATAATACGGATAAAAATTTATCATGTAAAATATATATAATTTTTAAAAATAATACGAATTAAGTGAGTTTACGATAACTTTTTGTGGTATACATGATTGAAAGCATTACATTCTATATCAAATGAAATATGAATTAATTTTGAATTTATAAAAAAAAAGAATATATATTAGTTTTAAATTTATAAAAAAAATATAATCTTATTTAATAAATTATTTTTTTAAATCAACAATAAATATACACTCAATAAATTATTAGTCTTTTGAATCAATAATAAGTACATACTTAATCGAAACATAAGATACTCATATATTAATCTTAAGTTTATAATCACGATGTGACAACACCAATTAATAGAGTAGTTTTTTGAATTAATAGTAAACTCACACTTGTCTTATAACATAAGACACTCAATTGATATAAAATTAAAATATAATTATTATTTTAAAAAATATATATTTAATTAATTTATTTTCAAAAATCAATATTAATACATTCCGTAGCTTTATTTTAAAAATAAATATAAAATTAGTTATATTTTTAGGTTATACAATAATAAAATATAACAGTTAGGACAAAACTGTCTTTTTACCACTGCGGCTTCAATTCTCTGCACTGGACTGTTATTTAAGACAGTTACAACTCAGGCATGTTATTCGATTGTCACCAAGCAACGGATTTATTTTCATAAAAAACTAGGGACTAACATGTTATTATTCCAAGTTTTATGGAAGATGGACAGATGGCAGTTGTGTTTCGCACTTCATCCTCGTAGCAGTTAACAATAACGTCACGCTGCACGCCAGTAGAACGTGGCTGGTGTAACTCGAAATTAGGCGGTCACAATAAATTGGTGTTGGTACTCGGAAAATCCAAAGACGAGAGGAATAAAAAAATCTAAGAGGACATATATAAAGACCATAATCGGGAATTGGCCGGATACGAGGTGTGGGGAGCATAGCCATGAGTCTTGTTTCTGTTGCTGGTCACTCCTTCGGTTGTCTATGGCGGGAGCGTGGCTCAACTGAATGTAAAACTAAAAGAAGAGCTAAATCAATTGTAAAAGCGGCTCTGGTTGAAGCGGGGCCAAGAGCAGTGCCAGCGCTGAGGGATGGCTCCGGCTCCATTCAAAAAGTTTTGGCTGGCGGCAGAACGGACGACCTGCAAGCGGAGGCACGGGCCATGGCACGTGCTGCAAATGCCTCCGTGTACAGTCCCGAACTTCTTTCCAACAAGTACAGTTCACGGCCCGTCCAGGTTTACTAGCAATTGTTCATTTCTTTTCGTATTCTTTTTTTCAATCAACCAAAATCTCTATCTCAGATTGTCTGATTCAGGTAGTGCGGAGAACCATGGAAATATTGGTAGCACTGGGTTCATTTGCTCTAAAACTATGGATAGACCAACGGAATGGAGTGCTTGATCAAAACAAGAGAAAGCGCGCCGCTGAGCTCAGGGGAATTTTTACCCGATTGGGTCCTACTTTTGTCAAATTAGGTCAGGGTTTGTCCACCAGACCCGACATCTGCCCTCCCGAGTATCTTGAGGAGCTTTCTGAGCTTCAGGTAATATCCAACTTTCTTTCTCTACTTTGCGTGAGTTTCAAAGTAGTTACCAGTTATACGAATGCCTCGGTTGATGTTTGAAGTGAGTAGCAAAATAAATGAAATCCTAAGAAATCTTTCTCTTATTACAATTGATCAGGATGCTCTGCCGACATTCCCGGATGCAGAAGCATTTGCTTGCATTGAGAGAGAATTGGGAATACCACTGGATTCAATTTTCTCTTCAATTTCTGCATCCCCAATTGCCGCTGCCAGTTTAGGTCAAGTTTACAAAGCTCAGCTTAAATACTCTGGCCAGATTGTTGCTGTAAAGGTTCAGCGCCCTGGTATTGAAGAGGCAATAGGGCTTGACTTTTACCTTATAAGAGGTCTAGGAATTTTCATTAATAAATATGTTGACATAATTACCAGTGATGTTGTTGCTCTTATTGACGAATTTGCACGCAGAGTTTATCAAGAGCTCAACTATGTGCAGGTTAATTTCCTTTTACGTTTGATTACTTTTAGAATATAAAGAATCTCAATGTGGCAGGCTATTGAATTAGAGAAAAGCTATAACTGCTGTAATTTTCATAAGATTCTTTTGAGTTTGGATCTTAACTCAACAGGTCCTTGCAGGAGGGACAAAATGCAAGGAGGTTTAAGAAGTTGTATGCTGATAAAGAGGATGTACTTGTTCCTGATATATTTTGGGATTATACCAGTGGCAAAGTACTAACAATGGAGTGGGTTGACGGAGTCAAATTAAATGAGCAAGCTGCCATTGAGAGGCAGGGTTTGAAGGTTTTGGATTTGGTGAATACAGGTATCCAGTGTAGTCTCAGGCAGCTTCTTGAGTATGGATATTTTCATGCCGATCCTCATCCTGGTAATCTCCTGGCGACACCTGAGGGAAAGCTTGCGTTTCTTGATTTTGGAATGATGAGTGAGACCCCAGAAGAAGCAAGATTTGCTATTATTGGTCATGTTGTTCACTTGGTTAATCGGGATTACGAAGCTATGGCCCGTGACTATTATGCTTTAGATTTCTTGTCACCTGATGTAGATGTTTCTCCAATCGTACCAGCGCTTCAGGACTTCTTTGATGATGCCCTCAATTCCACTGTGAGTGAGCTGAACTTCAAAACACTAGTTGATGGTCTCGGTGCTGTTTTATATCAATTTCCATTTAATGGTGAGTTTTAAAGTTTTGTTATTGAATTTTAAGCTGTATTTCGTAAGTTTGTGTACCATTGTTTAATTTCAGTAAATAAGTGAATTCACTTTGATTTCATGGATTACAAAATAGCTACAGGGAATTCATATGGTTCTGTTGCTTGTGATATATGATTGTTACTTTCTTAATTGACAGAATTCTATCTGCTTCCATCTGTCTTTCTTACTCTTAATAATCATAACTTTGTGTTATCACTTTCGTTTTTTTTGAATATTTTTGTGTGTTTGGAAGGTGGGGAGGGAATATACTCTATTGATTGCAGACCTCCTATTTTCTTCAATTTGAGAATATTAGAATTGTTATAAATTGTGTAAAGCTGTGGTTATCACTACATTCTTATGGAGTCTGTTTGCTTGACTTGTGAACTTCCTTGCAGTCCCAGCATATTATGCACTGATATTGAGGTCACTTACAGTACTAGAAGGTTTAGCACTCTATGCAGATCCAAATTTCAAGGTGTTGGCTGCTTCATATCCATATTTTGCTAAAAGGCTTCTCACCGATCCAAATCCATATCTCAGAGATGCTCTTATTGAGTTGCTTTTCAAGGATGGGAAATTTAGGCATGTACTTTGTTAACAAATTTCTATAACTTTGTACATTTTTAGCTTGTGGTGTGATGCACATAACTTACGCTATCAATCTTAATTTTGGTTTGGTTCAGGTGGAATAGGCTTGAAAACCTACTAGTTCAGGGAAGACAAGATAGAGATTTCTCAGCAAAAGATGCCTTACAACCTGTTCTGAAGCTCTTATTGGATCCAGAGGGTGAAGAGCTCAGAACTTTAGTTATTAAGGAGTCTGTACGCGTGACTGAAGCTTTTGTAATGGGAACAATTGTTGATACGTACAATTCTATCCCTGACTTTATGCGAACTTTAGTTTTCAATGGCAACACAAGGGGGCCTCTTGTAATGAGTGATGCTGAATTGGAAAGAATGATAGAGCTCCGAGGACAAGTTTTTCGGATATGGGGGCTTCTGCAATCATCTGAAAACTTTGATCCGACCATGCTGCTGCCTATATTACAGGTAGGAACCAATATTTATGGTTTCAATATCCTTTATTCTTTCTACTATGAAACTGCTTTGCTCAATGCTTGTCAAAGGGAACATTGTGAAAAATTACAGCAAACTTAATTTGAGTCAAATGAAGAAGTTCAAATTGAACTCGTCACTGTAGAAAGGGAAAATGATTAATCTAAGGCATGACATTCTTTACTGTAATTCAAAACACTTTTCATCTGCATGCTCCTCAACTTTAGCTTTCAAGGAAGCAAAAGTCTAAGAAATCTTCAATAATAACTAGAATTAATGCATTGCTAACGGTGAAGTCTAACTGAGCAGGTTCTTCAACAACCTGAGGGACGCATTCTAGGAGGTCGTGTCATTGGTGGGATAACACAACGTCTTGCAGCACGATTGCTGCAGCAAGTTCTCCGTACTCCAGCAATGGGTTCTGGCTCAATTTCATAGTCATTTTCAACATTTGGTGAGCTAATACTTGTATGCATGTACTTGATGGCAATTTCTTACCATTCTTTGTTCCAGCAAGTGTTTCAAAAGAAAAGAGTAACAGTATATATTGTCAACAATAATCATACAACCTTTAAGGTTAGATGGGCGATTCTAAGAAGCTTTTTCCCCTTTATTTGCGTTTTTTAACAAGGCAAAGCAGACTATACAAAATTAAATTGTTCATACTTGCAAATCTGTTATGTAAATTTTACAGATCCATTACAATTGACATCTCAGTAGCATTTAAATGAGTTCTTGCTGTTCTCTATGTTTTTTTTTTCATTTTTTCCTTTCTTTTTGAGTGGATGTTTGGGGAGGAAGCCTCGGCAAAGCTTTGGTCCATTTATTTGTATTAAAAGCTGCTTCATTATTATCCTGTTAATAATAACTCTGTTATGCAAGGTTACTTCAGTGTTTCATACTTGTTTCTCAATGTGGACAGAAGTTATGTTTAAATTAGACCTGCAATGTACATCCAGCTGTGTCATGGGAGCTTGTTTGGTAAGATAAGGTTCAAATTTGGGCTGAATGCTGTTGTAAATTATTCTGCCATGTATTTTATTGCAAATTAGAACTCAGAATTGATTCCTTGGACAGACATTGGGTTGCATTAATTTTCCATAGTGGTTTTCGAACAAGTACTTACTACATCTTTCTATTTCCGAATAGCTCTTTCGTGGTTCACCCTACAGCAATTTGATCTCTTACAGTCCTAAACCTGTAATAATGCCTGAGAATGAACATACAAATTCAGGTTTTCAGAGAGGTAGACACTTTAGTCATGGAGAAGCAGGTATTTTCTCGAACGACAATCAGGTCAGAACCATGATTTTGTAATATGCGTTCAGCAAAACATTAGTTGAGCTTTAGTAATCCAGACAGGAGAGTATTTGCTTTCCTTGTGGAGGAGATTTTTTGGAAAACAGCATTATTTAAGCCTTGCTGGTTTGCGAATCACCTCATTGTTTTGGTGGTGGACACCACTTCATCTGAATTCTGAGGGTAGATATTTAAGTTCTTCTCACATGCAATAAATGGGAGTAGATTTCTCATAGAGGGTGGACGTCACATTCAGACTGCATTCCACTTGTATCCTGATTGATTGTAAAAGCAAGCTTGGCTCTATTTACAAAATACATCTGAGATTAAGGGCCTCAAATATTACAGTATTGATCCATAATAACCACCAGATATTTGTGAGAACTGAGAAGCCTAGCCACGACCCACGACTTCAAAAAGTAATAGTTTGGCTGGCAGAGATATTCGAGCTCCATAGCATTGCATTGCATGGTATCCTTGAAATACATAATCAGTTGCGCCATTGTTGTGTTCCTGCTCAATAGCAGTAGAATGGTAAAGAAATATGTCAAATGGTAAAAGCAAATGAATGTCATTTGATGATGTGTGCCACTCAAAGATATGCAGTTGGCTTCTTTCAAGAGAAGAGACCCCGACATTCATTCTTTAAAAAATACATAGGAAGAAATATTTTGATGAATTTAAACAATTTGCTCCATAATCATTGGCTTAGAGAAAAATAATTACCTTTTCTTTTAATTGGATCTTTAATTTCTAAATTTCATTGGTTCTGATTTTGGAATATTATTGAAATATAACCACCACACTATTACAGAATTTGGCTCTTGGTATTTACAGTCATTTCAAAAGGGATTACAGGATTAGGGGTCTATGTATAAGAAATGTAAGAACTATGTCTTTATTTGCAAAAATTTAAACAATTAGGGATCCAAATGTTATTAATATTTTATTTTTCAATTTCTTTCTAAATAAATAAATAAATAAATAATAGAAAACGCAGAAAAGATCGAGAAGGTAATAGAACGCGAGCCGTTTTAAATAAGCATTTCATCATATCATAAGACTACACGCCCTCGAAGTCGCAGGTCAATACAGAATTAATCGAATCGTTTCGAATCAATGGCTGTGAATCCTCAACTGTTTCCCAATGGCATGCCGGTGGCGTTTATGAATGAACTTTTCGTGCTTGCCAGAGACGGCATCGAGTTTCATGTCGATAAGATTCCCGGGTCTGTGTTATTTAGTCTTCCTTCTCTTTTTCCCTGTTTCGATCTTGATTTATTTATATTCTTTTTTTTTAATTATTTGTTAGTTTTATAAATGTATTTATTTCTCGACAATTTATGTAATTCTTCTAGCTTCATTAATTTAGGTCAGGGCAGCTTCTTGTAATCTTTCTAGAAAATTAGCTCCATATTTTTCTTTCTTTTTCTCTGTGTAATGAGAATAATGCGTCTACAATCTTTAAATATATTGGATTTAGTAACATTGGGTTAATTCTGCTTAATCTCCTCGATCTTCCCCCTCAAAAAAGGCAAACACAAGCCACAATTCGTCAGAAACCAAATCTACGGGGATGTTCCTCAAAAGAAATGGACAAATTTTAAAGTAGGCTTCTGTTAAAGTTTCATAAATTTAAGGAATGTTTTCATTACTGTATTTGCTGGTATTAACCCAAAATATAGTGAGGTGGATTAAGTAGGAGTGGATGTTACTAGACACTTTAGTTGTGCTAACTAACCCTTTACCAATTAAGGGATACTGGATATTCGAAATAGGTTATAATGTTGATCCATTGTCTTTTCATCTAACTCTTGCCAATTGTTTTCAGAACTAATGGAGGTAATGTTAAAACAAAGGGAACAATTTTCTTGTCAAACGTTCGCATGGTTTTTGTTGCAAGTAAACCTGTTGGAAGCTTTGTTGCCTTTGATATGCCCCTGGTATGTGATATTTAATTACACATGTGTTTGTTCTTTCCTAAATTTAATTGCTGTGTTTAACATATTTCTTCTGACATTAAGAAATCAGTAATTAAGATGGTTGGATTTGCCACCAGTCAAACTTGAATGGTGACTTTTGCATGCTAAATTCTTTGCCAGCAGCAAATTTTGGTCAAAATTTAATTACAATGTTGATTCATGTCAACAATTCTTCAATTGTGCATGCATATTAAATGTTTCTGTTTCTAAATAATCTTTGAGAGTTTCTTTTTCAGTATTCAGTATGTTCTGGAAATTATAAAATGGTTCTTTCGACATGGTGCATTTTATAATTTAGTAATCATTTGTTAGATCTGTGCTTGTAATTGTCTATATTGATCAAGCAACAACGAATACTCAAAACCTTGGGTGGCTTTTCAATCCTTTTTCTTTCACGTACTGTTTAGATTCATACGTTTCACATTTGGTTTTATCAACCATAATGATTAAAATATAGATTAGATGAGTTACAAGTTATCTTCTCAGAAAGAGATATTAATTAGGATTAGGACCATTTCTAAGGAAATTGCTTTGTGCAATTTGTAAGTTAAGTTGCATTAGGTTGCTGATGCAAAGAAGATTCATCTCCTTAGATGTCAATTTTCTATTTTTTTGCACTTTAGGGCCCTGGTTCTTATGCAAAGATCTTGAATAGTTTGGCCTACACTTTGGTAGCTTAGAGATCATCGCATTCTATTGAAGTTATTGCACCACAATTTGTTGCGGGATGTCTAAGTTGGATATTATATTGCATCTTATCTTCTATGTTACTGATACGTTCTATTGCACAGCTCTACATCCATGATGAGAAATTCAACCAACCAATATTCCAGTGCAACAATATTTCTGGTCTTGTGGAACCTGTAAGTATATTCTGTAGGCTGTAAGTTGTAATACAAGCAATTTCCTCAGTAGATACTGATTATATCAGCACAACTTAAATTCAGGTAGTCCCAGAGAACGAGCATAGGGCTCTCTACTCCACTCACTCATTCAAGATTTTATTCAAGGAAGGTGGCTGTGGAACATTTGTTCCACTTTTTTTCAATCTGATCTCTTCAGTAAGACAATATAATCAACAATCAAATTTGGGAGCAGAACCTCGTGTGGATCCTTTACAAGCATCACAAACTCCAGTTGATGAAATGATGAGACATGCGTAAGTTGCTTATTCTGGCTGCATATCTTTGTAGTGAAGATGATTCATTTTGCACTTGTAAGCTAACTGTCGCCTGTTCATTTTTGCAGGTACGTTGATCCGAATGATCCTACAAAAATCTTTTTGCAGCAGCCCACCCAAGAGTCTCAGCTAAGGCGGCGTAACTACCAGTCCCACCCAGTTGAGCACTCGATTTAGTACTTATTATTACTGGAATGAGATTTCATTTTACAGTGGAATTTAAGTTCTGTAATTGTGTGTAGTTTGCAGTATATACAGTCTATACTCCACTCATATTTAGTACATACCTCTATGGGCGGTGTGTTGCAATAAAATTTCTGTTCTAATTGTGTTATTATTTTTCTGCTCTTATTCCTTTGTATCTTAAGCATAGGACTTGTCCGCATGCTCTTCTTGTTCCATCTGTTAATTATAATATGATTCTGTTTCATTATCTGCTCTCTAATGCGCACTATTCGTATTACCTAAATCGATATCTGCAAGCCATCACATTCAACACACAATGCACAACACAATCGTGCTAGTCAATTTAACTAATGAAATTTTTCAAGACGGTATAACAGTGTTGATGACCCATTGGCATTTTTGCTAATGTTTTTGTTGTGTTAGGGGTATGGATTAACCAGTAGTCTCGTATCAAGCAAGCAGCAGTCCAATAACAGTATAGAAGACAGTTTGTTAAAAATGCATTTTAAGGGAAGTTAATGTATGCTTCTTGTAAGCCATAAGTGGTATGCAGTCATATGAAAGGAATCATAATCTCTTGGTTTTCCATGCCAAACAAAATGTCTCCTAGCCTGGTCCGGATACACTTTTCTTGTTGTGGAACACACTCTCTTCTTCGGAAATGCAACCTCTCTATGATTGATGACAACAGAAAACTTGCTTCAATTCAACACATCTGCAAATGGGAGGTCATAATAGTTGGAGAGTATTACAGGTATGCAACCATAATGTATTGCATCACTTACCCTTGCAGTGTTCACCTCATAGCCTCTAGCGCAGAGACGATATTTGCTTCTTGTAAACCCTGTAGGGAAAAGATGGACTCTGGTTGAATACATCCATGGTAGTATCATTTCCCCATAAAGCTATCAGCTCTTGCCGATTATGAGAGTTTTGAATTCGTCCAGCAGAGTAAACAAGTCTATGCATGCAATCGGAAATGCTAATTGTTGTGCGGGAGGATTCAAAATAGAAGACAAGTGCTGATGCAGTACAAATAATTTACCTGGCATGAGGATGAGGCCAGACTTGCAGAATAGCCACATCTTTGGAGGACACATAAAAACTTTTGGAGTTACCTGAACGGCGTTGTGATGCAAATCAACATCTCTAGAAGCAGCCTCTCGTCTCACAGAATGACAGCAAACAGAGAAATGGTCAGCACCTGTCGATGCATGCCAGAAAAGGGAACTGGCGGCTGATATTGCCAGAGTATTGTGCCGCGAATTCCGCAATGGAAGCCCCCGAGCGGACTCGAGGATCATTTCTCAAGTTGTTCGTGGAAAGAAGAATGTTGAAGAAGAAGAAAGTCGGTAAATGGTAACCATAAGTTTCAGTGATTGGCTCTGGTGGGTGAAGAAACGTCTTGCTTCTAGACTCAAGTGAAGGATTAGAGCCATGGCTGCGAGAAATTGGACCCCTCGACTTTTGAAAAAATGACAATTAGGTCCTCATAAGAATAAAAATATCCGATCAGTCGCCTTCGATACGTGAATAGATGTAATCTAATTATTGAATTTAATTCTTGCATATTTCTTTCTTCTTCCTTTCAACTCTTTTAAATTTCTTAAAAACAAAAAAAAAGGTTTCAAATTAGTCTTCAAAATACAAAAATAAATAATTTAGATAATAATATTGGAGTGTAAAGACAAGAACACGAGGGAGTTCAAAGAAAACAGAAAAACGATTGGAGGCATTAGAGTTCAGAATGGCTGCTTGCTTATCGACCAATCCGAATCTGATTCGTCATCGTCGTGGATACGAGTCTACTAAGCCGATTATTACACGCTGCTGCTTCTCTGGTTCTTCTCATAGTCAGAATCATGTAGCTCACAATATTTATTGTAGCTACGATGATAGGGATAGAGATAGAGGTAGTTACCAGCAGCAACCTAGTTCTCCAGGAATTCAACTTTACCGTGATATTGAAAGGTTTCTTCTTCGTTCTCCATCCCCTTTATAATTCTTAATCATTCATTTCACGGTCACCCAAAAGAAAAAGAAGAAGTTACTAGATGTGATGATTTGCATCACGCAATTCTAGTTATTGAGAAAATTTTTGGATGCCAAAGTTTGAGAGTTGTGTTGTTTTATTGTTTGTGCCTTTCAGAATACTTACAGAAACTGTGCAGCAAGCGCAAGGTGCTTGGAGCGGTTCAACGGACTGGACTGAAGTTGAGGTGTTGTCTCATTCCTTTTAGCCTACTACCTTTTGTTTTTAGCTTGTTTATTGTTTATGAATTATTGGATAAGAAAAAGTGGATTGCAAAACTTTGAACCCCATTGGTTGCCCGTCCTTGTAGCTAAATCTTTCATGTGTCTCTCATCCTCAAAGCCCAGGAAAATCTGTAAAGGAGATGAGAAAAAACCATGATGTGCAACATCGGACATAGGCTGATGATTAGTTTCTGCCAAATAGCTAAGAACACTACTCAACGCTAATAAAGAAGATTTGAAGGTTTATTTCAAAATGTTACGCGGCCATATGAACTCACTTTAGTTTTTCTTAGAAATTTAGGAAGAGGTTATGCATGTTGAACATAATGTATAGGTTTAATACCTGGGAATAAGAAAGTCACATGTGTTTCACGCAGGAATTGCATATAATCTGGAAAATATCTACTTTCAGCCCAAAGTTCATTTTTTAAAAATAGATTTTCACTACAGCTTTATTTAACAAGCTCATCATTACAACATCTCAGGGAGCATGGGTTCTCAAACCAAGAAGCTCAAAACCCTGGTCAGTGGTCCATTTTCTAGGTGGTATATTTGTTGGAGCAGCCCCTCAGCTCACATACCGTTTATTTCTTGAGCGGCTTTCTGAAAAGTGAGTTGCGCTTTTAGGTACAAAGGTTTCGAATTCACAATTTCATAGTCATCAATAAATTATTCAGCTGCCAGTGTACATCAATATAATTTATTTGTCACTGTCTGCAGCCTATACAATTTATTGTAATAAAATTTCTTACGTACACTGAACTATATACTGCAAAACCCCGTGCATTGGAAAATGTTTTTACTAGTAAATTGAATTATTTCACTAAAGCTTGTCATTTCTGATGTCCAGTTGTTACTCATGGATTCTAGTTAGCTGTTTAATCTCTTCATAATTTACTGGCAGTTTACTCCAATGGGGTCATCCATGTCTCAGAACAAGGGAAAATAACGATCTAACTTCTGTTTTGGCAATATAGGGGTATCGTGGTGATTGCAACACCATTTGCGAGTGGATTTGATTACTTCTACATTGCAGATGAAGTTCAACTCAAAGTTGATAGGTGTTTGCGATTCTTACATGAAACAGTGAGTTTGATTTATAATCTTCAGAACTAGTAATTTTCTTATTGAAGACTTGTTCCATTCCTAACCCCTACAGAAAGAAAAAGTTTTAAAAAAGATTGGATAAGACTAGCTCAAAGATGTTTCATCATGCAGATACAAGATCTTCCTACTTTTGGCATTGGCCATTCTTTGGGATCTGTCATCCACCTCCTAATCGGTATGTCATGATCATCCTATACTACCTTGTGAGGATGCAACTATATATCAATTTAGTAGATTGATAACTTGTCCATGATCAGGATCAAGGTATGCTGTGTCAAGAACTGGAAATATATTAATGGCTTTTAACAACAAGGTACCTGAATTCTTCATATGCTTTTATAAGTTGGTGAGGAGATCAGTAGATAGAGAAAATACGTTATTTGGGCCCATCTAGAGTGTTTTCCCCATGGTAAGAAACCGTGATGAATTGGTGATTAAACAAAAAAAAGTGAAGCATTATACAAGAAAATACGAGTGAACTCCGTGGTGGGCCCCTCTTTTCCCATTCCCGTCTTTATCTTCATCTGTATCCTAATAAACAAAGGGATGGAAATGAACAAGATATTTCATCTTATACTTTTCCTTCTCTTTTCTCTTACTAGGCTGTATAGACATTTATTTTCCTCTTGACATTTCAGATGAATACACACTTTTTGGCTTTTGACAACCTATTTTTCCTTGTAATTTTGAAGGAGGCAAGTTTAGCCATGCCTTTGTTCTCGCCTGTTCTTGTCCCAGTGGCTCAAAGCATTGGACCCGTTCTATCACAAATTGCATCATCACCAACAGTCCGTCTTGGGGTGAGAATCGAAGTTACCAGGTCATTTTGGTCATGGATTTAATAGCTCTTGATTAAGCATGCTCATTACAACTTGCACTTCTATTTTATTGCCTCATTGGTGTTACTATTATCATAGTCCATTCAATTTAAAGTTGTAACATGCTTTTTTTTTTTGTGGGATAATATTCACACAACAGCTCCTCCAACGAACTCTAGTTAAGATATTTATAAAGATTTTTGTACCTTTTATGGTATTCAGCTCCTTGATTTGATGTATAATTGTAGTGAATATAAACTTATGGGTAAAATACTTGGCTCCATTTTATCAGTGTTATGTCCTCTATATGGCACTCTGTTTGAAAGACTTGGTAGGAGGTTTATCCCTCTCTTCCCAAAACTTTTCCACTTAATAATGGTGGTAGAGCTACTTGCATACTGTGTGCTTATGTTCCATGTTATGATGCTGTTTCAATTATGCTGCTCCATTTATTCTTTAGTTGTCTTGTTTGTCCAGTCTTTTCCTTAACTAGGTTTAATGTGTTTAAGATGCTTCAACTTCTTTTCACTTATAAATTGAGTACCCTCAATCTCCTTATTTCTTCTTGGTCTTTACACACCTCAGGGTCTCACCCCCTATCAGTACCTTTCCTTGAAGTTATCAAATTTCAAGTCTTGCTCTGGGCTGGATAATTATCCCATAGTGCTGCAACTCCTAGCAGCAGTAGCCAGTAGGTTTTGCTCTTGTTAGCTGTCACTTTCTCCAACTCACAAATTGACTTTATTAGGCTACTCAGGGAGATGTATCTTCTGAGCACTAAGAAGCCAGTGCTGTGGCTTCTAGATTCATGCAGTGGTTTGGTTCTTGTGGAGATTTTGTTCTTATTTATTATTGTCTTCTCAAAATTTTAACTGGTACTTCATTAGCGGATCTGAAGAGTGCCTCTTCATGGTATTTACCATATGATATTTGTATTTACTGCTTTCTCCCATTTTCATCGACTTGTCTTTCATTTTTGCTTTGGAATTTCAACTGTCTTTTCATACTTGAGCTGCTAAGTATTAACAATCTCTGAGAGATGACTTGTCTTGATGTATACTTGCAGGCAGAAATGACTTTAAAGCAAATAGAAAACCTTAGTCCCCCAATTATGAAGCAAGTTCTTCCTTTGGTTGAGCAACTCCCTCCGCTGTACATGGACTTAGTTAAGGGAAGAGAAGATTTTGCGCCCAAACCTGAAGAAACTAGACGACTTGTATGTAAAACCTCCTTATACAACTAGTCAATTTTAGTTAGCTTTTTGTGGATGTGTTCTTCTTTCTGTTAAAATTTCTGTAATTGCGTTGATTGTTTTTCTTCAATTACTTTGTCAATTCGAACATAATTGTCCATTATGACTATCTGAACTTTTTCCGGGGTTATCGACATTGATTGATGCACCATCATGCGGGGTTATGCAATGTAACCATGTATGATCAGCAATGATGGGGGTATCACATTTTGGTGATGAGGTGTATTCTTAATGCATTAGCATCTCGATGATGAGGCATTCATATGTTTGCAACTACTTCCAAACTACATTTTTCATTTTAAAATCTTATATGCTTCTCCATGATTCATGCTACATAACTCTTCAGATAAAGTCCTACTATGGCATATCGAGGAATCTTCTGGTAAAGTTTAAGGATGATAGCATTGATGAAACTTCAACTCTGGCTCAAGTGCTAAGCGCTGAATCAGAAATCAGTTCAATGCTAGACATGTCAATTCGCAAGTTGCCAGGAGATCATGGGCTTCCTCTGCAACAGGTATCTTTGTGCCAAATATCCAGTTCCAATAATTCTGCGTGGCTTTGAGCCACATGCTTTTGGAAGATGATTCTCATGCATTTGAAGTACTGGCTTATGTTCATTTCTTGGTGAAAGAAGTAAAGAGTTTAAATTTTATATCCTTCTTGTAGGCCCTCCCAGATGTTCCACCAGCAATAGCAGATGCAGTAAATCATGCAAGTGAGTTATTAGCCAATCTGACTGTTGGGACACCATGGGAGACAGTCGCCAAAGAAGTTGGCAAGTCATTAGGCACGGACTCCGGGATTCTTCGTGCAGAAGTATCCAAGGACGTAGACCGGCTTGTAGATGTGATCTCATCGTGGATGGCTTCAAATAGAAGTGTAAACCTTCTGCGGCCATGACGACGAGGACAGCATCACGAAGTGAAACCATACAGAAAAGTTACTTCAATAAAGGTTACCGATTAGGATACTGGTACAGAATTGTTGTGCATATATATGATAGCTCTCAGTATATATTTTTGTGTCATATCGTTGAATTCTCACAAGTGATACAAATATGATGCTCCATCAGTTAGGGTGGGTTGTGAAATGAGCTCTTTCGATCATATGTAATATAAATTTTATCCCTGGAAAATGACAGGATTTTTCCTTCCAACTGTGGCATCAGTTGATCTATTAGGCATTGGTACTATTATACCTACCTACATATTGACCTATTAGACATTGTTACCTAAAATATAAACTCAATCGAAGCCTATTTGAACTTTCAAAAGGTACAAGCTCAATTCAAGTCTATACGAACTTTCATACCATACCAATTTGACACCTCTGTATATCTTACTCACATCTAAAGCAATCGACCGTATTTGCTTCTGGTTGACTTCAACATCAGCATCTGGCCTGTATGTTTACAAGACGATAAAAACCTGCCATGGGCATAAGTTTTTCATGCGAATGAAGGTACATACAGAACAGGTTTTGCTGCAGGTCATAGGTGTCTCAGGCTGTCAAGGTCCCCCACAGGCATTACAGTTTTTTGCTAGCAACTTGGCCAGACATAAACGTGAGTTTCAAATGGTTTATGAATTGGGAAAATTGTTCCGTAAAAGGATCAAACTATAGCTTAGTATTCCTCAGTTCCACAAAAGGATCAAACTATAACTTAGCTTTCCACAAAACAAACTTGATGGTATGAGAATACTAACTATTTACATCAACTGTAAATATTTAGACTGACCCAATTTCTCAACAAAGTAAACAAACTAGTCATATATTGGAAGGTCAACCTCGTCTGTTTGTAGCATCTATTCTTCATGATACAGATACAAGCCCAGACCAAACCTAGCACATGCTTTGCAGAAAGCAATTTCCTCAGCTGCAGCAACTGGGTCTACAATGTGACTGTCGCTAGATGATACTGTCCCAGTTGCCTCACGGTGTGCCTGCATTGGTGACATGATGTCACAATATAGACATTAGTGTTATGATGAAGCAATCTTTTTTTTCCTCCTGATATGAAACATATACTTTTGTGTTAACAACCGAAGTTCAATAGAGTTAGATGTAAGCGATTGTGTGATTAGTTCCAAATTATTCAACAACAAAAAATTAATATGCGAGACTAGAATGATACAGTTTGTATTTTTCTCTCTGATGAACTACAGAACTGAACTCTTAGACAACAATTCTCCTAAATTGCAATATATATAATATATATACTTGTTATCAGTACCAAAAGGCATTGCTGTTCACAACTTATACCAGATTCATTCATGAAGATAACTGCTAATATCAATTACATTCAGATAGAGCAAAAGTTTCCTTCTGAGCCCACAGCACACTTCACAAGTTAAAAATATTTTACTTTTATTGAAGAAAAACAAATATGCTTGTTTTGATCTTAATCCAATTTTTAACTCAAGAGTAATGCATATTTTTTGAACTGGGATTAACACCTAAAGTCACTAGTTAGACAATCTGACTAGGCTGGATATTGTGGCTTTTGTCTTTGTGGATGGTTGGTTCACCATGGTCTTGATGGTAAATATTTTACCTAGTAGGAGGATAGAAGATCAG
This sequence comes from Khaya senegalensis, assembly GCA_032402905.1. Classification (NCBI taxonomy): domain Eukaryota; kingdom Viridiplantae; phylum Streptophyta; class Magnoliopsida; order Sapindales; family Meliaceae; genus Khaya; species Khaya senegalensis. The sequence continues at coordinate 3,005,600 of CP135554.1, read as the reverse complement.
ATTCAAAATTGTCAACACAAGACAGCACTAACAAGTCAAATACAGTGCATAATACTTATTATTATGAAAGATTGTATGTTCCAAGGAGCAAAATAATGAAAAAGAAATTTTAAGTTTGTCTTGGGCCACAAACAAGTGATCCTTCAGGGTTTGATGTCAGAATTGAGTATTAAAAACACAGGAAAGTATAGATAGCTGCTAAAAGTATTTATTGATGGAAAAAAGTTAGGAAATAGGCGAGCTTAAAATTCTTACAGGTACAAGAAAAGACGAAAAATGATCTGAGATGTTGTCCTTTATACAAAATTTAGGCACAATGGGAAAGTTTTCATGAGAGGATATCAGGTACCAGCATCTAGAACTAAACACTTTTTTCCCAAAGTCACTAAATTTAACATTTCCAACAACATATGATCACAAACTTCTACAGGGTAGACTTCAAAGACTACGCCATATTGAATTAGCACAAACTCTATTGTAATTACCACAGAGCAAAAACTATACAACTTCCTCAACGATAATGACGGTGCTTCACAAATAATTAGGATATAGCAGACAATACTAATATAGATAAAAATTGCAAAAGAAGAACATAAAGAAAGAAGAAAGAAGAAATAAACCTCTCCGTCAGAGCCTCTTAAGGTGACACGGTAAACCACAGTAACACTTCCATTCTCAGAGAATATAACATCACGTACTTCTCCACACCATCCTGCCAAGAAATCAAGTAAAACCTCTGAAGGAAAAAATAGCAATAATAATTAGGTGCAGAGAAAAAGAGAGGGAAAAACCGGGAGCGTAGAAACTCAGCATCCTGTTGGCATGATACCTATAAACAAATCGGAACAGATTATATTAGATCAGATCAGATCAGATCAGATCGAGCGCATTCATAACGAAATTGAAACAAATTAGAAAAATATAAATATAATACCAGGAAATGAAGGTGGAGGAAGAATTCGGAGGATTGATGATGCTATCGGGAATCCTCTTGTTGAGATCTCGAAGGATCTCAACCAGTGGACGAATTATATACGATGAATTCGCCGACGAGAATGATTTATCCAACGGCACCACATAATTTGAATTCGGCACTCCCTTATTGTTATTATTTGTCGTACTCTTGTTGCTACTGCTGCAATACACAAAGCCGATGGATCCGATTCTCCGGCTCAGCCGCAACTCATTCTTATTCTTGTAATTGTTGCTGCTGCTCCAATAAGCAGAAGATTTGGGAGCGAACAAACCGGTAGCCGTCGCAGCAACAGCCGCCGTGTTGCTTTGCATTGCCATATTAATACGACTCGATATTATTAAACCTCCGCCGCCGTAATTGTAATAAGCGGTTGCTGATTTGCTACGACAAGAAATTTTATATCAGACACACGTTCGTTCAGGCAATCAGCTCTTCAGCCTCCTTGCATATTTATTCTACCTGAATACTATTTAGGTAATCAAGTAATTTTATTTTGGCAAACTACGTCGGGACCCCCTAAGCTTTTGCAAGTGTGTCAGATGGACCCTCAATAGCAGACTGGGCGAAAGTAACAAACAGGGGCTTGAATGTGCTTATTTGGTTTTTATGAGTTCATTTAATAGTTTTAGGAAAATTTTGAGGGTCTAAAAAAAAGAAAATGAAAGGGGTACAAATGTGATTTCAAACGAAAAAGCAGGTAGGTGGGTTGGTGGGTATTGAATTGCGGGGGCCTTATTCCAACTAACCCAAGTCAATTAGTTCTTTTCTTCATCCGCCCTTCATCAGCTTGGAAACTGATGGATCACCAGCAAGTTTCAGATAATAGCACGACTGATCAAGATTGACCCTAGCAATGCCTCTGTGTTAGCAGCTGAAGATATCAAAGCCAGAAGATGAAGCATGACAGCTATCTCTTCTGACAGTGACTTGAAATTTTAACTGGATATTCATCCAACTCTGGTCAAGATTGTTATATTCTTGAATATCAGATGCCACGAAACAGAACAAGAGCCATTAAAAGACTTGATGAGCTTAGACCTTTGAACTGTAAGCTTTTCCAGCTAAAATTATTATATGATATTGGGATGGACTCTGATTCTTAGCATTCTTAGCACTCTTCTTACCAGAGTACAACAAACGCACAAGAGTTGGTCTAAAACCCTTGACAATTGGTAAAACCTGGTTGTTGTACATTGATTGGTCAACATAGAAAGTATTAATGCACCAGTGCTGGGTGATGACAACAGAATTTTTAACCGAAATTGAAACTTGATGAATGATGAAATTTTGTATTTATGAGTCTAAGAAGCGATCTTAAGGCAATTTGGGACAGACAATTCAGGAATGGCAATGAAACAGGGACCACCAACCTACACTTTTCGTTCAAATAAAGGATGTTAAAAAGCAGCTGAAGTCTCAGCAGGAAGCAACTAACAGTAAAAAAAATTAATTGAATTTGAGTTGAGGTCAGGAAGCCAAATTCTAGTAAAGAATGCAAGCTGAGTTTTCAAATGGAAAACATGAAATCACTCAATATTAGACCCAAGAAGCTGTGGCCAAGGAGAGTACCTTTGTGAAAGGGTGTCATCTTCGGTATCCCCATAGTGACAAAGGGTGTGATCTTCAGTATCGCCATAGTGATAATTAATTCACAATGCCCAGGCAAAATTATCAATTGCCACGAACCCACCACTCCCTCTTTAGAATCTGTTTTGAAATGCATACAGGTATTGTTGTAGGTATTATCACTCTGGTGATTTACAAAAAAGAACAAAAACAAAGAGCATAGAATTTGTGGAGGCAACAAGGAAAATACTTTGATTAATTGACTAATAATATATATGACAACAGCAGGTTGATGAATTATGAACTAACAAATACATGTAAAGGACAAAATCTCTGCACATGTTATGCCTGCAATGATATAGATTTAGCTTTTGTATGATCTGCACCCTTGACTTTCTTACAAGAACTCTCTTTAGATTTGTGTGATTTCCGTTTCTTAGAGACAGCTCTCCCTTCCAACTTCGTTTGCTCCTCAATATTTTCATTTAACTGCACATGGTTAGCGTCCTCGACATCAGATTGCATAGATTTGGCCTTCAGTTCTCTTGCTTCAATAACTGGTTCGATAACTGACATTCCTGTTAGCATATAGTCCAACAAAAATGTACTCCTAACGAGTCTATCTATCCTGCTAAAATGTCTACAGGTGCACAGGATGAGGGCCTCCAGAAGTTCGGTGATGCCTTTTATCTGCAGTTTGTTTCACAACAAAGAGTTATTCATGATTTAGAGAGGCAAAAGGAATTTTCTTACAATAAAAGTAAAAGCTGCCATTTTTTTTTTCTTTTCATCAATAGAAAATCAACAAGAATAATTTGCTAGTGATTTTGACAAAACAATGCATGAGTTAAGAGACATGAAGTTGATGGGGGACTGAGGTATTGGGTTTTTGTGGCTAAAGACTGCAGTAATTTCCTCCATCAAAAATCCAGGGTGCCACTCCCCTCACCTCATCTTCTCTTGAGGAAAAAAATCATTTGAAAATTTAAATTATCTCAAAATAAATGCAAGTCTTTCCTTGATTTTCCAGTAAGTACAGGCCAAACTGATGTGATCATCATCAATACTTGAAAAGGAGTCTGTTATGTGTACCTATTTACCAGTAAACTTAATAATAATACTAATAACAAGAAAAGAAAAAATAAGAAAACATGAAACACTATCACCTCAATAATCTGTCAGAGGAAGGGTGTTGAACAGCCGGAATAGCACAAACTGTGCAACATGACACAACTTTGGCTTTGTGTTCCACTCTCTAATGTACTCAAGAAGTAGACGAAACTCTTCCTTGCCAAGTGCATGAAGGGCTTTCTCTATCTGATTGTCTGCTTCTTTCTTCCTGCAAAGCACTTTGCTAAGAAAAATAGAATGGAACAGACCAGAACAAAGAAAATAAGAAATTAGCACTCACCTACACACACTGGCAAATAACACAAAAAGTTTATGAGGCCTGCAAAGTTCGAATGCTATTTGGATAGCCTTAGTGTAGTCAGTATCCAGCATAGCATTTTCTAATTCTTGACCTCTCAAAACCGCTTCTTCCTGTTTTACATCAAAACATATGTACCCAACTGTTAAAAGTATTTGCCTGCTGTAAAACTGCAATAAGATTAAACACGAAGTACAAGTAGTACAGGCACAAATCCAGCAAGAAACTTGACTAGAAACTGACAACAGATACTACAATCCTCATTAATCAGATTTCAATCAGATATCATAAGTCCAATGCTGAGAAGTTAATTGCCAAGGAAATGAAGTAGACCAAATCAAGCGTGAGTGAATATAATCAAGAGGAAATGAATTAGAATTTATGAAGATTTGGTATGGACCCACAGTATGAGGTCAAGAAAACTACATCATCTGTCCTATAAGACCAATGACAAGGCACTCATGTGGATGAAATTGCTCACCTCTTTACGGAATGCTTCCTCTTTATCAGATGCAGTTGAATCATGCAACAGATTGATAAGAGCATCACTGCCACCAGTTGCAAACATTTCTGTCTTCTTTCCAACAGCCAAGGCCCAAATCTGCAAACTAAGTTCCTTGTAAGCAAAAGAAAGAACAGCAAAATTTTATGGAGAAAGATAACAATAATAAACAATGAAACGAACGAAAAAAAAAAAAAGCTTCAGCACAATGACTTGTATTATGCTGCAAATAATCATAAAGACTTTCCCATTCTTGAACAAGATTTAAAACATTATACATGTTTAGGAAAATGGCAGTTCAACAATTACCAATTTCATAGAGAGCATTTTGAGTGGCGTTCAGAATTAAGCTTCTAGAAATTATACTGCAACAATGAATCTAAAAGTTAAAATACAGATGTACCTTGGATGAAAAAAAGGCTCAACCTAAAACTGTGTATTTTCAAGTGTTAACATATGAGTGTGCATTTTTACAAATCTGAAAATATTACCATCCAAATGTGTAAGCACTTCTGCACTGGATCCACCCAGACAAAGGCTTGAGGCAAACTCAGGATAGAAATTTCCTATTTTTTATTTAATCAGAGTAAGGGTACGATCATATATTCCTAACCTAACATGTTGCAATTCCACGAATTCTAATGACATGACCCTTAAAAATCAATAGAAATGGATAGAATCCCCTGAAATTGGAAAATTGCATCTTTTCAATCTGAAACAGCATGATAGATCTACAGAATAGGATAAAAAGCGAAGATGGTAAACACAGTAATAAGAAGAAAACAAAGTTCAGCACCTTGTCCTTGTGCTTACCATATGTGGCAATACATTCACCAGTTCTGACCATCCACAGCTTTACCAAACCATCAGCACCTAAAAAATAGTTATTTCGTTTGTTGAATATGTCATCACAATCACAAAGACAGACAAAGCATGCAACAGTAAGTCTTGTTACCACAAGAAACAATTTGGACAAGAAACAATTTGTGGCCCACGAGTCAGAAAAGATGCTCTTAGTACACTTGATGTGTGCCCTTCAAATGTTTTCAGGCAACCATCAGATATAGACCACATCTTTATTGTTTTGTCACCAGAAGCCGTTATGACAACTTGATCAACAGGTGAAAACTCCACAGACCAAATCCCTCTTTTATGCCCTCTATGTGTAACAACAGATTCCAAATCTGGAAGCCTCCAAACACATGCAGTGCGATCCTGATCAACAGAAGAACCAAGAACAAAGAGTAAATAAACCTACTGGACCAACTTCCATTTTTCTTTTATTAATTCGTTCATTTATTTTGACGAAACAAATTAACCTACAAAAGGCCTGTGCCCTTAAGTAGCTGAAAATTGTTCAACAATTAATTACATTAACTGTAGCTGAAGGAACTCTATCTTGGTGTTTCCTGATCTCTTTTGTTAGATTTGTAAAGATCTGGGTGTTGGGGTCAGCTTATGGTTCAGTTTCCTAGTGTTATTGTCTTCTTTTGTTGATAAAATCTATTCCGTTTCTAAACTTGGAAGAATAATGCAACTAAGTAAAAAAACTATCACAGAGTTAAAGTCAAAAATGCAGTGCTCCATGAGTTACTGACCTGAGAACCACTACAAACCAAGCTATCATTTGGTGCAACAGCCAGAGAATTTATATCTCTAGCATGGGCTGCTACAACTGCTTTAGCTTTCAAGTTAAAGGCTGTTCAACATCATCTGAGACACTGTCCATACTCCAGACCTTGACAGTATGATCGCTAAACCAGAGGTCAATATGGCTAACTTAGAGGCAAGTTAAAGTTCAGATTAAACAGCAGTAAAAGAAAGGGGAAAAATTAATGCTGTCTCACAACATTATAGGAATTTCAACCAAAATAGGAAAAGCAACAATGAAAACGAAAATGAGGGCTAGACATCTAGAGGAAATCTAGGCATAGTGGAGGCCAGGCAAATAAGCAATGCAACACAACTATTCGCATATGGATAAACCAAAAAGGCCACTGGCTTTGGCAAATTGAACACAAAACTTTTTGTCCTTATGGACAGAATTAGTTTGCCCTAATCCCTCGAATCCAGCACTTATCTAACAGCCTTTACACCTCCGTCTGTGGAGCTGCCAACCATGGTAAATTGCAGAATAAAGTTCATATGGATCCATTGTCAACTAGCCACTTGGCTTCATCTCACGAGATGGTGGAACTTGAGAATCAGATACTTCTACTCTTCCAAATTTATAAACTCCTCTAGGTGCGACATGCCACTAAAATCCAAATGATGAACAAATATAGAACATGTACTTCACTCACTAATACAAGGATTACTCAGACAGTGTGACAAGAATCTTAGATTACCAAGAGGACAACCATACCATAAAGCAAACTATGGTTTTTGTCACTTCTTGTAAATTGGATTACTTGCGACAAAAAAAGTACGACAAGCATCGGCCTTATGTATGAAGATGTATTTTTATTCAATGTTGATGATTAAGTAAGAACTGAATTTAAATAATATACTTTTATCCTCTTTAAAGTGTTGCAAACTCCATTTGTAGCAATAACCATTCTCTCCCTCTCCCTCTCCATATATATGTATTAGCACTGTGTATATATTAACATAAATAAAAAAAAGAGAGGAATGCTCTAGGAAGCAACGTTGCTTACCTTATAAAGTGAGAAATCACCACATCCTCATCCTATGTATTAGCACTGTGTATATATAAACATAAATAAAAAAAAGAGAGGAATGCTCTAGGAAGCAACGTTGCTTACCTTATAACGTGAGAAATCACCACATCCTCATCCTAAATCCCAATTCCTAAACCCATATGGCAGCAAATGACACATAATTTAAATGCTGCAAGGATCATCAATAAACAAATTTCAAAGTGCAATTACAACCTACTGCCACTAACGAAGAAATTCCGCCCCCTTTTAGAAAACGCAACTGCTCCAACAGCTCCCATATGACCTGTGCCAACTCCAACGCAACATCTGCTTTCTGATTCCCACAATCTTACCTGTAGAAAGAATGGAATCAGATACTCAATAGCAGATTACATTAGAGAGGGAAAAAACAAAGGTACTCGTAAGAACTAAACGAAAAAAAAAAAAAAACTGCAAGCAAAGTAATAAGCATATCAAAGCCATTCATTCATGGCCGGAGGCAACTGCAGTGCTACTGGCAACCCCAACCGCCTTACAAGCAGATGAATGAGAGGAACTTACACTGTTGTCCTTACTTCCTGTTACAATTAGGATTTTTTCAGAATTTGATATACAAGTGTCAAGGCACAAAATAATTTTGCTATGGCCTGCCAATACATAGGGACATGACATGGATGCAAGGTCATACACTTGAACCTGCTTGCATACAAATTCAACAAACATTAGGAGCCAAAACTTTGAAAGTGACATCAAATTTCTTCATCCACACAACTCAAGCTCTCTGCAATTATCCGGACGATTAATATCCTAGGAAATATTATGCCCGCATCTGATACTGTCTAACATTAGCACAGACAGGATCACATATACATATTTAAGGATTTTCCTCGTAGCTATACATAGTACTTTAGCAAAATATTAATTACACAAGGTAATATGATCTACCACAATGAAACTTCATGCTAAAACAGGAAGAAGTTTCAAAATAAATAACAACATTTTGGAAAATTGAGAAATAAGTGAAGATGAATAAATATATCCCAGCATAAACCTAGAAAATACATTCATAATCATGTTGGAACAAAACCTTAAAAAAAATCTAGAGAAAAGAATTTTCAGCATGTGTATTTTTATATTGGGAAGAGGCAGCCATGTAATAGGCACAGACTATCAAGCACTACAAAAGCTATCACATACATAGGGGAGCTGCCCTGGGGCACAAATCATGAACCTCCCAGATACATATTTATCATCAGAACTTGTACTCTGAGAAATATGGACAGTATCAATTAAAGCACCAATGCTCATTCAATGAAGAAGGGTTGTAAAAGGAACTATTCATTTAAAGTTCAAAAATTTATAAGCAATAGAGTAGATGTTCAGCATCCAAATACCACCATTAGATCTGGATCTTCTACTTGCAAGACATGAAAACATAAGAAGATTTTAAGTTTTGAACTTAAAGAATAGCATGGAAAAAATTACCTGTTCAAGATTTGTAGCAACAGCGAGATATTGTTCTTCCTCACCCAGAAATTTCATATCCACTATCTCTTCATTATACCCAATAAACCTTTTGCTTAGTATCAAATCTGATTTCTTTTTGGGAGTTCAACTGGGGTATAAAATAGAAACTGCTGATCAGCAGTCACACAAAGCAGTCCTTGACCCAAAGGCCGCAAAATAGCAGCAGTGAAGCCCCTTTTCGAGTCATCAATCTCAGAGTTGATGGTAACGTCAGAGGACTTTTGTTCAAACAGGCACACTGCACTGTCAGAATTAGTCTCAGAAAAATTAAGTAAACACATCCTGATTTTTTGTGCAAAATGACAACAGAATTTTTTCTTCTTTTGGGAGCAGGGGGAATGGTAAAAGAATTTCCTGACAAATATAATAATTGTTTAGATTATATATTCCAAAATACTAAGAAAACCACCATCCTTTACCAGTCAGAGTTCCACAAACGTACAATCCCTCATTCATCAACGGTGATGAAATAAATTTCAGGAGACCCACTCCTTTTCTTTTTGGTCCCCTAATTGTATGAGCCCAGAAATAAATCAAATTCAGTCCCAGAAGGAATTACACACACCACTTCAACCATCTCATAGGTTGGTACTGTCAACTTGCAGCTGTAGTCATGAAGGTCCTACAAGTTTACAACCTAAGATCAACAATACATTAAGTTCTCGTCAAAAACATAATTTGCACTGAGATGAAAATTATAGGATAGTCCATTGTTATTAAATTAGACAAAACTCTCAAATGTATGAGACAAAATAACATTATGGAAGCAGACAAACATCTCAGAATACAAGAAGATAAATTTCAAAAACTTCAATAACTTTTCTCCCTTTGTTTATCTATGGGAACACTCTGTGTATCTCTTATTTATCTTCTATGAAATGCTTCTTAGTTTCTTCTCCAGCTAAAGAGGAAATCCATTTATTCAGAGGCTTCGAAAGTTAAACCAATAAAATAAAAAATTATTTAGGATCTATAAGCTTCCAATATCAAAGCAATTATATGTGGTCATGCTCAGCTTGTCATGTAAGATCTACATCCAAATTCTCATGGAAGCTTCAGTGAAAAGGAATAATTTGAGTAGGTAGAAGATTCCAAGTCAAGTCCCTCACCAAGGTTTGAAGGCTAAAATGTAATGAATTATGATGTTAATACACATTTTCTTTGGGAAACCTGAAGTAAAGATAGATGCAAAGCATTGTTCCAAATGCATATCAAAGATGCGGTTAATTAATCACATCTGTAAAAAAGGTCGTGATTGCAAAAGAGATCAATAAGAGATTGAGCCCTGCCTTATCTCTTCCAGCACTGAGCAAGGTCCATCCATCCGCAGATACAGCCAAAGAAGTAACAGTTGAAAAATACCTCTCCAAAGTTGCAACACATTTCTTGGCTAAAAGATCCCAAACACGTACAGTTGCATCATCACTTCCAGAGAATAGCTAAAAGCAAAAGTCAATGATAAGTTCAAAATACTTTAAAAATAAATTGGATGACTAAAATGAACAAAAACATATGGAGGAAAAAATAAGCTTCACAAAAACAAAATCAACTCAAATTGTAACTACTAGTTCTAACTAATGTTTTGTCTCAACTGATGATGTAACTCCAAATGGAGAACTTTTCTAATAATTCAGGAGGTTGATTTTTCTACACAAGGATATATAAGGTTAAAATAAAAACTTAAATTTCATATGGAGAAAGTACTGCAAAATTTTACAACTACTAACTACACATAAAAAAGCACCAATTTCCACAGAAGAGCAAAAATAAAATTTGAGATAAACAATATCCATTTTTATAGCTATATCCAACTTGATAGTGTGGTGAAATTGGTTAGTTCAAGTTCCATACCATGGGCAGCTACAACATACAGAAACCTAAGAATCTAAATGAAAGAAAAAGTACAGGAATAACTACTAGGCTATCCCTAACAAGCTCCTTATAATATGAACCTTAATGAGAGGTTCCTATTTTTTAATTTCTGTATTCATTGGGCTATGAAACAAAAGAGAATTCAAATTAACAATAACAGAAAAGCACAAATGGCAGGTTTCTTAAAGATTAAAAATATGGAAACACTTGGGATTTGTGGTATTGCATACAAATGACAACCAGAAAACGAGAAAGAGATACTACGTAAAAAGAAGAAGAAGATTCAGTGTAAATAAGTGCAAGTGAAGGTTCAAAGCACAGTTGAGGCATCATATGTTTCAAGAGCAAAGACACAAGGCACAGAATGAGGTCAATGCTTCACCCCTAAATTGCAACAGAAGGTGAAAGAATTTGCAATTAATTGCCTCTGATCAACTCCTTGCCTCTTGACACCATAAATGTATAAATGTGAAGAAGTGATAAGTCCTCAATACCAATTTTGTTCCATTCTAATGCCTATGCTATCAGAAACTTGGGAATCAAAGATCAATTGCTCTCAAGAAATTTTTATTTTATACTATACCAGTGGTAAGGCTGAGCTATTGAGGAGTTATATTCAGTGCCTGGGAACAAGACTTACCTTCATTCCATGCTATGACAAGTAATTGGCTTTTTCTTCCAATGAGATAAAACAAATATCCAACCATTCCTATACAAAGCTAAACCAGCCTATATATTATCCAAAATCCCCTCCCAATTTAGATGAGTGAAGAGAAAAAGGTATCTTGTAACTCTTTAGATACCAAAGCCCAAAATGTAGCAAACAAATGAATTATATCCCACAATATGGGTTATATTTCCAGTTATCTCTTCCATCAATTTAAAACTTCTTGTTATACATTTCAAAATTTTCATAACATTTAATTATCTAGTTCAGACGCTAGACTTAAGACAGCATTAAAGAGTTCAATAAGTAAACAAGCTTACTCATAGTAAAGCAAAGAAGAATAGCATACATGAACTAGAGATCATTGCGTATAACTTCTAGATAAATAGATCAATGAAAAAGAACAGTGTGAAAGTGAAATATTTTCAATGCTGAACTTACAAGAGATTTTTTCAGGTTGGGATGGAACATGACACTGCTGACGACTCCTTTATGACCCTTGAAGTAATGAGTGCAGAAGCCACCATCGACATCCCAGATGAGAACTTTCCTATCGGCTCCTGCAGTTGCAAGCAATCCGCCAGATGGATGACATGCCATACCAATCACAGGACCATCATGGCCCTAAGGGATGCCAAAGAAACAAATTGCAGTCAGTACTCGAGAAAGGAATAAAAAAACCTTCGAAGGATTTTCCTAGGAAAAAGAGAATCTCTTTAATCAGTCAACAATTTTGATATCTGCAGTCTCAAAACTTTCCTCATTTTCTCAGCAACATAGATAAATGAAATCAATCCACTCAAAATTATCCTCCTAGAGAACATATGGATAATATTAATATAGAACAAATGTTGAACAAAATTTGATTTCTCACTTGTGCCCAGCTCCACTACTATCTAGCTTAGGTAAACACGGTAGATAATTTGCCCAAAAAGAAAACTCAAAACGATTTTATAGCAACCCAACAATTCACTTTCTGAATAAGCAAATAACAAAGAAAAGAAAAGAAAATTTCAAATTCATGCAATAATAATATTACAAATTTACCTTCCAGGAGCGCAAACATTTTAAGGTTAATACATCCCAGACTTTGATTTGACGACTATGACCAGAAGAGAAAAGCAGCTTATCATCGGGGCTAAGACCAAGGCCGTGATAGTATCCGATTCAGCTTCCATTGTAGATTTAACGGAGCCGTTAGATGAGTGAACGATGTTTATCGAGTCGCCGCACGCGCAAACGATCAACAAGCCATCTGATGATACCACCAACGGCCACCACCATAGAACTGCTGTGGCGCCGGTTCACACCTGTAGTTCTTCCTCAGTGGTAGGGATGCCATTGAGAAATAATTATATGACAATAAACTAAAATAATTATATAAACGGCAAAAGTGTCAAACGGCGAGCGGCGACGACGACAATGAGGAGAGATCGTACGGCGGACATTTGCGGAGGAGTGACTTTTGCAATTCCAGTTTGGTTAAAATATGGCGGGCTCGGCTAAATACTTTTTTCAAACTGGTTAGGATTTTTGCTTTTATATTAACGGTCAATTTCAGTACCGCCCATCACATTTTAATAAACCTCAAAGTCCCTTAAATATTTGTAAATCATACATCGCACCCCACGCCGTTGTATCTCTAAATCATGCATCGCACCCGACGCCGTTTGGTATGATGAAAATGGATGGTTGACCATAATTGACTGACGAAATTACATTTTCACCCTTCAATATAAGATTATGCGTAAAATGGTATTTAGTACTGTTAAAAATATATAAATAATAAATATCATCAATTCATTCAATGAAATCCATGAATTATCCCCATGCCATATCAAGTAGAAGTTATGGCCATGCTTTTAAAGTCAAGTAGAATCGCGTAATAGTCACAACCATACGCTTAGCAACTAAAAATTATACATATATTGTTATACACATGGTAACAAGATCGGGGAAATGTCTAGCTATGTGTCACCAAAGGTTTAAAAATGCTATGCTTATAACTTCATATAAAAATAAAAAAATTAAAACCGATTGTGCACATAAAACTCCTTTCTCTATCTATGATAAAAACAAAACTCAAATACTAATGTAAGATTTCTCTCCAAAAATTTTCAAAATACAAGTTAAACCCAGGAGTTGGAATAGAACTTGGTCATCATCTTTCTTGTAGAAACTTGACATAAAAATGGCTGAGATGTACAGATACATGATCAAAAGTGATCCATGAAATAAAAAGTACCATGGTACAATTGCGTAGTGTATGTTGGTGAAAGACTGCGATCATCTCATCATGTTGGAACCGCCGACGCCTGTCACTTAAACAATATTAGTCATGCGAAAGTCTGTCAATTTACAGTCTAATTCCAATTGAATCTAGTTCCTACCTTTCCAAGCTTTCTCTGAAATATCAGCTCCACTTCTCTACGGAGAGCTTCCACATCCATTGCATAATCACTTTGATATTCCTTTTGCATTAAATCCTGCAGCTGCAGCCTCAACCTCTCCAAGGCAGTATCCAAACCACAAAAGTCCTTTAAAACCAGTGTTTCTACTGTTCTGAGTTGCAGTAGATTCTTAATCGCCGCAAGGGCCTGTAATAACACAATGTCAAAAGAAAGTAAACAACATAACAAATTAGAACCAAAAACCTGCCCATCAAACAAATTGGTAATCCATTTCATTTTCACATTTGATGAGCCAAACATTTACATAGGCCGAATGAAATTATCTTAATGTCCATCACTGCCATATAGTTCTGACAACTCTTATAACAGGCTCTGTAGTTAATATATATATATATATATATATAAATATATATATTCTCAGAAAGAATGGGTGCAGCACCAACAATATGCAGAGAAGTGTAAAACATAAAGACAAAACCAGAAAAAAGATGCTCAAGAAACACCTTCTCTTGTAGATCAAGGTCAGATGATGCTGTTAGATCAACCACAGACTTCAACAAGAAGCGATTGCTGAAAACTGGCAGCTCAGCTTTATGTATGTTTTCCAATTGACATTCTGCCAGATCACCAACTAGAAGCACTGCTTTCTTACAGAGCCTGATATCAATGCTGGAGTCGCTCAGTATGTCCTGGAAACAATGATCAACAGTTGCAATTGTCAGGGATACATTAATGACTTTAAATGCTTTATTCATTCTCTACTCTCTAGTCACCTGAAGCATCAAATCTCCAGCTTCTGTGTAGAACAATTCCTGACCAACTAAATTATTTCGGATCAATGCTGAAACAGCATATAATGCTTTGACAGCTTCTTCTGTGAAGCTAGATTTAACCATTTTCATTAGCTTTGTCAATGCCCCAAGTTCCAGGACCTGTGGCACTTATAATATTGTAAATCACTTTTAAATAAGCATAACTAACTTAAATACACAAAACAAGATGACCATATTTGACCATATTTTGCATTGCAGAAGATAACAGAATATAGAATATTAATTTCATTAGTAAAATGTTAACTATACTGCCTCTCTATAAACTCAAAGCAGACAAATAAGCAACCTGCTTCTGAACAAATGGGTTATTTTGACTAGCTTTCCCAAGAATCCATGCAGAAATTTTCCTTGTATCTGTGTCAGGGTGATTAAGTTCTCGTATAAGTACAGCTAGGCCCCCCAGTTTGCTCAGATCTGAGAAATACAAGATTAGATATGTGAGCCACTTATAGTTCATGAAAAATGTAAAACTAAAATTGGGATACTCCAATATACGGGAAATTCAAAAATTAGAAGAAGACTTGTAACAAAGAGAACAGTGCAATGGCTTGCTTGCATAATATCACAAGTAGTTTTAAGATACAGAAACAATCTTGAAACATTACCACCCAAAATGACCTCTTTTTTTCTTTCCTTTTTTGGTATGATAAGAAACTCAGACATAACAAATATGATACATATGATCATGCATCTATTTTCGTTCCACCATCATATAGTCACCAATTTTTAGTGAGAGATTGGTGGAACCAATAAGAGGGAAAAAATTAGGATTGTGCACGGGACCACAAACTATAGCATATAAGGTGATGAGGATATGACGGCTATTTCTGCTTCATACAGTACACCCATGTCATCTCTAAACAGATCATTTAAAAATACTGCATGTTTCCAATACTATGACTTAAGTTGGTAAATTAAATCTTTAGAGTTCAGATCCTAGAAATCATCCAGAGAGCATTTGTTGCACAACCATGAAATGAGAGAACCAATCATACCATTTGCATTATCTATTGGCTCAACAAGTATCAAAAGTTCTTGTAGTGCACGGTGGTGATCTTCTAAAGATAGAGAAGAATTATTCAAGTCATCTATTGCAATTTGCATCAATTGGGCATCTGATGGCATTTTTAATTTCTCCATCAGTTCCTGTATTGGCACAAAACAATCATCAACATCTCAAACATGTGCTACTAACAATAGAAGCAAGAATAACAAAGCATGCCAGGGATGATAAAATTAAGATCGCTTGTACAAAATTATCCATATGCATCCCACATGGATTGATAACACATAAATCAATAATCTAAAGACATAAGTCCCATTGCCCTTTCTCACCCGCTATTCTTCTAATAGTAAGTAAGCTGCCTAATTTATATATGAGATTTCATTCAATAGCACATGTTGTAAACAACATAAGTTAAGCCAACAAATTTACACAAGCTGTGAGAAGAAGAACGCAAATATGCCTAGAATAGTTTGAAGAAGCCATACAAACCAAACCAAAGTATCAATGGAAATTACAACACTCTCCACAACTGAAACAATTACAAAATACTAAAAGAGTAACAGTGGACAAAATGTTTTAATTCATATTTACAAATCAGAAACCCAGGCATCATATAATTTTCCCAGTTCTTTGGTGTGAAAGAAGAAATTTTACCTTTATTTCCATTTGACGCTTCTTCAACTCACTAGTAGATAAACGCTGCACATCTTGAGCCGCTTCCTTCAACTTGGCAGGATCAGAATGACCTAATTCATATACAATAAGGAATAAGAAAATTTATCAATAAAGCCACATTCAATAAAGTTCCTCTAAAAAATTGAAACGCCAAACATTTACAAGAGAAAAGAGAAATTCTTCATAAGACTAGAAAATTAGTAGCAAGCGTACAAGGTACCTATGGCCCACTGTAACATACTGTCGAGTGAAGAAAAACCGCCGTCAAAGTCATCTTGGTCATTGACGACAGCGGCCGCAGAGGAATCGTCGTTTGGTTCAGGCTTGCGAAGCAGATCCTCCTCTTCTTTCGCAGTAGACCAAATAAGACCACCGGACGATGAATTGTTTAAACGCTCTGCAATCGCTATGGCTGTCATCGTTAAAAATATCAGCCATAGAGATTGAACTGTAACTTGATTGCGTCTGGTATGCATTAACTTCTTCTGCAGCTTCCTTTTTCCTATGGATTGCTGAATGCCTGAACGGTGATACGCTAACGTGCGAGTGCAAGGAGGAACTGAGCGCTTATATTGTTCGATGACTTACTTACACGTCAACTTGTCCAATCACGGCCGTTAGATCTCTTTTGTTAAAAAAACCTTTTTATTTTTTGTTTTTTTATTTTAAAATAATGGAAAATAATATTAATTATTTATAAAATAATACTTTTGAAAAAGAGAAGGTCCTGGACACTCGAGCGGTGTGGTGAGTTGTGACAGTCGATTAAGGGAATAGCGGAATCGCCTAAGCCCTAAACCCCTCGCAGTAGTGGAATCGCCGCACTTGTTGTGTAAACTGAACTGAGTTAGTGTTCTTGGAGCATAGAAAGAAGGAAGAAATGGTGAGGCTGACTGCCGACTTGATTTGGAAAAGCCCTCATTTCTTCAACGCCATTAAGGAGCGCGAATTGGATCTTCGAGGTTCCCGATTTTCTTTCTTTTTATGCTCTTCTTACTGATTTGGTTCATTTTTTATTCGTTTGTCAAAATAATTTTCATTTTTCTGTAGGTAATAAGATTGCTGTTATTGAAAACTTGGGCGCCACCGAGGTCAGTTATATTTCTTCCAAGATTTTTGTTAGAAATTAGGTCAGTGTCAGATTGAATTTGAAAATTTTCGTTTACTTAGTTGTTAATTCATTTCTTGATATGGTTTGTTGGCAGGATCAATTTGATACCATTGATTTGTCTGATAATGAGATTGTCAAGCTTGAGAACATACCTCATCTTAATCGCTTGGGTACTTTGATTATAAATAACAATAGAATTACTCGTATTAATCCCAATATTGGAGGTAAGGTATTTCGAAGAACTTATTGTTAATTAATTTTTTTTTCGAATATTCATGCAAGAAGTGTGGTGTATTTACTTGTGTTGCTTTGTTTTTGCAGAGTTCTTGCCGAAATTACACACTTTGGTACTAACAAACAACAGGCTTGTCAACTTGGCGGAGATTGATCCTTTAGCATCCCTTCCAAAGTTGCAGTTCCTTAGTTTGTTGGATAATAACATCACCAAAAAGCCTAACTATAGGTTGTATGTCATTCACAAACTGAAATCTGTCCGGGTGTTGGATTTCAAGAAGGTGAAAAACAAGGTGAGTCCAATTAATTGCCCCTAACACATTGTTTATATTATATATACACACTCTTGATTTGGTCATGCTAGTTCTTTGTTTATTTTGGTCACTAAAACCCCTTGCTTGTGTATGAGAGACCTTCGTCTGGGGTTTAATGAAGCTTGCTACTGTAATCTTGTGTCAGTTATTTCCTATTGAAATTTAGAAACATGTGAAAACATCTAAAATTCATTTGTACATCTTAAAACTAAATTTTTCATCCAATATACTGAAAAATGAAGCTTTAATTGCTTTTGTGGTAGAAAGGAAAAAAAGGTATCCACTAGTATTAGTAGCACTTTCCTACATCTTACTAGAATTGTTCATATTTTCTTACAAAAAATAAAAAATAAAAGGGCTAGGTAATATACAAAGAGAAAGTTGAAGCTTTCTTGGTTTTCCATGTGCTAGTTGAATTCTGAAGATGGCATTTTTGGTATATTATGTTGATTAATAATCTTGTATGAGCACAAGTGTTTGCTCATCCAATGGTAAATTGAATTGTTGTAAAAAAAATCAATACTCATTTGAGGAGTCACTTCATTAATAAAAGCTAAGAGTTAACCCATGCTTTGATCCGTTCTAGCATTCTGCTTGGCTGAGGAGTCACTTCATTAATAAAAGCTAAGAGTTAACCCATGCTTTCATCCGTTCTAGTATTCTGCTTGGCCAGACACTTGCTGAGTAATTACTTTTAACAGAACATTATGTATTTAGTCTCAGGTTGTCCACAGTTTTTGTGAATTATGATTGGTTTTCTCTTCTGGAAATATATGGGCTGGGTGGCTTTTGTATAGAATTTTGTCTTCTCACAGAAATTACTTTTTTGGTGCCTATGTGAATTTCTGGTCCACGTGGTACTTTTGTCCTTGTTAGCATAATTTTCAGTTTGTTGTTAGGAACACATGTATGTGGGATTTGAAGTTCATTATCATTTTTAGTTGCATATGTGCTTGGTTAATATCGTCCACAGCACTTTGTTCAAGTTATAACTAGCGCTTAACAAAGAAGATGAAAGGTTTTCAAATAATTCAGATATTCTGAATGATGCAACTGTTACATAAACTGATTTTCGAATGTTCATGTTCTTTGATTGATAGGAAAGAATGGAAGCAGCAAGTCTATTTGCCTCAAAAGAAACTGAAGAAGAGGCTAAAAAGGAATCTATGAAGACATTCACACCAGTTGAAGTTCCAAATGTTTCAGAAGTGGCAGAGGAACAACAAACTCCAAAAGTGGTTGCCCCCACTCCTGAGCAGATTATAGCTATCAAGGTATTGTGCTTATTGCAGCAAAGTAGTTAGCATATGAGTAATAGTATTCTTAGCTGAGATCTGGGTGCGCTGAGAAGATTCACTGATTCAGGGATTTTCCAGTAGGTTGAAATTTATATGTTATAATCAACTGGCGATAAGAATATTAACCAGAAATAAACATTTTCAGAAACATTAAAGGATGATAAAAGAATGCCTAGTTCTAGACCTAATTGTCATGCCTTATTAACTTTCTCTATATAAATAAAGGAGATTTTTGCTGCTCTGCTTGATAGATCAAGGTCATAAGACTAGGAAAATAGATACAGACTAGATATAAGATTATGGCATCTATGAATCTTGAAGGATTTTTTTTTTTAATTTCCAAAAAATGTATTAATGATGAAAAAGACAGATAATTCTGTGCTCTAAACCAGTTGTCCCTGAAGAAAGCCAAAAAACATGGGGAGGGGAAGCAAAAACCATACAGAACTGAAATAGCCAATGCTTGTGATATACAATGAATAATCACCCACAGGTCCCACACCAGTTGAATGCTGAATGAGTCTATTAACATTAGCTGAATAGCGTCGCCTATTGAGGCAAATGAAGAAAAAAAAAAGAGGGAGTTGGAACTCTTCTTGGGCTAAAGCCTAAATCGAAGCAAATTTGTAAACTCTATCCCTAAATCATCCATGTTGTGTACTCTGTCTACTAAATAATCCAGTGGCTTATTTCTGGTCATATCAACATAAGAGAGATGAAACAACACATTTCCAATGAGTCTTGGCATTGTTTCCTTTCCAAAGGGCAAAAGTATTCTCCATTAGCACTGACTCACAAAAACTTGGGATGGCCTGAAAAATCTTAGGTTCTTTATATAATCTAAGTCCACAATCTTCTTCCATCTTTTGGCAAGAAGTAGTTGGTAATTTGTATCACTAATTTTCAAAGCTCCTTTTCAGATATCTAATGCTTTTACCAAGATCAGTTTTTTGTAAAGTGAAGAATATATATTGGGCGGTTGAATTAAAAAGGTTTCACTGCCTTGAATGCCAAAAAGTTATTCTACAGGTTGAATTAAAAACTTGTGTTTGGAATATGTTAGATGAAATCATACATGCATGGCAAGAATTAGTCTGATTAATAAAGCATCCATTCAACAGAAAAAGTAATTTGTTATTTTAGGTTGATTAATTTTTTAGATTAAATAGTTAGGTACTAAGGATTATTACCTGTAAAGAAATTCTTTTAGATTGCAAAAATTTCAAGTGATTGTAACTTAAAGGAATCAAAGCATAGAAAGTTCTCTCTTATCTGATTTATTTATGGCTTTTCTTATAGTCTAGTTGTCACATCAGGTTTGGTTCTCTAATAATGTTTTCGAAGGACATCACCATATGTTTTCATTACTTTATGCTTGAGATTATATTTTATAGTTTATTTCATTTTTTGTGTTATTGTTATGCAGGCTGCTATTGTGAATTCCCAGACACTTGAAGAGGTTGCAAGACTTGAAAAGGTGCCCTCTGTTAGTTGAAAGAATTTTAATTTTTGTTGTCTTCGCCTGTTTAAGCTTATAATTAATAGTTCACTTTAAATGGCATATCTTCCCCTGATTGAGCTTATAATTAATAGTTCACTTTAAATGGCATATGTGCGGCAGGTATTGAAGTCAGGTCAGCTACCTGCAGACTTGAAAATTCCAGATTATGATTCAAGCAGAAAGGATGTTGAAGAACAAGAGGAGAAAATGGTACCCGATAGTCAAAATGACGCTGAAGTTGAGCCACACAATGTGGAAACACAGAAGAGTGATGAAGCTGCCGCTATGGAACAGGTATTGATCTCTTCACCTTTGTATTCTTATGTTCACACTTCCTTTTCCCTTCTTCTCTATGCTTTGCTGGAGAGTTGAATCAAATCAAACAGTAAGGCAAACGGAGACACTAATATAGATTTTACAACCACCCACAAATTCTAAGAAATTACTTGACCTGGCTCACTTAGGCAGATTAGGTTAGAAGGTCACCGGCCAATCTCTAACATGGTGAACTTTTGAATTACCTAACTTGATGCGGAGAAAATCTTATCATGCATAATCAGTTCCAACAGTTGCTTTGACAGAACTAATTAACAATCTAGAGCAAGTTACTCAAGAACAGATTTTTTTCATTTGCTTATGTTGCAAGAGGTTCTGGTATTAATTACACGTATTTCTTCTTTGCCAGGATGACAATGAGGGGTGATTTGTGTTGGGAATCCATCTGAAAGCTTCTCACTTGTGCCTATATACCAGATCTGAAGCTCTCTTCTTGAGCCGTTTCTTTCTCCTCATTTTCTCAATCTTCCTTGTAATGACGGGAGAATTTAAAAGGAAGGGATGTTCTTTCAAGCAAACGTGGGCAGTGGCATGGATAACCTCATTTATTCAGAAGTTCTATTAGAAATTGAGCTAAAATTGCACCGCTGATATAATATTATTTAGTTTTCTGCAACTCCTTGCTTACGATTGAGTTTGTCCATCTATTTATATTTACTTCCCTAGGAATTCCTATTAGAAGGTGAAATCGCATTCCCATCTGCAGCCATACCACCCAGTGGTCAAAATTTTATAACGGTTGGCTGGAAGGAGTGTTAATATCAGCAATGGCAAGCAACAGCAAAACACACACCTCTAAAACAATGAAGCAGAAATAATAAAATTCTCATTGATTTCTTCCCGTCTACAAAATCAATTCAAGACAATCCAAGGACATAATGTTTGCTTGAAATGAATTACACGAAAGTCAAAAATCATTATGCTGCCTCAGACTTTAGGAATGCCTTCCCTGGTATTATACCAGCAAGAGTACCGTGATAACCCAACAGTTCTGCATTTACACTATCTGGTACAATCCTATGCTCCTGCTTCCACTTCACAGAATCTGCTCTGCTCAATTTCGTGAATCCCCATTTCCGATAATCTTTTGCTGGCGGCGAAATTTGAATTCAACCCTCCTTACTGCCTCTAGTGCATGATTTCCATTTGCACCTTATCGTCCCAGTTTGCAGCTTATCTGCTCCGGCACAAGAAAGCATCTTGTTGATTCTGAAGACATGAAAGGACGAAGCCTCCGTCATAGGTGAAAAGCACCTTTCCCCGCATACTTGGCCATGTATTTGTTGCAAGCCATGCTTGCAGCTTCCAGCTCTTTACTCGTCACATTTTCATTCTCCCTAAATACATGATGGACGCAGAAAGGAAACTCATGGACACCTTTTTTTCTTCATGCCCACATCATTTATTCTGATTTTAGGATCACGAACTATGCAAAATCTTGACTTTGGATACGGCTTATTTTTTATCTGTCTATAGCATCTAGCAGGTCTTCGACCCATAATGCCTCCATATCATGAGAAAGAATGGAGTCAGACTGAGATATAGATAGAGGATGATTTATTTCTATAAGAAAAATCAACATAATAAGGTGCTAAAATAAGAAAAAAAAAAAAAGAAGAAACTATCAATAAACTAATCTGAGTCAAGGAAGAAGAATCATAATGCAAACAGACAAAACAAAGCAATCATCAGTTCCCTCAGATTTGGTTGTCAACATCTATAATCAGACAAGGCTGAAACTTAGAACATATGTAGTTCAATCACTGGGAGCATCGGCAATTCAGCATAGAAAATGTTTAGAAGAACAAACATGCATTAAATCAATCAGCATCACAATTGACTTGCCGCATTACCTTTCAACCTGACAATGGAAAACCAACAAATAAAATGAGAGAAATAAAACACGTGTATCTGAACTATTTGACTCGCGAAGGAAGAACACTCGTAATCTTAAACAGAAATAAAGCAGACAGCTCCCTCAGAACAACTGGTTATCAGCATCTACAAATCAGACAAGGCTGAAACTTGTAATGTATACAGTCCAATCATAGGGAGCAACAAAGTTACAAAAAATAAAAAGGAAAGAAAAACCATTGCAATCGACAGAGTAAATTCAAACATTTTTTTGACAGGGATTAAAGTTATGAAAGAAAATACTAGTACAAAATAATCCCCAAAATAAGAAAAACAGATCTTGAAACGGCTTCAAAAGAACACACAAACGGATATTAGCAATGTTAATATAAAATGAACTGATAATACCCACCTGATATTAACAAACGGAGGCAGCTCTGAGGAGAATACCGATGATGAATGACATGTTTTATAGCAGAGTTCAAAACCCTAACCCTAGCGCTTTCAGATTAACTATGGTCTAGTTAGAACAGTCTGTCCGGCTTGTAACACAATTTTTTGTTTTTTATATATAAAATATATATATATATATTAAGCTGGGCCTAGTAACTACATCTCCATTGGGTCTAATTGGAAATTTGGATGGACTGCAAATTGGGTAAACCATCTAACCGGACCATTCATGAAATTGTAGATGAAACCCTAGCAAAGAAAGCAGAAAAAGGACACCAGAAGGAGCTAAGCCTGGTGTTGAAACAGGTACTGATCTTAAAGGAGGTTACTTGTTTAGATAGTTATTCAAATAAAAACAGCAGTAATTGATGATGATAATGATAGCAAGTAAGAAACTGGTTGAATTCATTATATGCGTTGAACATTTCAGGTGGCATAGCATTCTCCGCAGGAAATTATTACTATTGACTCATTTAAGTGTCATCTTGGCACTTGGCCAATAGCATTACAAAATCAGCTTTGCATAGTATATATGTATACATGGCACAAATACCCACAAATTTAGTGGGATTGTTGCTGGTTAGCGTGATTCATGGAAGTTCCATTCTAGAAATCAATATTACTATTACTAATGGGAAAGGAAAACCAGCTGAAGCTTTGTCCATGGTGATCGAAATACATCATTCTAGATGATGGCACTGAATCGATGTTTCTCAATATGATAGCATTTACACGTCTCCGGATGGGAGAAGCCATAAAGATAATATCTTACACGTTATTCATGGACAATTCCATTGACAATGGAAGAGATGTTGCAGTTCTACGTTCAAAAGGGATTATTCAGAATAGCACATGCAGTGATAAAGCAGTAGCTTTTGTTTTTCAACTCACTCTCTGAGGATTTAATACTAGACCCAGATAACAATCCATTTTCGGTGCGATAATACATCAATAAGCACTGCAAAAAAATTTGAATGAATGGTAACTAATTATTCAAATTTTAAGATTGATATTCTTGAGATTTGCATCACATGCAATTTTTATGCACACTTATTCTAAAAATCCATAGGTAACGCTTTCTTTTATTGCTTCATTTCTCCTCTTTACCCTCACTATACTACAAACCATGTAGACCATATTACCTTCCGTACATAAATCTCCATCGGATTTGCCATGAGTATAGCTTACGCTAATGTTTGTACTCTTAAAACATGCAATGTAATGAAACTTCTTAAATTTAATAAAATTTTTCTATTAAAACTCACCGTACTCGCATTCTTTTATAAACTTTCCCGGAAAATATAGTTTTAGAACATCATTTTGTTTTGTCTAGTTCTCCCCAAGTCAAAAAAATTGAAAGGGGATCATTCAGAATGTCATGGGCAGTGACAAAGCTGCAGCTCAACTTACCATCCAAGGATATTCAGATAACAGCCTAATGATAGTGCCTAAAGCGATGATCAACAAGGAATGCCAGAAATGGTAGATTGAACTGCGTGCAACTCTGTCTCTCACACACCTATTTTAGAAATCCATGGGTTATACTGCTCTCTCTTATGGCTGCAATTCTCCAATTTGACCTTAGTTTATGACAAGCTAAACATTCTATAAATTACCTTTCTACCGTAGAAAAGTAAAAAATCCATGCATTGGCGCAATCACAATCCGATTCTACAAGCCAGTCACCGGAGAATATCTGTTTGAGCAAGCATTGTTCAGTTATTCTCTTTTCTGTTTCTCATTTGACTATAATCCAAGTGAGATGCCAATTTGGCTAAAAGATCATAATAAATATATTATATATTAAAATTCAAGTGATGATAACATGGGAAAGCACATGGTTGCAATCGAATGCAACATTTAAAACATTCTAACATCATGTGAAATTCCTATTCCTAAATCATTCTAACATATGTGGATAGATAACCTCCAAAATCATGTGGAGACAGAGTGTGTATATTTGTCCAAAGGTTACCTAAAACTATACAAATACCTGCACTACTTATCATTAGTTGCTGCAACTTACAAAGTTGAACCATACAATTAAGCCAGGTTTTGTTCAGATTGTTCGACAGAAAATGACCCTGCACAATTGTATTTCGACATCTGTCTGCCGCCCTTTCATTTACCGATTCCAATTAACCTAAGCTGCCAGAAATTAAGCGAAAAAAAAATTATTAGATTGCAACATTATACGTGATGCTTGTAACAAATAATATCTTTCAGCAGGAAATAAGAAATCTACAATGTTATTTTCTGGCTGCTTCCAATAGAATCCCACCAAAATCACTGGCAGGATATTGCAAGCGACAAGGATGTAAATCATCAATGCATGAAACCCCATCCACTCAAATACAAAAGTTGTGCGCCTGAATCCTCGCACATCAACCTGCAGGAAAAACAAATAAGCACCCAGTTACAAGACGGAAGACGAAAACTACTAAAGATAAAGTCAGAAAAAATTCTGCAATCTCGTCGATCAATTTTTATTATGTATAAATTCTAGCCAATTAAAAGGTTTATTCAACATGAAATGAAAAGATATCCAACCATAAAGTAAATTCCAGCCAAGAGAATGCCAGCAGCCCCAGCAGTAACACATGTATAACTGAATGTGTAAAGAGCTTTGTTTAAATGCATTCCTGCCATAAGGAAGCGGATACGTTCAGAGTTAAAAAACCTGTGTTGATGCTCTACTACAAAACCTAGTTTTAATTTTGATCGAAGAAAAATATAGAAAAACATCTTACCAACAAAGTCCAAGGCAAGGCCCAAGCCTACAATGCAAGAAGACAAGATCATCCAGTTAAGAATTCTGTCCCTGTGACCCTGGAATATGAGGTGAACAAGATAAATGACATGAAGATAAACTTACACTGAGAAAACGAAAAGTGTAACGCTAAACAAACAAACAATCTATACAAGTCATTTGTACAAACTGACATGATAGCAAATGTGGTGATAATATTCTTTATGTCATTTTCACTTTTCTAATCATATCATGCCAGGTCAACCTGTATAGAGAGTTTGTAAGTCAATATTACTTCAAAGAACAATGTGTCATGGAAAAGATTTATCACCTTAAAATGGACAATGATATGTCCATAGTGCAAACCAACCAAGCAGGTTACAATAGCCATCACTGAACTACAGCCAGAAAGTACACAGGAATTATAGAACTTCAACACGAGAAGAAGAATGCAATTGATTAATTCTCAATTTATTTCTACCACCTTCATCTAAGTTAATCACAAGAATGTTCAATAACTTTCTAAATGAAAAATATAAATGACCATTCAACAAACCATGTCGCATTTTCCCTTTTTCATCTGCTCTATTTTCTTTTAAAGGATGGTACAATAATAGGGAAAAAAATGCTAAAGAAAAGAAAAAAAGGAGACCCTATTGGAAATTAGAAATAAACTCTAGACAAACCTTAGGAGTCCTTCAGGATCAAAAGGGGCTTGACACCATGAAGGAGCATCTAGAGGCAATGGGCCATAATCTGGGGAATTGATGCTGCATTGCTATGAAGAAAAAGAGAAGGGGAACAAAACATAGACAAACCGAAATCATGGAGCGAAAGACGGTAAGAAGCACCAAAAAGAAGGTGAAACCAACTCTTTCAAGAGAGATACCTTAGTCCGTGAATAAATTGGTTTTCTATACAAATGTTGAATACCCAATATTTTTCGATCAATCATTCCAACAGCGTTACAAGCTGGTCCAGTGTCACCTCGCACACCACATGTTACCTTTAGAAGGAAAGGAAAAAAGGAAAAATTACAATGCCACATGGTGCATCAGTCTTCTAACCAAAATCCAGGTTGTAGTAGCTTAAAACCAGAACTTAATAGAAGTATTTTGAAAAGAATATAAAAAAAAAAAAATGAAGCTCACATTAAATATCTTAGGTGACGAGGAAGACATTTCAACTGGATACTGATACTGCCAATCTGGAACATAGGAGCCGTATAACAACAACAAATACATGGTAGTAAGCACAAAAGCAACAACCCTGTAATCACAGAAAGAGAATGGCCAAAAGCTTCAATAACGGGAATTCCATTGTAATCTGAACAAAATACATGAGAAAAAAGCGATCTTCAAAACTTGGAAGAATAAAATAATTTCAGTGGACTACAAACTCACCTTATTGACAAAATAACTCTAGTAATCATGTTTGTATGTACGTATGGACGTCCGTACATGTGTGTATGTACGTATGCATATGTGCATGCACAAATAATACAAATGTGCATAAACATATGTTACAATAATACTATGAAGATCTAAGGTACACTACCATAGTTCTTATTCAAGACAGGGTATGAGATACAATAAAAAGTCTACTGAACATTTTTATGTAGAAACAGAGATGAAAGATGATTTTTGCAGTATCTTAGAAACTTACCAATGAAATCGATATTTCCTCCCCAGAGATAATTCTGAGCTAACATGAGCATCACCCTTTAGCCAAATCTCACACAATGCTGCCACAAAATATGCTATTGCAATTCTCTAAGAAAAGGGAGAAAAAAAAATTTAAAAATAAATAGTTATTACTCTGTAGAAAATGCTTGAAACTTGAAAATATGTACATTGGTTGCCCACAACAACCATTTACATGGTAAATCTAACAATAAATTTGAGCCTAAAGAGGTCAAATTTTGTTCAGAACACATCAAACCACAGTTTAGAAATTATATATGCAGTCAAGCTTCAACTAAAGTAGTCAAGAATGTGAAGATCTACTGGAAAAGCATACCTGCAATATTCCCATCCATCTTATTTGCAAAATATCCACTCCGTACGTTAGATTGTTGAGCCCATGGAAAAAGCCTCCTGGACAATAGATACAGATAATAGATGTTATTACAGAAGTCAAACCAAAAGGCGTGCATCCTTGATTTCACAAAACATGTTTTAAGTCAACCAAAAGTGCTCTAGTTGTACTTGCATAATGGAAGGAAAGAAAATTCAAATAAAAAATGGCACAATGTTAAGCTTTATGCATTAAAGATGGTCTTAAAGTTAAAGATCTGCTAAACCACCTTGAAGAAAAAGGCCTAATACAAAAAGCTTCAAAGCCCGTACTACTGCTTTTCTGGTTGCTTCAGCTCTGCATGACAAGTTCTGAATGGAACAAAAATTCTTGTTAGCTTTAAATGATGAGCAAGGGCGATGCACCTTAACCAAAGACATAAAAGTATCAAATAATAATAACCAAAACATAATTTAAAATACTTTTTCGCATTTCCTCATCAGTACACAGAAAATTTCATCAACAAATGGGAACTGAAGTCGTTTTTTCGGTAACAGCAATATATTCCAAAAGCAAGAGATACCTTATATGTGAGCCCTAAAGAAACACCAACAATAAAGAGGAAAAATGGCATGACAAAATCTGCAAGTGTTAAACCATTCCACGGTGAATGATTAATTGCAGGCAGAAGTCCACCAACGTCGTCAACAAGTATCATTAGCTGCATGAACAATGTAAAGAAATGCAAAGAGAGAACACTTTAGTGCAAAAGAAGATTACTTCAGCAGTGGTTTAAAATACACGGACAGTTTAACATTTGATTCTAGACCCTACTTAGAGCCATCTTTCAAGAGGAGTAAGAAGGCATTACAAGCCTACGAAAGTGAAGTAAACCCATTCTATCTTACTGCAATTTACAGCCTTCATATAACTTTCAACTCACAGCTAAAGAGCCCTCAAGATGTAGAAGTGTATCAACAGAAGTTTGAAGTTTTTCCAGCAATCCAAAACAAATCCTCCAGAACCACAAAATTAATTGACTGTAATATCTAATTTTATTACCCTCAGCAATACCCCCCTTCAAGAAAAAATAAAAAATTATTTTTGTTCTCTCAGTTTAGTCGGGGTAAACTAAATTCCAATTCTTTTACTTTCTTTGCAAAGCTAGTATTTCACAAAAGTAGACCATTCTTTCCACTAAGAGATCAGTTATACTAAACATCACCTTAATCCGATGTTAAGTTGGCATACTAAATCAATCTTCACATATTAGATTTTTAAATGATTGGTCGAAGAAAGTTTTGGTAATAATCTAATTAGACTCGAAGGATTAAACAAGTACTACACAATATAAACTATAATTTGGCAGCAGGTGTCTATAGTTACTAAATGATTTAAAGTTCCTCCTCCCATAAAACATCAAAATATTTTATCCCATTTGGGTTGGGTGGAAAGGATGCAGAAGTTGCATTGGTACTCCTACCACACTGCACATGATTTTCATTTTTTGTAGATTTTGTCATTAATATTATAGGAAAAATCACAACACATGTCCCAATGCCAGCAAGCAAGCAGAGCATATTAAATTTCCCTATTTAATAAATAAATAAATAATAATATGTTATTTGCCTGAAAAGGCAAACAAATTCCAGCAAAGGAGATTTTCTTTTACTCTCCATTGTGCAATAAATGCAGGCAAAAATTGCTACCTATGCAGTACTACAGATACATTCGGATAAGAAAATTTAATGAGACAAATCATCATTACCATTGACACTAAATATGAATTAAAGAGAGGAGAGAGAGAGAGAGAGAAAACATTACCGCAACAGTGAGTCCCCGGAAAACATCAAGAGAAACAAGACGTTGTTGTTTTTGATTCTGAGGTTGTAGTTGTGATTGCTTTGAGTCCGAGGTTGAATTGGGAGAAAGAAGTAAAGGATCTCGTTCAATATTATAAATGGCATTGGCGTTAACAGGAAGAGACGTTGGTTTAGAGATCTGAATAACCATTTGAAACTCGTCTTCATTGTCATTCTGTTTCTCATTGTTGATTATAGGCTCGTATTCGCAGTTGGCCGACGACATTGCTTAGAAATAATAACTGTAAAAAAGAATTTTTTTTTTTTTTTCCTTTTTCCCTCCTTATGTTCTTCTTCTTCTCCTCCTCGAAGAGTTGCAGAAGAAAGAGTAGTTTGTTTGGAATTGTTCCACTTGCTCTTTCTCGTTCCGGTACTCCATGATTCTCTGCATATTTATAGGAAAAAGGGTAAGACATTGGATAGATACAAACTCCCACACAGCACATCATGACAGGATGAAATAAATTCACTGGAAAAATAAACGTTGATGATAATAACAAAATTCCTTACTTGCCCTCCTCAAATTGCAATTGGAATACAGAGAGCATCCGATGAGACAATTAAAGCCCACCGCCCGTACCGTCCCGGGGCGGGCCTTCCCAATATGCTTTTACATACGTGGCGTTTCATGATTGGGCCACACTTTCTTTTTATATTTGCAGTGATTTAGCAACCGTTAAATATCAAAATAAATATCTTTGCATATATACCTTATATCATATTCTCATTCTTAATTAATTTTAATTGATTCTCCTTCCTTTTTATATATTATTTAATTAAATATATATATATTTTTTTCCTTTTGGTTATATTAAAGGAGGGGCAAGACAGTAATTTCCTGTCTGGAGCAAAGTAAAAGATTATTTGCTTGTAGGGTATACAAAGCAAAGGTCAGAAAGAGTTATGATCGATGGGTCTCTTTTTAAAGAGAAAGATGAGAAGATTCTCCACCGAGTCCACTCCACTGAAGCCCCTTTGCCAAGAAGATTAAATAAATTAGAGTTTATTTATAGTATATTTATGTATTATTTTATTTTTAAAAAATTTAATTTTATAATTTAATTTTTTTTTTATAAAAAATTAATATTAAATTTTTATATAAGAATAATTTCAAATTGCGAATATTAATTACTGTATATTACTTTTACACGTGTCATTAGATCAGTTAAATTATATTTATTATTTTTGGTGTAAAGAAAGGATGAATCAACTCAACTCAACTCAACTCAACTCAAATGAAAGTGAAAGAGTGGTTTATACTTTTGACTATTTTTTCCTTTTTTTAAAAAAGAGAGTAAACTATCAATTTCAACTACACCACACCTCCCCTCCGCTCAATTCACAACAAGCCCACCTTCCTTTCCTTCCTTTTCACTTGCCCCACCCCCAATTCATAATACTATTTTAAACCTTTACTTTCGTAAACCAATCATACCACTCCTATTTTAATTAATTTTACCGTATTTAGTATTTGTAAATATTAACATTTACGTACAATTTATTTTATATAAATTTTGGTAATGAAATTATTACATATTTTAAATAATTTATTTTTTATTTTTACTAAAAAAAATATATCATTTTAATTATATAAATAAATTTATCTAAGAATTTATATTTATAATATTATTAAAATTTTTATTATATAAAATAATAAATTAATTATTTAATTATGAAAAGTTAGTTTTTATTTTATTTTTATTAAAATAATTAATTTGTTAAGTTAATTTACATAAATAATCATGTTAATTATATATATATATATATATATCAAAGTAACTTAAAAAAATTATATTTGAATAAAAATTGTTCCCTGTTGCCAAAAAAATGTTAACAAGGTGAATTTCAATGTGCACTCAAATCTCGAGGTTTGACAGTGAAACTCACTTTCACGTATTTTATAAACTGTGGGCCTCAAAAGCTACACGGACGGCCATTATTTCACATGCAAGTAAGTCTTTGTAGCAGTAATGAATGACATGACATCAATAATGGCGCGTTTGTTTTTTCGTAATATTAAAATAAAAAAATAGTAAAATTATTATTATTTTTATTATTTTTATTAAAAATAATTTATAAAATTTTTTATTTTTTAAAATAAAAAAATTATGATTTTTTACTTAAAAGTAAAAAATTATAATTTTTTTAAATTAATAAAATTTTATTTTTTTCTTTTATAAAATTAATTATTTTTTATTTTAATTAATTTTCTATAATTATTCTTTAATAACTAATTATTTTAAAATTATT